>OZ024743.1:146382345-146534845 GCA_964016885.1 Eledone cirrhosa | reverse complement strand
CTGAAAACAGGACCGAACCCAGCCGCCGCTAGCACCGCATCCAGGTAACCATGGTCGACCCTATCGAAGGCCTTAGACTGATCCAAGTTGATCAGGGCCCCACCGAAGCCGGGTTTGTTGCCAACCCTCTCTATGATGTATCGCATGAGGTGGAGGTTATCGTGAATGGACCTGGATGGGATAGCACATGTCTGCGCATCTCCCACCAGGCCACCCACGACAAGCGCCAACCTCTTTGCTAACACCTTGGCCAAAATCTTTAACTCTGTGTTTAGCAGGGTTATGGGCCGAAAATTATTTATACTATCCCCCTTGTTCTCGTCCTTCCTCACCAGCGTGACTACGCCCTTGGCTACAGAACAAGGAATTCTCCCGTTCTGCTGCCAATTGCAGTAGACCGCTTCGAGGAGTTCGGAGAAGAAGACCGGCATTGCTAAATAAAGTTCGTAAGGTATACCATCGAGACCTGGAGATTTGCGTCTGCTGCATTGGCTCAGCGCATCTCCGATCTCATCAGCCGAGATTGGTCCCTCGCAGGACTCTGCCTCTTTGTTCGAGAGACGCGGCAGGCCGTCGAGGTATGGACCGAAATCCACGCCCCGGCCCGGACCCTCGCCTCCCCCGAACAATCGGGCAAAGTGCTTTTGAAAGGCCTCGCACATCTGCTTAGGCTCCCGGATCACTCGTCCATCTTCGTCTTGCAACGACCGGATGGTGGATCGATTTCCACTTTTAGCTTCTGTCACGCGGGCCCATCCAACGGCTTTGGCCCCCTCATTACCTAGAGCACGTATTTTACTTCGAATGACGCAGCCTTCATGCTTTGCATCGAAAAACTGGTTCAAGGCCGTCCTCGATGCCATCACTCTGGCCACATCTTCGCTCTTGATTGCCTCTTCTAATTTACCTGTTAATTCTTTCTCGTTTCTATTCCTATCGGCAGCTAACATCTTGCTATAACTTATTGATTCTGTTCTAATCTCTCTTTTGAGAGATGCCCACCATCGGTTGTTGACGATTGCACCCGTCAACCTCTCCTTAACTAATCTGCTAATCCGGTTTCTGTAAGTCTCTTTTGCCGGTAACGACAAATTAAGTTTCCAGTAACCGGGACCCTGTCTATGTGTTTTCTCGAGATTGACCACGCAGGTCACTAATTTGTGATCCGTGTAGCCAACCGTGCGCATTTCTGGACAGCTTAATATGTCCCTATCCTTACTTCTAACTAAGAATCTATCTAAGTACGATCTAGATTGACCACTGTGGTTTCTCCAAGTCCAGGTAGGCACAGTTGGAAAATCTAGTCGATATCTATCGACCAAGTTAAAACGGTCGAGTAACCCCTTGAGGCTGTTACACCCCCCTCTATTAGGACATGCTCCTGCATAGTCCCAACGTGCATCCAGGATGTCATTCCAATCCCCCGCTAGAAGCAGGGAACGCGACGTTCCCAGAAAAGTCTCCAAACGCTGGAAGAAGTCGGGCCGTTCAGCTCCGAAAGGGGAGTAGACGGCGACCAGTCTCAAGGCCGCACTTTCACTACTGCCAACGTCTAGCACCAACAAACGACCCTCCGGGTCCGAGTGCACAACCTGTACGGCAAGACCCAGGTGTTTTTGCAGCAGCACGACAACCCCACCCCCACCTCCAGGTTGACAGAGAGATGCATGCACCTCAAAGTCATCGAAGGTGGGGGCCAGCTGCCGCATGACGCTGATTCGAGTCTCACAGATAACCATTACATTTATACTACATGACCTGAGGTCATTTAGAAGCTTTGCTTGCTTCCAAGTTGAGCCCAGGCCACGTGCATTCAAACATCCTACTCTTAACACATCCATGTGGGCGGCAGAGCCAAAGGAGAGTGTAGAGACCTACCTTTCCGCTTCCCGGGGTTCGGGTTGCACGACTTCCATGGGGTCGGGGGTGTTGGGTGAAGGGGTGTCTTGTGGTGGTGTGGGGTCGTCGGTGTGTGGTGGGGTTGGGGTGTTTGGAGTTGTGTTGGGGAGGGGAAGGGGAGGGGGAAAGCTTTTTAGTAGGACGCGGTTTATGGGTTTGACAGAGGGTGGTCCTACGTCCTCCTTAAAATCCTTTTTTAGTTTTTGGTAGAGGTTCATTGGGATTTTTATTAGTTTTAAATGTGGGTGGTTTTCTGATGAAACAAAGTTTACACCTTCGGTTTGTACCGAAGGATTATTGTATATGAGTTCATTTAATTTATTATTGTTTCTGTTGATGTAAGTATAGTGTAATGTCTTTTTTTCCGATGGTGTAAGTGTTTCGAAGAGGGGAGGGGCAGGTTTGGTTTTGTTTGTTGCTGGAGGGGTGTTTTCTGTTTTGTTAGATTGTGTTGCGATTTGGGTGGGGGTTGTTTGTCCTTGTGTGTTTTGCACATGTTTTCTTTTTTTCCTTTTAATCTGTCTGAAGGACTCCGTTTCTTCCTCCGAATTCGTTGGGTTATCTTCAGTGTTGGAGGGAAGAGGTATGTTTGCTGGTAATGTTTCCGTGTTGGTTTTCTTTGTGGGGGAGATGGATGTCACTATGTTAGGCTGTGTTGTGTGTTGTGTCTGCGGTGGTTGTGTTGTTTTATTGAGTGAGAGGTTGGGTGGGCCTGTATTTTGTTTTGGGGTAATGTGTTGTGACTGTTTGTGTTGTGGTGGTGTTGTGGTGTTACTGAGGGACGGGTTGGGTGGGACTGAGTTTTGTTGTTTGTTTATCTGTTGTGGTGGTGGTGGTGGAGCTGGTGTTGGTAGCAGGGTTTTCTTTTTGTTGAGTTGGGGACAAGCGGCCTTCAGGTGCCCTCTGCCTGCACAGATATGGCAGGACGGCCTTCTCCCCTCCACGCTAATGTTTATATACCCGTGGTCCTCTAATAGGATTCTGTCGGGTATTTGGGCGATGCGTTCAGGCTTCATTTGTACTACCAGCTCTATACCTGTTCCACTGAACGCATTGCCTGTGGTTTTCCCAATGGAAATCACGTTGTCATTCACTGGATCGATGAAGCCAGCTATGAGCCAGCAGTAGTCCACATCTGGCATCATTGCATCCAGCCATATGCGTTGAGTTTTTTTCCCCATATAAGATGGATAAAAGGTGAAATTTTTCGAACGAATCGGTGACAAAGCACATTTTTTTGCCGCCGATTCGTTCTTCATGATAATTGCTAGGCTTCCATACAGTCTGTCTTTTCTTATGAAAGTTGTTTCATTCAGTACTTCTGCGAGTACTGTTTTGATATCTGCTTGAGAAGGCTGTTCAGGTTTTTTTGTACTGTTGTTGATGGTCCGAAACTTGACCGTTCGGCTTTCAATGTCTTTCGTGAATTCTTGAGGCATTTTTACCAATAAAATACCATTCTCACCTTCACTTATGTATTGTTTTGCGTCCGTGATCCTTCGTACCACATCTGAAATGTTTTCCGCTATATAAGTCAAAGATTTCTTTGTTTTCTGTGCAAAAGAAATCTTGTCGTCTGCTTTGTTTTCTGATATTATGTTATTTTCAACTGTTATTTTTTTGTTTGTTGTGTCTTTGTTTGTGTTATTAGTATTGTCATGCAATTTTTCAAATTTTTTTTTTTTTCGTTGTTTTCGTCATTTAATTTTTTTTCCTCCGCAGATTCGTCCGTTTTTATTTTCATTTTTCCTTCCTTCTCTATGACGTTAGTTGGGAAGGAAGGGAGGACTAAAGCGTGCGAGCTTACAACTCTTACCGCTGTCCCCCCACCACTATTTTCGTTCGCTGCGTTTAACATTTCTGTTAGACGATTGAAATTTTTTAAAACAGGTTTTTCACCTCTAGGAGGGGTAAAGATGAGCTGACCCACCGCCTGACAGTTCAGACGGAGGGTCAAGCTACACAATTGTATCAAAATTAAGTTTGAACTCACAAAATTTCCTCAATAAATTTGAACAAAACTTCTGTGCGAAGTGAATGACATCCACACTGTAGAACAGACGACAGCTAGATTAATAGATAGATAGATAGATAGATAGATAGATAGATAGATAGATAGATAGATAAGAAATAAAGACAGATAGACACAGAAAGATGGGCAACACAGACAGAAGGATGGGTAGCCAAACAGAAGGGTGAATAGATATTTAAATAGATAGATTTCTTTATTTACCATAAAGGCATAAAAAGAAGGGACAAATACAAAGGGGGAGTTTACATATATAGATATTTAAATAGATAGACAGACAGACAAATATGCAGACAGATATTTATACGTAATACACACACAGACACATATATATATATATATATAGACAGAGGGGGGGGGGGGATAGATAGATAGTTTAAGCAAACAATTGAGTGTGTAAATGATATATAGAGGTGAAGATTGGGAGAATGCAAGACAGATGTAAGAGAAGTAGAAGAAAATGTGCAATATGGAATGGCGATAAGGATGATCATGACATCTACCATGGAGATGACAATGATAATAACAGCACTGATGACCATGACGACAATTTTGATAACAGTTATGATGGTGATGATAAGGTAGTGGTGGTGTTGGTGGTGTATGTTGGTGGTGGTGGTGGTTGTAGTGGTGGTGGTGGTTGTAGTGGTGGTGTATGGTGGTGGTGGTGCTGGTGGTTGTATTGGTGCTGGTGGTGGTGGTGGTGGACAGCACTGATGACCATGACGACAATTTTGATAACAGTTATGATGGTGATGATAAGGTAGTGGTGGTGTTGGTGGTGTATGTTGGTGGTGGTGTTGGTGGTGGTGGTGGTGGTGGTTGTAGTGGTGGTGTATGGTGGTGGTGGTGCTGGTGGTTGTATTGGTGCTGGTGGTGGTGGTGGTGGACAGCACTGATGACCATGACGACAATTTTGATAACAGTTATGATGGTGATGATAAGGTAGTGGTGGTGTTGGTGGTGTATGTTGGTGGTGGTGGTGGTGGTGGTGGTGGTGGTGGTTGTAGTGGTGGTGTATGGTGGTGGTGGTGTTGGTGGTGGTGGTGGTGGTGGTGGTGGTGGTGGTTGTAGTGGTGGTGTATGCTGGTGGTGGTGCTGGTGGTTGTATTGGTGCTGGTGGTGGTGGTGGTGGACAGCACTGATGACCATGACGACAATTTTGATAACAGTTATGATGGTGATGATAAGGTAGTGGTGGTGTTGGTGGTGTATGTTGGTGGTGGTGGTGGTTGTAGTGGTGGTGTATGGTGGTGGTGGTGGTGGTGCTGGTGGTGGTGCTGGTGGTGGTGGTTGTAGTGGTGGTGTATGGTGGTGGTGGTGTTGGTGGTGGTGGTGGTGGTTGTAGTGATGGTTGTAGTGGTGGTGGTGGTGGTTGTAGTGGTGGTGTATGGTGGTGGTGGTGCTGGTGGTGGTGGTGGTGGTGGTGGTGGTGGTTGTAGTGCTGCTGGTGCTGGTGGTGGTGGTGGTGATTGTAGTGGTGCTGGTGGTGGTGGTTGTAGTGGTGGTGGTGGTGGTGGTGGTGCTGGTGGTGTGCAGGTGGTGGTGGTGGTGGTGGTTGTAGTGCTGCTGGTGCTGGTGGTGGTGGTGGTGGTTGTAGTGGTGCTGGTGGTGGTGGTTGTAGTGGTGGTGGTGGTGGTGGTTGTAGTGGTGCTGGTGGTGGTGGTTGTAGTGGTGGTGGTGGTGCTGGTGGTGGTGGTGGTGGTTGTAGTGGTGGTGGTGGTGGTGTGCTGGTGGTGGTGGTGGTGGTGGTGGTTATAGTGGTGCTGGTGGTGGTGGTGGTGGTGGTGTGCTGGTGGCAGTGGTGTGCTGGTGGTGCTGGTGGTGCTGGTGGTGGTCGTGGTGATGGTTATAGTGGTGCTGGTGGTGGTGGTGGTGGTGGTGGTGGTGGTGGTGGTGGTGGTATGCTGGTGGTGATGGTGTGCTGGTGGGGGTGGTGCTGGTGCTAGTGCTGGTGGTGGTGGTGGTGCTGTGCTCGTGGTGGTGCTGGTGCTAGTGCTGGTGGTGGTGGTGGTGGTGGTGGTGGTGGTGGTGGTGGTGGTGGTGGTGGTGGTGGTGTGCTGGTGGTGATGGTGTGCTGGTGGGGGTGGTGCTGGTGCTAGTGCTGGTGGTGGTGGTGGTGGTGCTGTGCTCGTGGTGGTGCTGGTGCTAGTGCTGGTGGTGGTGGTGGTGGTGGTAGTGTGCTGGTGGTGGTGTGCTGGTGGTGGTGCTGGTGCTAGTGCTGTTGTTGTTGGTGGTGGTGTGCTCGTAGTGGTGATGGTGCTAGTGCTGGTGGTGGTGGTGGTGGTGGTGGTGTGCTTGTGGTGGTGCTGGTGGTAGTGCTGGTGGTGGTGGTGCTGCTGCTGTTGGTGGTGTATGGTGGTGTATGGTGGTGTATGGTGTATGGTGGTGGTGGTGGTGGTGTATGGTGGTGGTGGTGGTGTACGGTGGTGGTGGTGGTGTATGGTGGTGGTGGTGTTGATGCTGGTGCTGGTTATGATGATTGCAGTGATGATCAAGATAGTGATATGTTCATAATTATTCTGATGGTGACAATGAAGATGTCACCAACAATGGTGATGGCAATGATAATACTTAGAATAATAATGATGACGATACTGAGGAGGAGGAGGGGGAGGGGGGGGGGGGAGAAGAGAAGGATGATGATGAGGATGCGGAGAAAGATGATGATGAGAATGAGAAGGATGATGATGAAGAAGAGGAGAAAGATGCTGAGAATGAAGAGATAGATGATGAGGATGGAGAGGAGACGGATGAGGAAGAGGAGAAAGATGATGATGAGAATGAGGAGAAGGATGAGGACGAAGAGGAGCAGGATGAGGATGAGGATGAGGAGAAGGAAGGTGATGAGAGGATGAGGAGAATGATAATGAAGAGGAAGAGGAAGAGGAGAAAGACGATGATGAGGAAGTGGAGAAAGATGCTGAGAATGATGAGGATGGAGAGGAGACGGATGATGATGATGAGGAAGAGGAGAAAGATGATGATGAGAATGAGGAGAAGGATGAGGATGAGGAAGAGGAGAAGGATGAAGAGGAGCAGGATGAGGATGAAGAAGAGGAGAAGGATGAAGAGGAGCAGGATGAGGATGAAGAAGAAGAGAGGGATGATGATGAGGATGAGGAGAAGGAAGGTGATGAGAGGATGAGGAGAATGATAATGAAGAGGAAGAGGAAGAGGAAGAGGAGAAAGACGATGATGAGGAAGAGGAGAAAAATGAGGATGATGGAAAAAATTAATTATCCAAATTTAAACAAAGACGCACTTAACAAATTAAAGAAAAGTGGGGAAAAAATACTAAAACATAAAAACAAGGAAAAAAATAAACATCACAAACCTCAAAAACAACAATTGCAAAAACAACAATAACAACAACAACAACAAAAAACAACAACAAAAACAAATACTGTAACGACTAATACTAAAAAAAAAAAAAAAAAAAAAAAAATATATAAATAGATAACTAAATAATAAAGAAATAATAATATAAAAAAAAATGTAGAAAAAAAAACCCAGTGAAAATGTAAAGTAAATATAGGAAGGTGTGGAGAAGAAGCAAATAAAATAAGGAATGAAATGTTGTTGTTACAAGTTAGATGTGACATCAGCTCATCTAACAGTACTGATTGAAGAAGTACTGTGACAATAGAGTAACACTAAAGCAATTAACTATTGCTAATGTAAAAGACATCAGCTATACTGGCTGGTTGGCTTTAAGAACAATACAACTGGACAGGAGAGAGGAGGGTTATATATATATATACCTCTGTATCTATATATATATATAGAGAGAGAGAGAGATATAGATATATAGGTATATATGTATATATACATATATATATATATAGCTATATATATATATATATATATATATATATATAGCTAGATATAATTATATATATATATATATATATATATATATATATATATATATATATATATATATATATATATATATATATATATATATATACATAGATATATATATATATATATGTATATATATATATATATATAGCTGGTTATAATTATATATACTTATATATATATATATATATATATATATATAGAGAGAGAGAGAGAGAGAGAGAGAGAGAGAGAGTTAGATATATAGGTATATATATATATATATATATATAACACACATATAGATTCATACATACATATACAGGGAAAGAGAAAGAGAGAGAGTGGGTTACGATTTAATGAACATAGCTGTCTACATACACAAACACACACATACACACATTTATACATCATATGAGTGTGTGTGTAAGTATGTATCATTGAAACACAATGTGGGGAGTGTGTGATCAGTAGACCCACTCAGACATCACCAAAATTCATCAACTGATCACAAGTGAAAGTAACTACCAAATGTTTGGCAAATGAATTGTCAGTGGTACTAATGTTGTGCTTTTTAATTTGATGCATTAGGTTAAACATTGTTTTACAAACATTGCTGTACATCACTTGCATCATTTATTGTATACTCTTTCACACACATTCTACCTTTTGTCTTATCTCTCTCTCTCTCTCTCTCTCTCTACCATCATCATCATCATCATCGTTTAACGTCCATGTTCCACGCTTGCATGGGTTTGGACGGGAGTTTTCCCACTTGAGGCAAGAGTGGTTGTCTTGCTCGCACAGGACTGTCTGGCGGGTTTTCTACAGCTGGATGCCCTTCCTAACACCAACCACATTTACAGTGTGGGTCTGGGAGGTTTTTACCGTGTTGCCTACACGGCCACATTACAGCGTGGACTGTCTCTATATATATATATATATGAAAACTAGGAGTAGATGAATGGCTTGTGAAAGCTGTACAAGCCATGTATAGGGGAGCAGTCAGCAAAGTTAGGATTAGCAATGAGTATAGCGAGGGATTTAGCGTAGAGGTTGGTGCCCACCAGGGCTCTGTTCTTAGCCCTCTCCTGTTCATCATAGTCCTACAGGCAATAACAGAGAAGTTTAAGACCGGATGCCCATGGGAACTCCTGTATGCAGATGACCTTGCACTTATAGCTGAATCTATGGTAGAACTAGAGAAGAAATTCCAAACTTGGAAGCAGGGACTAGAAAGAAAGGGTCTCAAAGTCAACCTGACACAAGAGATGTAGCGGGATCTCAAAGAATGTAGGCTTCACATGTAGCAGCTGTGCTGGGACAGCAAGCAGCAAACAGCCACAGGAAACAAGTACTACCAATCTCTGGGAGGGCTCTGTAGAAACAGTAGACAGTTTCTGCTACCTAGGTGACCGAATTAGCAGCGGAGGTGGGTTTTCAGAAAGTACAATAACTAGGGTAAGAACGGGATGGAAGAAGTTCAGGGAACTACTGCCACTACTAGCTGCAAAAGGCTTCTCCCTCAAAATGAAAGGCAGACTGTATGATGCGTGTATCCGAACAACGATGTTACATGGTAGTGAGACCTGGGCGCTGAAGGTGGAAGACCTACGTAGATTAGAAAGAAACGAAGCCTGCATGCTCCGATGGATGTGTAATAGTAATATATGTGAATGGCAAAGCATAAATGAATTGAGAGAGAGACTGAGCATAAGAGGAATCAAATGCTGTGTGCAGGAGAGGCGGTTGTGTTGGTATGGACAGGTGATGCGTATGAAGGATGACAGCTGCATGAAAAGGTGCAGAGCACCAGAAGTCGATGGAAACCGCGGAGTGGGGAGACCCAAGATGACCTGGGATGAGGTGATAAAAGCCAACCTTACCCAATTACACCTCTCAAAGGCGATGACACACGACCGTGACCTCTGGCGTCACGCAGTAATACAGAGTACCCAACCTCCCATGGGTACAAGCTGAAGCATATAGACAATATGCCCCCACACCCTCCCACTGCAAAGTGGTCGTGGAGGTGCCATCGCAAAAAAGCACCCAGCCCACACTGTAAAGTGGTTGCGTAGGCGCCACGGAAAAAAGCACCCAGCACTCACTGTAAATGAGGTTGGTGTAGAAATCAAGCCAAAATCAGTTCCTGTATGAGCAAGGCATGGTCAGCCGACCAGACACTGCTCACAACAGGACAACCCGTCTAACCCATGCTAGCATGGAAGAACGGACGTAAAACGGTGATGATGATATATATATGTATGTATGTATACATGTATATTTGTGTGAGGAATTGTGAGGAAGATATATATATATATATATATATATATATATATATATATATATATATATTCCTTCCTCACAATCCCTCACACAAATATACATGTATACATACATACATATATATAATATAAAACGAAAATCAGTGATGCATCTGAACTCAATTTATTGTGTGCTACAATTGTTTCACTGGCGGACAGCTCGAGGCGCGATCATTGTGTGGATCTGTCTGATTCTGGACCCACAGGTTCGACGGACACGTCTAATGATTTCGGAGCATATTCTTCCACTGCTCTGTAAGAGCATAGAGTGCTCAACCAGCATACCGCTTATGGAAGCATCTTAGCTACCATCTGACACCTTCTTTACTTTTATTTTTATCATTATTATTTTTATCTTTATTTTTTATATATTTATCTCTTCATCTCTCCCCCCCCCCTCTCTCTCTCTCCATCCCTCCCACTATGATCAATTTAATTCTCTTTAACTCACTACAATCACCAACATGAAGTCTACATATCAAAACTAATCAAAGAATCCTTCCACCTCTACCCCTCACTCCATCTCAGTTTGTCACTCTACTTCCTAACTCTTCTCCCCCTTCCTCTCTCTCTATACTATTCCATTTGTCCCCTCACTTTCTAATTCCTCTTCCCCTCTCTCTATACTAGTAAATACAATTCCAAATAAATGTTTTTCTCTATATATTAAGAACTATTTCAAGAGTAACTTACTCACTATTTTGAAAATTTGGACGTGAACAACAATTATCATTGAGTGGCTACTATTTGCAGTATAGCAATATAAGGTTGCACTTACCAATGAAACGGTCGTAAATACCTGAATAAAATCCTTCTCTTAATGCTTACCTGTGTTTTCTCTTTTATACTTTATACTCCAAGATTGAACAGAATTCTTACAAGCTTATGGAGTTACCCCTAACCGTACGTTGAAACCATCCATGAAACTGGCTTTCTTAACCACGGACTGGATCACAATAAGCAATTTTCTGCTTCCCTAACTATATATATATATAACAAAGAGGGTGTAGTAAGATACCAGGTGGACCATAACACACCTGAGTACTCAATACTTAGGGTAGTAAAGTGGGTAATAGGAAAAGAGTCAGGACCCCGACGGCTGAGCTCTGACCGTTTCAACAGCTAGATCCGAACTAAGCCCCCAGTATTAGAACGGCAGGAATCTAGCTGAACTTATCAAGGGGTACAGTCCATATATGGGCATGCAGGCGTCGAGGTCCTGACACTTTTCCTATATATGTATATATATATATAGTAAGAGATGTTTATCAAATTTTTCAATTTGAAGGAGAATTCAAATATTTTCTGGCATGTTTACATGCCTACAAATTAGATATATGTATATATTTATTGGTGCAGTCTCGATTACACACTCTGTATTTATACTGATACAACTTTTTCCAGAAAAGCATCTCTATTGAAAATTGAAAAAATAATAAAACCAGAACATACATGCATATATACATACATACATACATCCATACATACATCATACATACATACATCAAAAACTCACACCCAGGGAAGTCGCTAGCAGTATCGCAGTGAATCTATGGATGAAAAACTGCATGCTTATCAGCAAAAAATCATGCATGGATATGTTGCTAGGAAACTCCAGATGACAGTAATATAGATAAGGAAACTAGTCTGTCTTGGACCAACAACTGCTATATTGGCTCCCACTTTGAAGGATACGCTTGTGCAATCCAAGAACAGGAAATTAACACGAAATACTTGATTCACAAAAGAGATAGGGATGCAGGCAAAACACCTAGATGTGCAGACTCTGCAGAACTAACATTGAGGATATCACCCATGTCATCAGCAGCTGTCCAAAGATGTCATCGCGGTACTATCTACCTATGAGGCATGAAGTAGTGGCCAAAATACTGTACAATGCAGTCCGTAAAAAAGATAGCCCCGATAATAAACACATTAAAAGCTACAGCAATGTGGAAGACATCCACGTACATAATATGAAAGAGTACTGATGGAATGTTCCAGTAAAAACCCCAATAAAATGTAGGCATAACAGACCAGATATTATGATATGGGAAAGGGAGAAGAAAGCGTGCATAGTAGTGGAAGTTAGCTGCCCAGCAGATGCCAATATAATATCAAAGATTAGTGAAAAGGAGAATATTTATGCAGAACTGATGAGAAATCTGCAGATACTCCACCCTGATTATACCTTCAGATTTATGCCTGTGATTATTGGGGCACTGGGGTATGTTAGTAATTGCCTCAATAAAAATCTTGAGAAGCTAGGCTTCACAGGAACAGAAAGAACACAACTAGTTAGGAAATTACAAGTACAATCCATTAATGGAACAGTAGAAATATGTAAAACATTCCAAAAATGTTGCATCTAATAACTGCATATACACATGTACAGATACAAAGCATATACACATGCACACATACAACTCAAAACATACACTATACACATCCACACATACAATAACATCCATATCTACACATGCATGCATACATAATCTACCTAGTTGATGTGTAAATTCCAAAGAGAGAGTCTTGTGTCTATGTTAGAAACCGACTCTCTCTCTATTGGGAAAAATTTGTGAAATTATAAAACCAGAAGAACATACATACATAAATACATACATATACAGATACTTAACATACATACGAGACCTGAATAGTAACACTGAAGCAACATCTTCAACAGAAGGAAAAGGGTCAGCAACCATCTTGCCCAGGTCTGTGAGCATGAAGGAAATAATTGTTTCTACTTTAGGTACAAGGCCAGCAATTACCCAGTGCATTACTGGTACTTTATTTTATCGACCCCGTAAGGATGAAAGGCAAAGTCAGAAGGAAATAATATCATTAGGATAGCCACTGATATGGAGGAGAGATATGGAATAAGGCCTGATATAGATCACTCTCCCAGGGAAATTGAAAGATCCTATTCAATGTTCAAACAAGATAAAAAAAAATGAACCAATTTACAGAGAAAGTTGTGCATGGGTACCTAAGATGAAAGACACAGACCATAGAGGGGATAAATCATTCAAAAAGCCTGGCATGGAGTTCCAACAAGCTTATGACATCCCACCTTGAAGGATATCTCTATATAATACAGGAACAAGAAATCCCTACCAAATATCTGCTACACAAAAAAGGAGGGCAATCAGTTGACAATAAATGTAGGCTTTGAAAAACAAAGATCGAAGATGTTAACCACATTGTTGCCAACTGCGAAAGAATGTCGTCTCACTACTACCTCCCTGTGAGACACGGCGTGATAGCTAGAACCATCTGGAGTGCACTTAGGAAAACAAAATTAAAAACAAATGAGGAAGAATATGTTGAAATATATGGCACTAAAGAATACTGGTAGAACCTGAAAATAAAAACTGCCACCAAACTAAAGCACAGCCAGCCTGACATTGTTGTTTGGGACCACACATTGAAAACGTGCTCTGTTGTAAAGATCAGCTGTCCACTTGATGTCAACATTGTACGAAAAATATAAGAGAAGGAGGACATCTATGGACCATTGATGAGGAGTTTGCAGATCCAGTATTGAAGATACACCTTCAGCTTTATACCCATCGTTATTGGAGCTACAGGTTATATATCAACCCACTTGGACCAAAGTATAACTGAACTTGGATTTGTGGACAAAGAGCGCAGCTCCCTAATTCATAGACTATAAAAGGCACCTTCAAAATTTACAAAACATTCTTGCGATTCAAGAGATGACAATTTCTTTTTTTTTACAACCTTGTCACCAGGAAGGTGGCCAGTCAAAAATATATTCAAAATTAAGAGAAAGAGAAACATACATACATGCATACATTCATAATCTAAAATTACATTAACTATTATATGTAAATCTATTCTCACATTTTTTCATAATTCATTGGCTTCCACCCTAGGTACATCTTTTAGCAATTACTTTAGGGAGGTGTTTCATCTTCTGAAATTATTTGTTATACATCAATTATGTAAACTATAAAAAAATCTTCAATCTTATTTTGCTCTCTAAAACTCATCTATATTCCTTCTTTTGCTGATTTTTGTGATACTCTTTGCATTTCTCAATATTTTCAATAAATTTGTTTGATGATAGTTGGTTTTGTTGCTGTTGTAATTTGTTCTTAATAGGTTCCCTCATAAATTTGGATTCCTTTTTCTTTTTACTTCAAGTGTATGGAAGTTTCTCAATGTTTGAAACCTCCCACCAAAGATGAAGATTTGTATGTTGTAATCGGTGATAAAATTTCTTGAGAAGAGTAATGAGAAAATAAAATGAATGAAAACAAAATTGACTTATATTATAGGCAAAACGGAATGATGAGATACGAGAGGAAAAATCAAATAACAAAAACATACAAGTTGTTTAACTCATATATTATTATTTTGACTTTCTCACTTCAGGTATATAATACATTATCATTATGGTATTACATTTTAGTTTTATATTTATTTTTATCATCCTTACATGGCTTAGTAAATGACAATTGGTGACATAAATAATAAAATGTAATTTTTTTTTATATTTAGTGATTTAGTTTTAGGTTCAAATCCCATCAAGTCTGTCTTTTCCTATGTTAGAAATTTTTGTTTAAGGATTAGCAGAATTTCTACAGTGACACATAAAATGCCTTGTGGTATTTGTTTTGGTTCTTTGTATGGTGTTGTTGATATAAAGGAAATTTGGGGATTTGATAGTTGCCACTTTAAGTCTATTGTGAAGTAAGGTTTCTTGGTGATTTAAGCAGGGTTGGTATATTAATGTCTGAAGAGAAATGGGAGGATTTGAGTGTGATGTCATTTGTATATGAGGATATCTATATGCTTTGTGGAGGTGTGGAAATGTTGTGTATATATAGATTGAAAAGTGTGGAGAAGAGAATGAAATACTGTGATATTCCTTCCAAGAAATTGTAGGTTATGAAAGTGTCATTCTTGTACACTAAATAATCTTGGCAGTAAGACAGGTAGTTTGCAAGCTAGCATTTTACAGTGGTGTTCAGTAAATTTAGTACAAGTCAGTATCAAGAAATAGAGACAAAAGCTTTAATGATAGCTATGATATGGTACATGTGAGAGGGGTTTGTGAGTAGTGCAGTGGTTGAATGTAGTGGTCTAAATCTATGTTGTGATTTGGAAAAGAAAACACATAGGTAAGTGATATTAATTATTAGTTTTCCTACAATCATTGAGGACGTGCATAGAAGGGTGATGGATCAGTATAATATTACTTTACTCAAACTTTGTTTAATTTTGCCCAGCTTCCATAATCTCAAAACTCTAGAGCAGTAGTCATAGATGTTGGTGAATGTAATGATTCCTTCAAGCCTTATATGTCTTAGGTGTATGTTTCCAATTTTTGTCTGACCCTGAGGCTTCAACAATGTTAGATTTCCACATTACTTTTTGGGTAGCAGATAAAAAAAAAAGTCAAATTCCTAGTTTAAACAAAAGGTGCATATTTTTAGTTTTGTGGTTCTGTCTACTTTGTATGGTTTTTGGTGGTTGATTTTCAAGAAATGTCTGATAAAAGCATTTGCTTAGTTTTACTGTGTACATGTATTATTTCTGTATGTTATTGTGGCAAGAAATGTGAAGTGACTGCTGTTGTTGTTATTGATAGTGTTATGTTAGTTTTGTTTTTTATATTGGAGACAAATGTTCACCAGTTTTGCTTTTTAAGATCTTTTTATTTATTTTCTACTTGTTTCCTTTGATTCTGAGTTTTATTTCAAACTTGTGTGGTTTTGATGTATTGTATCTGATGTTGTCTCTAATTTTTAAGAGGTTGGCTATGGTCATGAATCTTCGGTAATGACCGAAATAATATGATCCTGTATACAAGCAGCCAAAGTGGGGTTCTTTGGAGTAATGTTACTCAATAGAGTGCATAGCTCAGAGATCAGAGAGTCACTTCAGGTAGAGTCGCTACTTCTCTGAATTGAGAGATCACAGCACCGATACTACAGGCATGTGGTTAGAATGTCTCAGGAAAACATTGCTGGACAGATTTTTACAGGCAAAAGCCAACCGGCAAGTGACCCAAGTGTTGACCCTCAGCAACATAGTTGGATAACATCCATGAGCTTGGCTGGTCTTGCTTGGAGATCTAGCCGAATCAGATAGAGACGGTTGCTTCTGACGGGACCTGCTGGAAGGAGTGTTTGAGAACTCTGCCACAAGAAGAAGAAGAAGAATTATGTGTATTATATATGTATTCTCTATTCTAAGGCGGGTAAAATTCCCGAGATCCATGGACGAGTTCTCGCCAGCGGTCTCTGTCCCTCATTATCGCTGCCATGTCCTGCGTCTCCAATAGACCAGTGTCTGTCCTTAGGGCATCAACATACGTTAACCTTGGTCTTCCTTTTCTAGTGTGTCCATGTAGGGGCTCCCAATATTATATATGTATATAATATTTATTATATATGTATATAATATTTATTATATATTATATATGTATTATATATTATATATAAATATATGATATATCTATATTAATAAAGCTGACGGCCGTATGTATGTAACAAACTTTTCTCCAAACGGCTGAATGAAACGGCACCAAATTTGCACCATAGATGTAACTTTCTCCAAGTAAGAAAGTGAGGGTATTTTTGTCTTCTAAATTTCGTTAAAAGATTAAAGATATTTTGTTGTTTATTTAAATATTCACTTCTTTAAAATTTTCAAATGTCAACACTTCCGGTTATACGACATTCCTCTCTCTTTCTTAGTCTGTCTTTTTAGATAGATACATAGCTATAATGTCACGCCCTTATAATATGTTTCTGTATGTCTGGCTGTCTGCATTACGAAAACCATTCTGTACATTGACTTCACTATCTGTGTGTGTGTGTGTATATGTATATATATATAGTGTATGTATATATATATATATATATATATATATATATATATATATATATATATATATATATATAGCGTGTATATATATAGTGTTAGTATCATAAATAAGAGACAGTTTAATTTGTACATTTTATTACAGCATTCCTTTATACGTATATATACGTATATAAACATACATAAACATGTTATTTACAGCTGCATAAAAAAGAAGTATAATTTTTTCTACTTTTGGCACAAGGCCAACAATTAACCCAGTACATTGCTGGTACTTTATTATATTTGATATATATAATACGACATTCCTCTCTCTTTCTTACTCTGTCTTTTTAGATAGATACATAGCTATAACGTCATGCCCTTATAATATCTGTTGGTATGTCTGCCTGTCTCCATTGACTTCACTTCTAACCAACTTTTAATTAATTATATATATATATATATATATATATATATATATATATATATATATATATATATATATATATATATAATTATATATTGGTGTACATATTTTCAACAGTAATACTGTACTACATATTTTCAACAGTAATACTATACTATATATTTTCAACAGTAATACTGTACTACACTATATCTTTTCAACAGTAATACTGTACTACATATTTTCAATAGTAATACTGTGCTATACTATATATTTTCAACAGTAATACTGTGCTACACTATATATTTTCAACAGTAATACTGTGCTATACTATATATTTTCAACAGTAATACTGTGCTACACTATATATTTTCAACAGTAATACTGTACTATACTTTATGTTTTCAAAAGTAATATTATACTATATATTTTCAACAGTAATACTGTGCTATACTATATATTTTCAACAGTAATACTGTGCTACACTATATATTTTCAACAGTAATACTGTGCTATACTATATATTTTCAACAGTAATACTGTGCTACACTATATATTTTCAACAGTAATACTGTACTATACTTTATGTTTTCAAAAGTAATATTATACTATATATTTTCAACAGTAATACTGTGCTATACTATATATTTTCAACAGTAATACTATACTATATATTTTCAACAGTAATACTGTACTATATATTTTCAACCATGATACTATACTATATATTTTCAACAGTAATACTGTACTAAACTATATATTTTCAACAATAATACTATACTATATATTTTCAACAGTAATACTGTACTATATATTTCAACAGTAATATTATACTATATATTTTAAACAGTAATACTGTACTATACTATATATTTTCAACAGTAATACTATACTATAATATATATTTTCAACAGTAAATACTATGCTACACAGATGGCGTATCGTCTGTTTATCCAAGCGAAGCTAGGTATATCAGCTATATAAATAAAGATATCTGGATGCCGTAGAACACGACAATGGTAGCTGGGCACCAGCCGGACGGGCCAGCTAGTATATAATATATATATATTATATGTGTATATATATATATATATATATATATATATATATAAAATATGGACGAAACCATGGTAGAGGTAATTAAGGTATGTACGCATTTCTTCTAAGTTTGAATTTACACCTAATTGTGTTTAGTTGACGGTATATCTGGTTGATTTCTACATGCTGTCGAAATGTTGGATAAATACTCTATCGTGGCCACCGCGAAGAGGCTGCTTTCGGTTATTTGTCGAAGATTTCTTCATAGGAGCCTTTATTCTTATAGCTTGGTCTAATTGATTTTTTATATGGTTAATTATGCTAATTGGGAGAGGAAATGGTATATATTATATCTAGTGATTCTAAAGACATGATTTATGATATATATATATATATATATATATATATATATATATATATATATATATGTGTGTCCACCAAGATCCAGCATCATAGCAACAGTCTCGATATTATGCAATGTACAGCAGAGCCATCTGGTCAGACTTTCAAGTAACACGGCTCCACTATGTGTAAGACTTGGTGCAGTCAATTGGCCATACCTCCCTCATAGTGGGACCACCCAGCTCTCAAACTATGGTTTTGCCGTGAGCAGGGTTCAGCACAGCCAACTGGCCTCCCCCTCCTCATAATGGTGCCATCTGATTCCACACTTTAAATGTGGATATGTCTCCCAAACTATGGCTCCATTGTGAGCAGGGTACGGCGTGGCCAACTGACCTGTCCCCACTCAAAACAGTGCCATTCAGTTTCACACTGTGGTTGGTGTTAAGAAGGGCATCCAGCTGTAAAAATCTGAGCCAAATATTTATAGTTCCGTCTGAGCAAGGTACAGCACGGCCAATCTGGCCAGACTTGTCTCATGTTGTGGATGACCTGTCTAATCCATGCAAGCATATACATATATATATATCATCATCCTCATCATTACTGTTTAACATCCATTTCCATGCTTGCATGGATTAGACGGGTCATCCAAAACACATATATATATATGGAGCAAGACATGGTCACCTGACCTGGCATTGCACAACAGGACAACTCGTCTAACCCATACTAACATGGAAAAATGGACGTAAAACGTTGATGATGTTGATGATGATATACATATATATGTATTTGTATATATATATATATGTGTGTGTGTGTGTGTGTGTATATATATATATATATATATATATATATATATATATATATATATATTAATAAAAGGAATTCCAACTTTGTCTGATATACTTTGTTTTATTTACAATCCTTTAAAATTTATAATGGTATTAGAATGAAATAGTATGGTAGAATATTAAATGTTAAGTGTTAATTGATCCTATTCAAAGCATCAATTGTTTTGCTATTTTTAGAAATGATGAAAATAGCATTTTCTAGTATGCTATTTTCATCATTTCTAAAAATAGCCAAACAATTGATGCTTTGAATAGGATCAATTAGTAGTCTTTAGACATGCTCAACCAACCGTGACACCTAAACCAATCAGCTTTAGTAATTCAGTGAAACTACACACCGATTGGTCGAAATACAGTTTGCAAGATTTAGCATTCTGGAGCCACTTTTCACTGTATATAAGGCACAAAATTTACCCATCTCATTACAGTTGAAAATTACAAACTTGACTGTCACCACACATTATGAACCTGAAGATTGCGAAAGCATGAATGTACTTGTTCAATTAACACTTAACATTTAATATTCTACCATATTATTTCATTCTAATACCATTATAAATTTTAAAGGATTGTAAATAAAACGAGTAAATCAGACAAAGTTGGAATTCCTTTTATTAATATAATCTTCTATACACAATCATACACACCCGTGTATATTTATCTATCTATCTCTCTCTCTCTCTCTCTCTCTATATATATATATATATATATATATATATATATATATATATATATATATACACACACATATATATATATATATATATATACACACACATATATATATATATATATATATATATGTATATATATATATATATATACATTATATATATGTATATATATATATATATGTGTGTATATATATATATATATAGGGTGGGGCATAAAAACTGTTACAAAATAAAATGCAAATAGTTCTTGAAAAAAAACATTTATTTCAAGATCTGACTTCAACAGATAGTAAGTAATATACTATTAAACAACTGCACAAAAATTTATTCGAAATGCTTTCCTCTAGCTCTCACTACTGTTCGAAGTCTTCTAGGAAAGTCTTCGATGGCTGCACGAACAGTTTCCATGGGTATTTTCTCCCATACGTTATTCAGTTTTGATTTTAGAGTTTCAATATTTTGGCTAGGAGTAGAGCAGGCTTCACTCTCAAGAATTGACCATAAAGAAAAATCGAGAGTTGAGATCTGGTGATGTGGGAGGCCACTCTTCCTTACTGATCCATGCAGGACTATGGTCTCTACACCACTGTTGTGTTACCCGAGCAGTGTGGCTCGTCGGTCCATCTTGTTGGAGAGTCCAAATGTCATCGCCATAAACAGATGTGCACCATGGCATCAGTGCTCCTTCCAAAATATCCTTTATGTAAAGTTCTTTGTTAATTTTAACTCCTTGAGGCACAAAGGTCAGAGGAGACTTCCCTCTTTCAGAAATGGCTGCTCAAACCATCACTCATGCTGGTTTCTGTGTTCTGAACACTTTTCCTACACTTGAAGGAATTGATTTGAGACTTTTTGCAAGAACTCGATCATTTTGATGATTGTGAGACTGTTGCACAGTGAATAAATTCTCATCTGTAAAGATGATGTTTTGCAGCATGCCATCCTTGATACGGGTCAATAACAGTTTACTTCTGGAGAGCCACTTTTCAATTGTGTCTGCAGAAAGAAGCTGCCTCTTTTGGAACTTATAAGGTGACATCCCCAGATCATCTCGACATATCCTCCGCATAGTTCTTGGCGATGTTTCTGCTTCTTCTGCCATTTTTATCATGGACCTTCTTGGATTACACCTTATTTTTTTCCCTCGCACTTTTAACGAGTTTTGGTGTTCTTGAGGTGCGAGGGCGTCCGGATTGAGGTCTGTCTTTGGTCGAGGAAGTTTCCTTAAATCGATCGATTGTCCTTTTGATCTACATTCTATTGATCTTAAGAATTTTCCCCAGTTTAAATATCTTGGGTGGAGTCAGGCCTTTTTCATGCTTCTCTATTATGAACTTTCTTTTCAATTCTATGGACATTGCAAATTGTTAATGGCATAATGTTCTGAAAAATAGTTAATATGGTTATAGTGCATGGATTTTATACAAATATATTAGTTATATTAGCAACATAATGTATTTTTAAATTAATTTAAAACTTTGTAACAGGAATTATGCCCCACCCTGTATATATAGACATAAATGAACTAAGTGAGAAATTAGGAATAAGTGGGATCAGATGCTGTTTACTCAAGAGAAGACTACGTTGGTATGGTCATGTGATGCGCATGAAAGACGACAGCTGTATAAAAAAGTGCAGGGCGATCAAAATTGATGGAAGTTACGGAGTAGGTAGACCCAGAAAAACCTGGGACAACATGATAAAGTCCGACCTTGAACACTTCCACTTCTCTAAGAAAATGTCACTGGATCGAGATCTTTGACTCCAGGCAGTATTACAGAAGACCTACCTTCCCTATGTGCAAAGTTAACCTACAGTCAGTAGGCCCCTCCAAACCAAACATACACCCCAACCCAATACCACACTCCATCCTCCCTTCCCTCTAACACCACCCTTTCTCTGTAAAGTTATGTTGGTACCACAACATCCAGTCCAAACTAATGAGGTCATGTAGGTGTCACGACAAAAAAAAACACACAGTCCATGATGTAATGTGGTTGTGTAGGCAACACAGTAAAAAGCTCCCAGTCCACACTATAAATGTGGTTGGTGTTAGAAAGGGCATCCAGCCGTAGAAAACCTGCCAGATAGCCATATACGAGCGAGGCACGGTCACCCGACCGATCTTGCCTCAAGTGGGACAACTCCCGTCTAACTCATGCTAGCATGGAAGATAGACGTTAAACGATGATGATGATGATGATAGATAGATAGATAGATAGATAGATAGATAGATAGATAGATAGATAGATAGATAGATAGATAGATAGATAGATAGATAGATAGATATACATATATATGTGTTTGCATGTCTATGTGTATATATGTATGTATGCATGAATTTATGTATGATGTGTGTGTTTGTGTACTTTTACAAACGTACACATAAGTGCCTGTGGAATCCATTAGATATTATGAGAGTGATTACAGAGACTTCTTAAAATAGTTCCTTAGCAAGGTCTCAAAAGTAAGGAATTAATACAAAAAGGACATACAAATGGTTACACATTTACACACTAACAAGTATATATACACACACACATATGTAGACAGTGATACATAGAAATAGTCACAGAAATACATACAATCACACCTGTACACACTTTTGCACAGGAATACACTGACACATGCAAACACACATGCATGCATATACACTGGGCATACATACACTTCGATATGCATGCCATTATATACAAACAAACACACTGATATATGCATACACACACACACATACACTGACTCATACAAACTCTTGCACCCACCTGCATACACACACCTATACATGCACCTTTACATGCACTGTAGGAAAGATAAAAGAACCATGAACAAAGAAGACAGTGGACATGTGGGAAATGATAAGTGATGCCTCATAGCAGAATGATTAACGTGAGAGATGGGGTGGTTTAATGAAGCCAACAGCCCTATATATATATATATATTATCATCATCATCATCATCATTTTACGGGTACATATATATATGTATAGGCATATATATATATATATATATATGTATATATATATATATATACATATATATATATATATATATATACATACATATATATACATATATATACATATATATATATATGTATATATATAGATATATATACATATATATACCTCCTCCACTCCCACCAAGCGTGAACCTAATATAACTATGTACAATTGCCTCCTGTGTTCTGTTCGTATATTTTCAACTATATATATGGATATATATTTTTATATATATATATATATATATATATATATGTGTATATGTATATATATATATATATATATATATATATATATATATATATATATGTGTGTGTGTGTGTGTGTGTATATCAGGAGCGAAGGGTGACTGCATGCAACTCATGCAGTGCATGCGTTATAGAATCTTGAGTTGATCAATTGCGTTGGTTGAAGCAAGCAGAATTTTGGCTGCTTACTAAATCGTAGACACATAAAAAGATAACACACACACACACACACACACACACACACACACACACACACACATACATACACACAAAGAGATGACACCGTCGGTTGAAGCAAGCAGAATTTTGGCTGCTTACTAAATCGTAGACATATAAAAAGATAACACACACACACACACACACAAACATACGACAGCGTTGGTTGAAGCAAACAGAATTTTGGCTGCTTGCTAAATCGTAGACACATAAAAAGATAACACATACACACACACACACACACACACTAGATAACACTACATGCGGCTTTTTGACCAGGAGGCTCATTTAAAGGGAATTGGGGGGGGGGGGGGTAAGGCTGCACAGCCCTGCTTTCCAGGTTACCCTTTGCCACTGATATATATATACACATATATATATATATATATAACGAAGGAAATGTGGTAAGGAACCAGGTGGACCATAACGCACCAAAGTACTCAATACTTAGGGTAGTAGAGTGGGTAATAGGAACGAGTAGGACCCCGACGGCTGAGCTGAAGCCGTTTCGACGGCTAATTCTGGACTAAATGAAAATTTTCATTTAGTCCAGAATTACTTGAGCTCAGCCGTCGGGGTCCTACTCGTTCCTATATATATATATATATATATACACTTCATCTCTCTCTCTCTTTCTTTTTATATATACATGTGTGTGTGTATTTCATCTCACCCCACATTTTATCTAAAACTTTATTATGGAAGTTATGTGTGTTTATGCCTGTGTGTAGCTCATGTCAGGATTAAAACAGGGTTTCAAGGAGTTTTTGCATATCATTCTACATACATAGATAAGTCTATAAAGAAATGCATTTTTTTTTATATAGCACATAATTGCCCCATATATCATCATCATTTTTTTACATCTGCTTTCCATGTTGGTATTGGTTGGACCAAACGATCTCAACTTGCTCATATGTTCCATATTTGGCATGGTTTCTATGGAGAGATGCCCTTACTAATATCCACCACCTAAAACCACCTGCTGATTTTTTCTTTCATGGCACTGCCACTTCCTCTTTACAGAGGATGTATTGGATGCATTTTATTGTGGCACCAACTCTTTACAGGGTGTACTGGATGCATTATGACAAGAGAAGTGGATTGACAGTATCAGTAGAGTGTCGGACGCCATGCTTTACAGCGTAGAGTTACGGCCCTTTATGATATGAGTTCAAATCCTGCCGAGATTAACTTTGCCTTTCATCCTTACGGGGTCGACAAAATAAAGTACCAGTAATGCACTGGGATAATTGCTGGCCTTGTGCCAAAAGTAGAAACAATTATGACATGGGACTAGCACTAGGGAGGTTTTCGCATGCTTGTCCAGACTGACAAGCCCTCTTAAATCTGATAATGTCCCCACTTGATCATTATGACTGTAGTCTCTGGTCTCTCACCACATTTAGTGTTGCAATGCTTGTTCTAGTGGCCAAGTTGTTTGTTTTATAGCATATTGCTAGTCAGCTCCTTTTTCATGTTCAGATTCTTGAGGTCACTCTTCATAACTTCAGCCCCTGTTCTTCTTCAACAGGTTCCATGCATTTCAGTGTATGGTCTCTCACAATTTCAGTGTATGGTCTCTCACAATTTCAGTGTATGGTCTCTCACAATTTCAGTATATGGTCTCTCTCTTCCTCAGGTTACATCCTCTTCAAGCTCTTGAATATTTCTTATACAATTCTACCTCTCTTTATGTATCACAAATATCTGTCTTGCATGGAACATTCAGTTTCTTTTATGCTCAGCTCTTCTCTCAGCAGTGGTTAAGAACTCATTACAATGAAGCCAAGGATGGTTTGGTCAGATCAGAAGTGGAGGGAAGGAGGAGGTGGTCGCACACGCAGTTGGTAGGGAGCTGTGGTGGCAGCATTTGTGTGTGTGTGTTGTAGTAGTAGTAGATACAAGGTGTGATGGTGGTAGAGTGCAAGGTGTTTCTGTAAGGTCATTGGGAGTGAAGGATGATGGCCGCTGAGGTGGGAAGAAGTGAGTGGTGTTAGTGGGGGGTAGTTAACAGTGATGATGATGATGATATGTGTGTATATGTATGTATATGTTTATATAGAGAGAGAGGGAGAGAAATACATAAATACATAGATAGATAGATATTGGATTATAATATAATATATCTACTTCTGCTCTGTCTGTTGGTGTTATTTTGGGGATTCTGTTTTTTGTGGAATGAAAAGACTTGTTGTTACTAACAGATTAAGAACTGCTTTTATTTGACTTAATATAAATACAAATGTTGATGATGAGAATAAGACATCCGATGCTCTATAAATAATAGTTTGATACTGTAAAAAAATATAAAGCCAGCTTACCAGTGATGATGTATCTGTTTCTCTGTGAAACGCAAAGAGCTTAGCCATAAAAAATATATACGGTAATGGTACTAATACTACTACTAATGATGATAATATGATGAAAGAAAAAATAATAATGATGGTGGTAGTGGTGCTGGTACTGGTGGTGGTGGTGGTGGTGGTGGTGGTAGTAGTGCTGGTGGTGGTGGTGGTGGTGGTGGTGGTGGTGGCAGCTGCGGTGGTGGTGGTGCTAGTGGTGGTGCTGGTGGTGGTGGTGGTGGTGGTGGTGCTAGTGGTGGTGGTGGTGGTGGTGATGGTGATGGTGGTGGTGGTGGTGGTGGTGGTGGTGCTAGTGGTGGTGGTGGTGGTGGTGGTGGTGGTGGTGCTAGTGGTGGTGGTGGTGGTGGTGATGGTGATGGTGATGGTGGTGGTGGTGGTGGTGGTGGTGGTGGTGGTGGTGGTGGTGGTGATGGTGGTAGTGGTGCTGGTGGTGATGGTGCTGGTGGTGGTGGTACTGGTGGTGGCGGTGGCGGTGGTGGTGGTGCTGGTGGTGGAGCTGGTGGTGTTGGTGGTGCTGGTGGTGCTGGTGGTGCTGGTGGTGGTGGTGCTGGTGATGCTGGTGGTGGTGGTGCTGGTGCAAGTGGTGGTGATGGTGGTGGTGATGGTGGTAGCGGCTGTAGTGGTGGTGCTGGCTGCAGTGGGGCTGGTAGTGGTGGTGCTGGTGGTGGTCGTTCTGGTGCTGGTGGTGGTAGTGCAGGTGGTGGTGGTGGTGGTGGTGGTGGTGGTTCTGGTGCTGGTGGTGGTGGTGGTGGTGGTTGTTCTGCTGCTGCTGGTGGTGGTGGTGGTGGTTCTGCTGCTGCTGGTAGTGCTGGTGCTGGTGGTGGTGGTGGTGGTGGCAGTAGTGGTAGTTGGGATGACTAAGTAAATTAGTGTATCATATGTGGATAGAGAATGAATGCAAACCAAAGTGTTAAGGATGAAGTGATAGGAGTGAGGACATATTTGAATTTATGAGAAGTTTTCCATATCTTGCTAGACATGCTGACGAGTATACACTGTTCTTTGCAAAGGTTAATGCAAAATAGTTTCAGGATTAAGAATTTTATATCAGCTAAATGCAAGTATTTAATAGTAAAAGGCTACAACTATAACAACAACAACAACAACATAAATAAATAATCAAGACCATCATCATGACAATGATGATGACAAATATGATGCTAATGATGATGAAGATGATGATGACAACAGCAAAAATGATGTTCATGATCATAATGAGGATATGATATTTTTTTGTATATTTGTTTATGTTTTGTTTGGTTTGGGTTTTTTTTTTTCCATGTCAAAATAAAAAGCAAATGAACAACATATATGCATCATGTATGACCACTTTAAAGTAGCTTTGGCTTGTATTTCCTGTAAAATGGAAAAGATACATCTGTTTTGTAGATTTTTATGTTTAGTTTTCAGGTGGGGTTTTTTGTGTGGTGGGTGGGGGGGGGGGTTAAAGATATAACATAAAGAAAGAAACAATAGACAAAAGAAAAAAGTAAAAACTGACAAAAATAGAAATTTAGGTATCAGAATGACAAAAGCAAAAGACAAGAAGAAGAAGAAGAAGAAGAAGAAGAAGAAGAAGAAGAAGAAGAAGAAGAAGAAGAGGGAGTTGTGGTGGTGGTGATGGTGGAGGAGGAGACTCTACCTCTAACAACTAATGCATTGATCTTACATCACAGAAAAATGTTTCATTTTTTCTCCCACCTGTCTTCTATGTGGTAGTTTGAATGACACCAGCACAACGGTAGAATATGGAATGGAGGTCTGTTTAAAACTATTTAATAATGAATAAATAAATAACTCTGTAACCATGTGTATTAGATAGAGTGTGTTGGTGTGTATGTGTGTTGTTCAGGGTGTATGCTGTGTGTGTTTCATACATGTGTTGTGTGTATGCATTGTGTGTGTGTATGTGTGTGTGTTTGTGTGCATGCATTAAGAGTATGTGTGCATGTATTGCGTGTGTGTGTGTGTTGTGTCTGCATGTGTGTTTATGTGTACATGTGTGTGGTGTGTGTGTATGTGTGTTGTATCTGCTTGTGTGTGTTCGTGTGTGTGTTCATGTGTGTGTGTTCATGTGTGGGTGTGTGTGACGTGTGTGTGTGTATATGTGTGTAATGAGAGCTTATGTAAAAGATCTGAAGAAGAGTGCAATCATATTTGGTGAAGCGTGCTTTTGAAATATTTAATATTCAGAAATATTAAGTTCAAGATGGTTGTTTAAATTATTCCTGCTATTTTTTTAAATCTTTGGATTCAAAGTTTCATATATATTTAGGTATGGCCTAGTGCAACCCTAGTTCAATCCCAATGTGCATCAACTTGCTCAAATGTCTTCTACTATATAGAGCCCCAGGTTGCCCAATAGCTTGTGAGTGGAATTTGTGCAAAAGTTTGTATTTATTTTCTTTTGGCATTCTGTCAGTTCTGACAATATGTGTTCCAGAAGATTCAGTCAATGGAACAGCTTGCTCGTAAAATTAACATGCAGGTGGCTGAGCATTCCACAGACATGTGTGCCCATAATGTAGTTATTAGGAAGATTCAACATAACACAGAGTGTGACAAGACTGGTCCTTTGAATTACAGGTACAACTCATTTTTGCCAGCAGAGTGTACAAGAGCAATGTGAACAAAAGTACTCAAGGACACAACAGGCCAAATACTCCAACTACTAAGCCCCCTGCCTTCACATATATATATATATATATATATATATATATATATATATATATATATATATATATATATATATATATATATAAACAAATTTAATTCGAAAATAGAGTTTTGAGATGCAAGTAACTAGGATTCTCAGGAAAATGGGAAAACTCGGCATATGGAAGCTGTTAGAACAGCAAAATACCATTGAAGCAGTGTTGGGTAAAATATTGCCTCAAAGGACAGAGATCAGGGGTTAGATGTGAGTTGACTCAAAGGAAGGAAGAAAAGATAGGAAGGAGGAAAAAGAATGGATGAAAGCAAACAGGCCACAAACATTAATATAAGCTCGTCAGATCTCAACTGCCAACAGTTTTGACGATTAATGAGATTACATATATATGTGTCAGAGGTCAGAGTGTGTGTGTATATATATGTGTGTGTGTATGTACATGTGAGTGTGTATGTACATGTGTGTGTGTATGTACATGTGAGTGTGTATGTACATGTGAGTGTGTATGTACATGTGTGTGTCTGTATTTACATGGGTCAAAAGAAAAAAAGCCAGTGTTTTATTTTATCTCACATAACCTAGCAACTCAGCAAATGGAGATTGATAAAATAAGTAACAGACTAAGATATGTACTAAACTCAATATAATCAACTAAAAGCTATTGTAGTTAGTACCTCAACATGACTGTAATCCAATGACTCAAACCAGTAACAGAATAAAACATTGAAAGACTACATATTATTACCATTGTTGATCTTAATTTTTACTCAATGTGAGTCTAATGCTTCTTACTTACTATTTTACAATGTATTTCTCCCTTGTACTGTCCCCAATGTATCGGACCTTTGTGACCAGTAAAAGAAATTACTGCTGCTGCTACTACTAATACTACTACTCCTGCTGCTGCTGCTGCTGCTGCTGCTGCTGCTGCTGCTACTGTTGTTGTTGTTGTTGCTGCTGCTGCTGCTGTTGTTGTTGTTTTTGTTGTTGCTGCTGCTGTTGTTGCTGCTCTGCTCTGCTATTACTACCACTGCTGCTACTGTTGTCATTATCATAATTATTATTATCAATATCATTATTATTATTATTATTTGCATTTATCTTGCTTTATGTTCATACGAGTTATCACCAAGTCACAACCAGTGACCTCAAGAGACAACAAGGTCCACCATGTTCAAGAAAGAACATACATACACACACATGCATCCTTAGTGTTTAGACTTGTGATGTACTTATATTGACAGAATCTTCCTTAGTATATGGGCAGTTCCCATTACTACTATCTTTTGTATTTCTCCTATACGCGGGTTTCCTGGGATTTGCGATAAGTAGTCGTTAGACCCCTTAGATATCATTCCCAGAGCGCCTACAACCACTGGTATTGTTTTAGTTCTCAATTTCCACATTTTTCCAATTTCTATCTCCAGGTCCTTATATTTGCTCAATTTTTCAAATGTTTTTATAGATACATTCTTGTCTATTGGAACAGACATATCAATTAGCAGGCATACCCTCCTTTGAAAGTCCTTCAATATTATATCAGGTCTATTTGCATCTATTTTTCGGTCTGTTTGGATGCTAAAGTTCCACAAGATTGAGATGTGATCTTTTTCAAGTATGGGAGGTGGTTGATGCTCCCACCAATTCTTTTGATGGGGCAGGTCAAAATGCTTACACATTATCCAATGTCATGCCTGTTTAGGTATTCGGTTGGAGCTATAGGACTGCACATTTAAATTATATGGTCAATGGTCTCTGGTTGTTTTTTGCATACACGGCATAATGGGCTGCACCCATTTTTTATTATGTTGGCTTGGTAATTTTTTGTTGGCAGACACTGATCTTGTGCCGATATAATCAGTCCTTCAGTCTCCGATTTCAGTCCAGAGGATGCCAACCACTGATGGGTTAAAGTTTTGTCAACACCAGGATTGTTAGCTCGCTCTGGGTATTTTCCATACAGAGGCTTTTCTTGCCATTTCTTAGCCAGTTTCTGTAGCAGTTCTTTCTTTGCAGTTACTTTTACCTGCTTTGCTTTTTCTGTGTTTTCCATTTCAGCAGTAAATGGGACTTCTGAAATTTGTAGTCCATTACTGTATCTTTGTGCATCTTTTGTAATGGAATATGATCTTTTGGTGCTTTCGTGTTTCAAAACGAGTTTGATCATCCAATCATGTGATTCCCTTAGATATGTGGATAATCCAATTGTTGCAGTTTTCAACGCAATGTCTAACTGGATTAACCCACGTCCTCCTTCTTTCCTAGGGAGATATATTCTATCTATGTCTGCCTTAGGGTGATGCATTCTGTGCATGGTTAAGAATTTTCGGATTTTTGTATCGAGCCTACGGATCTCTGTGCTTGACCAGTTGATGACATTGTAACTGTAGGTTACTACTGGTATGGCAAGCATGTTTATGGCATCGATCCTATTCCTTGCATTCAATTCCGTTCTTAAGATTGCTCTGACTCTGCGGTAACATTCCTTCCTTATCCTTTCCCTCATTGTCGAGTGCTTGATTCCATCTCCTTCACAAACACCTAGATATTTGTAAGTTTTTTCTTGATCAAGCTCTCTTATCACGTTCCCCCGATCAAGATTAATGTCTGAACTCTTCAGCAGCTTTCCTCTGGTGAACGTTGCTTTGGCGCATTTATCCAGTCCAAACTCCATTTTAATGTCATCACTGAACTGCTTCACAGTGGATAATAGCCCTTGCAATTGTTCATCATTTTTTGCAAATAGTTTCAGGTCATCCATGTAGAACAGGTGATTAATGGTTTTGTCATAGACTCTATATCCATGTTTTGTTTCATTGAGCATTTTACTTAATGGTATAAGTGCGATGCAGAATAAAAGCGGTGATAAAGAGTCACCCTGAAAAATTCCACAATTAATATTAACTTCTCCAGCTTCCAGTGATTTTGTTTCACTATTCAAAAGGAGTGTCGTTCTCCATGTCCTCATACTGAATGACAAAAACCTCCTGACAACGGGGGATATTTTGAAAATCTCTAAACATTTTTCAATCCAACTGTGTGGCAAACTATCGAATGCTTTTTTATAATCTATCCAAGCAATCGATAGATTTTTGTGTCTATTATGACAATCTTCCAGTATCATTTTGTTAACCAGAAGCTGATCCTTACAGCCATATGAGCCTCGTTTACACCCTTTCTGCTCAATGGGAAATAGGTCATTTGTTATCAGGTGGTCATATGTGTATTCAGTTAGGACTGATGTTAAAATTTTATACATTGTGGTCAAGCAGGTTATCGGTCTGTAATTTTTGGGATTGTTTGTCTCATCATTCTTCGGTAGCAGGAATGTAATGCCGTTAACTAGCCATGATGGTATCTTTTCTGGCTCCTTAACTATTTCATTGTAAAGTTGGGCTAACAGCTCATGAGACTCTGTGAAGGCATTTATCCAAAAGTTTTGTATTTTGTCTTTTCCTGGGGATTTCCATTTGCTGGTTTTTCTTAGAGCCAAGCGCAGCTGTTCAACTGTTATATTTTCCCATGTTTGTTCTTCAAGGTGAGCTGTTTCTTTCATTTGTCTGTCTATCCATGGGGCATGTATGTTATGAACTTTTTCTTTGGCCCAGATCTTTTCCCAGAATTCTTGCACTTCCTCCTTGGGTGGTATTGATTTAGCAGTTATTGTTGACTTACCAATTTTTCTGTAGAAGTTTCTTTGGTTGTTTTTGAACATATTATTGTCCTTATAGAATCTAGATCGTTTTTTAAAGCACCTTATATGAGCAGCTTTGGCCGACACTTTTTGCTTGATTGTTTCTATCAGCATGTCTATGTTACATGTTGATCTTATACTGTACTTTTTTTTCAATTTTCTAAGTTTAGTTTGTTTAACATGTTCACCTACTTTATAGTTTGTTAAAATTTCTATGTCAGATCGGAGAAGGTTTATTTGGCGATTGATGTTATCTTGCCAAGTAGATTTCTTGTGGGAATTCCTTTGTTTTTTCATCTTCACTCCACATAAGTGAGTGGTGACTTTAGCCGATGCATAATAGAGATGATTTAAGTAATGTTTAGTTTGTTTGTGATGATAATGTTTTTGAGAATTATGTTAGTCTTGTGTATTATCTTTTGGTTCTGTTTGGAGTTCTGGATCTTAGGGAGGGTGTCTCGTTGCCCCATGTCAGATTCTTTCATTTTCATCCATTCGATCATAATTTCATCCTTCAAGTTGGCAAGTTCATTCTCATTCATTTCTTTATCATTTACGATCTCATTATTTTCATTTGGAGTTTCATCCTGAGCATGCACTCCCTCCACTTTTTCGCTCCTTTCTTTAATTTGTTCTGTTGCCAGTGATTCCGCCCCAGTGATTCCGCCCCAGTGATTATTATTATTATTATTATTATTATTATTATTATTATTATTATTATTATTATTAATAATCGTGAGGATTTCCCCGTCCTCTTCCTTTAGCCGGGAAGGGCAGGCAGTTTTTATCTGTATGGTGGCCATGGCGAAAGAGATAGTATGGTGGACACGTTTGAAAGGGCTGAAGACAAGCACTTACCTCTTCGGTGATGCCCTGATTAACTTTTTCAAATTTCATTTGAAAAGGAAAATCAGGGTAGAGAGGGAAGTGCTCTCTTGCCAGCATTTTGTTGAAAGATGGGTGAGAGAAGCAAGTATGGCCCGAGTGAATGGGCCTACTCTGAGTATGTGTCTTTAAATTAAAGGTGGAAAACTGGGAGAGGGCACTTGCCCTGGTGGTCAGGGTCACTGTGGGTTTTTAATGGGCTTTCTCCACGAATGTCCCTCGGAAGTCTCGCCCCTATTGGGGAATTTTTTTCATTGTTCTAATATTACATCCTCCGTTTTTTTGTTTTTTTTACACGCAGAAATGCCCATTTGTACCGTCCTGTATTGTCCTGTACTGTCCTTAATGTCTACTTTGTGTAAACCCTTGTGGTTAATAAAGAAAGCATTATTATTATTATTATTATTAGCAGTATCGGTAGAGGGTCAGGCGCCATGCTTTGAAGCATAGAGTTACCTCCCTTTATGATCTGAGTTCAAATCCCGCCGAGGTTAACTTTGCCTTTCATCCTTACAGGGTCCACAAAAAAAAAGTACCAGTAATACACTGGGATAGTTGCTGGCCTTGTGCCAAAAGTAGAAACAACTATTATTATTATTATTGGGTGGTGTATTAGCAGTATCGGTAGAGGTCTGACGCCATGCTTTGCAGCAAAGAGTTGTGGCCCTTTATAGTGTGAGTTCAAATCCCGCCGAGGTTAACGTTGCCTTTCATCCTTACGGGGTCCACAAAAAAAAGTACCAGTAATACACTGAGATGATTGCTGGCCTTGTGCCAAAAGTAGAAACAATTATTATTATTACTGTTCTTTGAGTCTCAGTCATTGATGTTATTTAACTGGAAAGTGGATTTAAGGCGGTGGATTGGCAGTATCGGTAGAGGGTCGGACGCCATGGTTTCCAGCATAGTTACGTCCCTTTACGATCTGAGTTCAAATCCCGCCGAGGTTAACTTTGCCTTTCATCCTTACGGGGTCGATAAAATAAAGTACCAGTAGTGCACTGGGTAGTTGCTGGCCTTGTGCCTAAAGTAGAAACAGTTATTTAACTGGAAAGTTTGTTGAAATGAATATCAAGCCGTTACTTGCAACCTCAGATATTCAGGACATATCGGAGGGTTCTTGCTGTTCCCAGCAAGCATGCCTTTTGAAGTGTTCCAAAAAGCGGAGCTGGACTGATCTTCTTTAACCATCCTTGAAAACTCTTTGAGATAGTACCTAGTGCACCTATGGCAATTGGGACGACCTTGATCTTAAGGCAGTTCAAAGACCTTTTTAACTCCCACTTTAAATCCTGGTATCGGTTAATTTTCTCCCTCTCCTTTTCTTGCACTCTCGTGTCAAATGGGCAGGCTACATCTACAATGAGGCACAATCTCTTTTCCTTGTCCAAAACCACCAGGTCTGGCCTATTGTGTTCTAATTTCTTGTCTGTCTGTATCCTAAAATCCCATAGCACCTTTACCTTATTGTATTCTATCACCGACTCTGGCTTATGCTCATACCACTTCTCAGAATGTGGTAAATTATTTAGTTTGCATAGATGCCAGTGGATCACCCTGCCTATCACATCATGTCTCTAGCCTTTATAGTGAGTCTGGGCTAAGTGTTTACACTCGGATACAATGTGAGCCACAGTCTCCCCTCTCTCTCCACAGATTCTACACAGTGAGCTAGCCTCCTCCTTGTCAATATGGTGTTTCACCCACTTTGTTCTGAGGGCTTGCTCTTGCGCAGCCATTAACATTCCTTCTGTAGCCTTTTTAAGGTCTCCTCTTTTTAACCAGTTCCATGTCTGTGGATCTCTAAATTCCGTTTTCTTAAAGAAGGTGCTATGAAGGGATTTTTCATGAAGGTTGCTCTTCCTCCTTGGACATCCCCTGGTCTATTGTCTTCTCCTTCAGTGCAATTTTGAGCATTGGCTCCCTACTGTCAGTCACATATTTGTGCAGGTTGTTTTTCTCCATCTGAACACAGTCCTCTATGCTGATAAGACCTCTTCCACCTTCAGATCTCTTTAAGTAGTGTCTATCGACATCACTCCTCTTGTGGAACATGTTGTAGATAGTCAACAGCTTCCTAGTCTTCCTATCCAATTCTTTTCATTCAGCAACATTCCATTTCAGAATTCCCGCACTGTACCTAATAATTGTTTCTACTTTAGGCACAAGGCCAGCAATTACCCAGTATATTACTGGTACTTTATTTTATCGACCCTGTAAGGATGAAAGGCAAAGTTAACCTCGGCGGGATTTGTCAGTGTCAACAAGTACATCCAACTCCTTCTCACTCTTCCCAAAGAGTTTAAGATCATCCATGAAGGGGAGGTGGTTGATGGTAAGCTCTCCTCTTCCCAGCTTGTATCCTGCTCTCACTTTTCGCAATATGATGGACAGGGGTATCAAGGCAAGCACAAACAATAAAGGGGACAAACTATCTCCCTGGAAGATACCTCCCAAGGAATCTCCACCTGATGTTAACTCTGTTTCCCAGGACTTCATACTTTTGCTCAACAACTGTCTGATATTATCTGCCACCTTGAAGATCTCTAGGCTTTTGGTTATCCAAGAATGAGGTACCATGTCGAATGCCTTTTTGTAATCTATCCATCCCATGGCAAGACCAGTATGCCTCCTCTTGCAATTCCTCATTACCATCTTATCAATAAGTAACTGGTCTTTTGTACTACGGGGCTTCTTTCGGCATCCTTTCTGTTCGTCCAGTAACAAGTTGTTTATGTGGAGGTGATGGTAGATTTCCTCAGACACAATGCTTGTTAACAGTTTCCACTTTACAGACAGACATGTGATAGGCCTATAGTTGATAACATCATTACCCTTGATTCGGTCTTTCATTACCAGAACTGTGGTACCTTTTGTCAACCAGTCTGGTACTTCACCCGACATCAAGCAGTCATTGAACATAGTTGTCAGTTTAGGGTGGAGGGATGTTATATTTTTAATCCAATACCCTTGCACACCATCTGGGCCTGGTGATTTCCAGTTGGTTAGTTTCTTGGCCTGCCCTTTAAGAGTTTCAACTGTGATACTCAAATCAGGTTGTTGGTGTGCCTGTTTACTAATCTCCTTTTGAACTGTCTTAATCCACACTGCCTGACTATTATGTTCAACATCCTGCTCCCATATTCCTCTCCAGAATGTCTTAGTCTGTTCAGCCTCAGGGATCACGTCGTTGCCTCTTTCTTTCCCTTCAAGCTGTTCAAACAACAACATCTGATTGTTGTCAAACATGCGGTTCTGTCTATACTGACTAACTCTGTTTTTGTACCGTCTAATCTTTGCACTTTTTGCTACAATGTGTTGCCTCAGTTCCTCTATGATAACATTTAGCTCTTTTCCCCTAGTTTTATATTTTATTTTCAATCTATCTTTAGTGTCTATGTTTTGTAATGTCCCATTCACTAAAGACTCAAGCTTTTCAATGTCTTTTCTCATTTCCTTGATTTGACCATTCAGTCATTTCATCCACCAGGGTTCTGATTTTTCTTGTTTGTTGTTTCCTCTCTTTTTTATACCAAATAATTTTTTCATCACATTTGCAAGTTGCTTTGAGGATATTGTTGCATTGGTGAAGGCTCCTCGCCTCAAGGTATGGGAAGACCTTGTTTACCTTAGCTGTTGTTTCTTTTAACTTTTTCCTGTCTACAAATCTTAGGTTCATAGGCTTTCCACTATCATTGTTCATTTCAGTACCACTAAGGTCAGAATATCAACCAAATCTTGCCCTAGCTCGTCAGCATTCATTTCCTCAATGGCCGTATCTTTGTTCCAGATGTTATTTATTTCAGCATTCAGATCATTGTCTGCTCCGGATGCATCCTCAGGTCTCTCAACATCTTCACCTTCATTTCCTACTGGCTCATTTTCCTGACATACTCCACTCTCCATTTCCAACTTAATCTCTCTGCTCAGTTCCTCCAGTTCCAACTCGCTTATCCATCCATTAGTTCTTATAACACGAGCCTGACCAGCCATCTAATTTAAATAGACCAATCTCGTTCCAGATGTTATGCATCCGTTTCCTATAGCCTTTTTCCATGGGTTTACTCTTCAGGTAATATTTTATGACAGTTCTATTCAATTCTCTCGTCCGGTTGGTTCTTGTCCCATTCCTTCTTCTTCCTCCAACACCAGCAGTATTTGGATGACAGCCAGGTCCTTGCTGCTGGGCCAGGGAGCACTTGCTGGGTGAGAGTCTTTCACATGACATTCCAGTCTCCTTTTCACCATTATTCGAACTGTTTAGGTTCGACATTTAAACACTCATATCGAGGATTAGTGAATTTATGGTTACATCACCACCGGTGTTTTTAGCCGTGTAGACGTTGTAGACGAAAATAAATAAATTAAAAATTAAAAATTAAAATAAGTTTTGGGGCAATTTATGTGACAGTTGTCTATCATTATTGGATTGGCAGTATCGGTAGAGTGTCGGACACCATGCTTTGCAGCATAGAGTTACGGCCCTTTATGGTCTGAGTTCAAATCCTGCCGAGGTTAACTTTGCCTTTCATCCTTACACGGTTGATAAAATAAAGTACCAGTAATACACTGGGATAATTGCTGGCTTTGTGCCAAAAGTAGAAACAATTATTTTTGTGCTGTTTTTAATGTTTTCCTAATGTGAATCCTGTTTATAAGTCATTATTGTGAATTGGCAGTATCGGTAGAGGGTCGGACGCCATGCTTTCTAGCATAGCTACGTCCCTTTACAGTCTGAGTTCAAATCCCGCCATGGTTAACTTTGCCTTTCATCCTTACGGGTCGATAAAATAAAGTACCAGTAATGTACTGGGTAATTGCTGGCCTTGTGCCTAAAGTAGAAACAATTATTATGATCTTACGGAGTTGATAAAACAGAGCCCCAGCAACACACTGGGATAATTGCCGACCCCGTGACAAAAGCAGAATCAACCACCATCATCATCAGCATCTACAATTTATGGTCAATCGCTGGCCCTGTGCCAGAAGCAGATACAATTATTATTATCATCAGCATCTGCTCTTTATGGTCCTAGCACAAATCCTGCCAATTTATTATTATTATTATTATTATTATTATTATTATTATTATTATTAAGGGCGGTGGATTGGCAGTATCGTCTCTTTACGGTACTGCCAATCCAGCATAGTTACGTCTCTTTACGATCCGAGTTCAAATCCCGCCGAGGTTGACTTTGCCTTTCATCCTTACGGGGTCGATAAAATAAAGTACCAGTAATGAACTGGGTAATTGCTGGCCTTGTGCCTAAAGTAGAAACAATTATTATTATTATTATTATTATTATTGTTATTGTTATTCCTTGAATCTCAGTCATTGATGTTGGTTAACTGGAAAGTCCGTTGGATTGAATATCAAGCCACTACCTGCAGCCTCAGATATTCAGGACGTATCGGAGGGTTCTTGCCGTTCCAAGCAAGCATGCCTTTTGAAGCGTTCCAAAAAGCGTGAAGGGGCCGATTTTCTTTAACCATCCCTGGAAACCTTTGGAGATAGTCCCCAGTGCGCCTATGACAATCGGGATCACTTTGACTTCATGGCAGTTCCAAATCCTTTTCACCTCCCACTTTAGGTCCTGGTATCGGTTAATTTTCTCCCTCTCCTTCTCTTGCACTCTCGTGTCGAACGGGCAGGCCACATCCACAATCAGGCACGATCTTTTTTCTTTGTCCACAACCACCAGGTCAGGTCTATTGTGTTCCAGTTTTTTGTCCGTCTGTATCCTAAAATCCCACAGCACCTTCACCTGACTGTTCTCCATCACCGCCTCTGGCCTATGCTCATACCATTTCTCAGAATGTGGTAGATTGTTTACTTTGCACAGGTGCCAGTGGATCACCCTGCCCATCACATCGTGTCTCCAGCCCTTATAGTGGGTCTGGGCTAGGTGTTTACACTCGGACACAATGTGAGCCACAGTCTCCTCTCTCTCTCCACAGATCCTGCACAGTGGGCTAGCCTCCTCCTTGTAGATATGGTGCTTCAACCACTTCGTTTTGAGGGCCTGCTCCTGCGCAGCCATTAGCATTCCTTCTGTAGCCTTTTTGAGGTCTCCTCTTCTCAACCAGTTCCATGTCTGTGGATCTCTAAATTCAGTTTTCTCAAAGAAGGTACTATGAAGGGATTTTCCCTTAAGGCTGCTCTTCCTCCTTGATGTTATTTCCTCCTTGGGTATCCCCTGGCCTACTCTCCCCTCCTTCAGTACAGCTCTGAGCATTGGCTCCTTACTATAGGTCACGTATTTGTATAGGTTGTTTTTCTCCATCTGAACACAGTCCTCTATGCTGATAAGACCTCTTCCACCCTCAGATCTCCTTAGGTAGAGTCTATCGACATCACTCCTCTTGTGGAACATGTTGTAGATAGTCAATAGCTTCCTAGTCTTCCTATCCATTTCTTTTTGTTCAGCAACATTCCATCTCAGAATTCCCGCACTGTACCTAATAATAGACACAGCTCGGGAATTTACTGCGCTTATGGCATTTCTGCTGTTCAGATGTGACTTCAATACGCTCCTTACTCTCCGAATGTATTCAGTTCTTAACAATTCCTTCATTTTTTTGTTCTTTATGCCATCAGCCTCCAGAACGCCCAAATACTTGTATCCTTCCTCAGAGTCAATTTCCTTTATCATCTCACCTGTTGGTATCTGGATCCCGTTACTTCTGCTCAACCTACCCCTCCTCATCACAATGACTCCACATTTACCAATACCAAACTGCATACATATATCACTGCTGAAAATACGGACAGTGTCAACAAGCACATCCAACTCCTTCTCACTTTTCCCGAAGAGCTTAAGATCGTCCATGAAGAGGAGGTGATTGATGGTAAGCTCTCCCCTTCCCAACTTGTATCCTGCTCTCACTTTTCGCAGCATAATGGTCAAGGGCATCAGGGCAAGGACAAACAACAGAGGGGACAGGCTATCTCCCTGGAAGATACCTCTCTTGATCTTCACGCTTCCCAAGGATACTCCAGTTGATGTCAACTCTGTCTCCCAGGACCCCATACTCCTGCCCAGCAACTCTCTGATGTTATCTGCCACCCTGAAGATCTCCAGGCTTTTGGTGATCCAGGAATGAGGCACCATGTCAAATGCCTTTCTGTAGTCTATCCATCCCATGGCAAGATCAGTGTGTCTCCTCCTGCAATTCCCCATTACCATCTTATCAATAAGCAACTGGTCCTTTGTACCACGTGACTTCTTTCGGCATCCTTTCTGTTCGTCCGGCAACAAGTTGTTTGTGTGGAGGTGATGGTAGATTTCCTCAGACACAATGCTCGTCAACAGTTTCCACATTACGGGCAGACATGTGATAGGTCTATAGTTGGTAACATCATTACCCTTGATTCGGTCTTTCATTATCAGAACTGTGGTACCTTTTGTCAACCACTCTGGCACCTCACCCGACACCAAGCAGTCATTGAACATGGCCGTCAGCTTCGGGTGGAGGGATGTTAAATGTTTAATCCAATACCCCTGCACACCATCTGGGCCTGGTGATTTCCAGTTGGTTAGTTTTTTGGCTTGCCCCTTAAGAGTTTCAACTGTGATACTCAAATCAGTCTGTTGCTGTGCCTGCTCACCGATCTCCCTCTGTACTGTCTCAATCCACCCTGCCTGGGCATTGTGTCTAACATCCTGCTCCCATATTCCTCTCCAGAATGTTTTAGCTTGTTCCGCCCCAGGGATCAAGTCGGTGCCTCTTTCTTTCCCCTCAAGCTGTCCAAACAGCATCTTCTGGTTGTTGTCGAACATGCGGTTCTGTTTATACTGACTGACTCTGTTCTCGTATCGCCTGATTTTGGCACTCTTTGCTACAATGCGTTGCTTCAATTCCTCTATGATAATATTTAGCTTTTTACTCCTAGTTTTGTATTTTATTTCCAGTCTATTTTTAGTGCCTATGTTTTTTAGTGTCCCATTCAGTAGTGACTCAAGCTTTCCTATGTCATTTCTCATTTCCCCGATTTGCCCACTCAGTCGCTTCTTCCACCACGGCTCTGCTCTTTCTTGTCTGTTGTTTCCTCTCGCTTTTATACCAAGTAGTTTCCTCACCGTATTTGCTGTTGCTTTGAGGATATTGTTGCACTGGTGAAGACTCCTCGCCTCAAGGTATGGGATGACTTTGTTTACCTTAGCTGTTGTTTCTTTTAACTTTTTCCTGTCTACAAATCTTAGGTTCATAGGTCTCCCACTATCATTGTTCAACTCATCTACCACTAAATTTAGGATGTCAACCGAATCTTGTCCTAGCCCGTCAGCATTCATCTCCTCAGTGGCCGTATCTCTGTTCCAGGTATTATTTATCTCAGTATTCAGATCATTGTCTGCTTCGGGTGGTTCCTCCGCTCTCAGGACCTCCTCACCTTCATTTCCCGCCGGCTCGCTTGTCTGGCATACTACACCCGCCATCTCCAAGCCATTCTCTCTGCTCAGTTCCTCCAGTTCCAGCTCGCTTATCCACCCATTAGTTCTTATTACCCGAGCCTGCCCGGCCAATTTTTGTTCATCTAATTTAAATAAACCAATCTCGTTCCAGATGTTATGCATCCGTCTCCTGTAGCCCCTCTCCTTGGGGTTACTTTTCAGGTAGCATTGCATAACAGTTCTATTCAATTCTTTCGTCCAGTTGGTTCTGGCCCCTTTCCTTCTTCTTCTTCCTCCAACATCAGCAGTATTTCGTTGACAGTCAGGTTCCTGCTGCTGAGCCAGGGGGCACCTGTTGGGTGAGAGTCTGTCACATGACGTTCTAGTCTCCATTTCACCGTTATTCGAACTGTTTATGTTCGATATTTAAACACTCTTATCGAGGATTGGCGAATGTATGTTTACATAGCCATCTGTGGATCCGCCATCCCACTTGGCCCTTGTGTGGCATTATCACCACGCTGTATACGGACACACATAAACAAACAAACACACGGGCAGAAAGGGCCCCAAAAATGAATAAGCATAAGTTTCATTGTAATGTAGTATTCGAATGTCTGACTTAGTTTTTGTTTTTTAAGTTTTACTTTTTCCCCCCTCTTCTCTGTCCGTCCGCCTGCCTCTCTCTTCATTCTTATTTTCTTTACGTTTTGGGGGTTTCTTTTTTTGTTTTTGTTTTTCTCTGTTTTTCTCGTTTTTTACTGTTGTTGCTGTGCTGCTTTTGTTGTTTATTTTTTCTTTTTTCTTTTGAGTCTATCTATATATTTTGATGCCTTCCTCTTTTTTAGCAGTAGGGATTCTATAATGTGGTGGCAGCAGCCAGCTAAAAGAAGAAGTGGGAGACTGGCGGCGGTAGCGATACTGAGACAGTGGTGGTGGTGATGTCGATACCGAGACAGTGGTGGCGGTGATGTGACCGTATTACTGTAGCGATGGTGCTGTAGCGGTGGCAGCAGTGAAGGAGTGAAGGGGTGGTGGCGGCGGTGATGGGATAATGGTTGTAATGATGGCCGTAGTGATCGGTGGTGGTTTAGTGTACACAGGTGATAGGGTGGGTGGTGTATCTAGTTTCTGGTGTTGGTGAGTTTGGCTGTTCTATATATTGTATACAGAGGAGGAGGGGGGGGGGGTTCTTCTTCCATTTATAGCCATTTTCTTTTTTGGATATACAGTGTACAATACAAAGTTGAATATTTGAATATTTGAGCCTTATAACAATATATTTTGGGTCCGAATTTTTTGGGGCTCAAGCCGGGTGCTTTACGTAGCATTTGTACTAAGAGTTGTTATTTCACAAATGGTTTAAATATGTTAAAAATTCAAAACTTACGGGAGCGATTTCATGACCTCCGTCACCTCGTGCGTCTTCTTCCCTTATTATTATTATTATTATTATTATTATTATTATTATTATTATTATTATTATTATTATTATTATTATTACCCATTAAGTATGCAAGTACACTGTTCTACCATAGACTTCCTGTAGAATAGACTTGTTTATATATATATTTCTTCTTTACTTTATAAATAATTTTACATAGAATATGGGCACTTCCCAGATGTGTTATTTCTTGGACTTCATATATGGAAAGTCTCCAAGGAAATTCTTTGATTCCTTTTTTTCATACTATGTTTCTTTAATAATAAGGACTATCCTTGTTTATATTCCATATATTTCAATATTTAAGTTGTTATATTTAAAGAGTTTTACAGCCTCTTTTACTGAGATGTTATTCATGAAGGTAAGCCACATCAATTAGTCTACAATGTTTGGTTCTCTTATCATTCATACTGATGTTCTATCGGTTCATTCTTATCTCCTTGACTGTGTGTTCTTAAATATCCCAGATAATCCCACCATTTTCATTTTTTACCACCATCTCTGGTAAATCCTTAAGCCATTTTTCTGCAGCTATTGCCTTCATCTCTTGATAGTATGTAATGACCCTGTCATATCTTCTGGTATATTCTGATGAAACTTGTCTGTAGCACCCAGTTAGTATGTGACCAATGACCTCACCAAACCTTTACTACATGTGGCATTCTGGCTTGGTATTGTACTTCAAAATATACCTTGGGTAACATCTAGTTGGCAGACATTGGTCCTGAGCTGCAATTATCAAGCCTTTTGTCTCTCCTTTCAGTTGCTATTCTTGGAGCCAGATGTGACCTGTTATTTGTCACAATCCTACATAGTTTATCATTTTCACAATTATCCAGAGGTTTTTCAGTTCCCATGATGTGTTCATATTTTTGATCATCTAATTCATTATTTAACTCTTTTTGGTCTATCTGCCCTTTCTGCACTACTTGCTTATGTAGACCCCATTGTGTTTTGAATTGTTTTTGTTTGTTTTTCTGTGAATCTATGAGTGCAGTACCTACTTCTGTTAAATATTGCTGTGTTACTTCATATACTAGTGCAAACTTTTGCTTTTGTCATATTTAACAGCTTCTTGTAGTAAAATATCTTGATTTTTTTTTCAAGATAACTGTCTACCATTTCAAGCTGCACAATGCTGTTTCCACCATTTTGCCTATAAATACATACTTGATGTGTGTCAACTTTTGAGTGATGTAGTTTAAATGTTGTCAATAGTTTTCTTGTTTTTGTCTAGTTTATTCATTTTTTTATATCCTCCAAATTCCCGGTTACCACATTAAAGCTTTAGCTTACTGCCAAGACTGTTGTGGTGTAAATTGTTTCTATATATTTACTTTTAGTTGAGTTTGCATTTTACAGTCATGTTCATTCATCAAAAATAACACCAAGACTGACAAACCACCACAAACAACAATGACAGCAGCAATGAAGAAGTCTTTATATAGTCAATCAACCTGCTAGAAGTAGCAGCCAAATCTCCCTCAAATTACACACTACCATGGAAGGATAAGGCACATTATAAAATAAGATGGAATTATCATAACTGGAATGTTCTAGAGATCATTAGAGATCAAATCATCAAAACCATCATCAAATTCATAAGATGAAAAGCAATCATACATGAATCAATTGTCTGTCTAATTGGGGAACTGTCTTTCTTATTTCTATCTCAAGACTACAGTAGTTATATTGTACACTACCCTTTGTTAATCTTCCAATTCTTTCACTAGACTGCCCATCTTTGCCTCCTGGCTTCCAACTTATCTCCTCTCTCCTGTTCCAAAAGCCAACAAGAGTCACTTCCTGGGGCAGATAGCAAAAAGGGCCTCTTGTTGGCTTTTAAGAAGGAAAGAGGAGATAAGCTGAAAGCCAGGAGGTGAAGATGGGCAGTAATTTGGCCACCATTGCTGACCCACCAGCAAGAGGGTGTTATGTTCGAAGGTCGAAACACCCAATAAACATTGGTGGTGGTGGTGGTAGTAGTAGTGGTAGTGGTGGTGGTGGTGGTAGTAGTGGTAGTGGTGGTGGTGGTGGTGGTGGTGGTAGTAGTAGTAGCAGCAGCAGCAGCAGCAGCAGCAGCAGTAGTAGTAGTAGTAGTAGTAGTAGTAGTAGTAGTAGTAGTAGTAGTAGTAGTAGTAGTAGTTGCTGCTGCTGTTATCGCCATCATGGTTGCCATTGCTGTTGTTGGAGGGAGAAGAAGAAGAAGAAGAAGAAGAAGAAGAAGAAGGGTTTAGTTTCTTCTGCTTCTGTGAGAAATCCAATGAGATACATTTGAAGCTCTAATCCCTTGTTTCCAACATCATTATCCATCTATCCACAAAGCCATCACACACACATATACACACATAAGAGCATCCATCCCTATAATCCATATCATAGCCTAAGCCACAACAATCTTCCTGTTATACATAAAGCAAAAAGTAACCCAAGTACAGAAAAATGGCAGACAGAAAGATAGACATTGAAGGAAAGAAAACAATTTAAAAGAAATATAAATGAAAGAGGGAAAGAAATTGAAAGAAAAAAACTGACAGAAAATGAGAATTTGAATAAACAGAAAAGACTTGAAGAAAGAAGAAAATATAGAAAAGAAAGATTTGAAGGAAAGAATTTGAAAGAGAAATAGTGAAGAAAAAGTGAAAGGAACGATTTGTAAGTGAAAAAGAAGGAAAATGAGGAGAAGAAAAAAGAAAAGAAAGATAATGTAGGAAATAAAAAGAAGAGAAGAAAGATAATGTAGGAAATAAAAAGAAGAGAAGAAAGAAATGGGAAGAGAAAAGAGAGAAAACAGAAAGAGAAAAATAAAATATGAAAAAAAATACAAGAGAAATAAAACAAAATGTTGTAAAAAGATAAAGAAAGAATGAAAATAAAAGAAAGAGTAGCAAAAAGGCAGGAAGGAAGGCCATTTCCTAACCATGCATGACGATTTGCCAAACAACCCTGACAAAAGTTACATGCTTGTTGTTATGCTAATGGAGATGGAAGCAAGAATCAGGAAATTTGCTGATAGATCCATTTGTACAAACACTTTCCCAACCATTAATGCTATCTTACCATTTTTGTTCATTTTTCTTGCTTTCATGTTTGCTTTTGTTTTTTTGTTTTTTAGCTACACAACGATTTTGTTGTCTTTGATTTTTATATCTATACACGTTTTGGCTTTGCTGTTCCATATTCTATACTTTAGGGTGTTTTCCAGGATAAAGAGAAAAGAGAGAGCGAGCGAGAGAGAGAGAAGGGGGGGTTGAAAGAGAGACAGACAGGGCAGCAGGAACGAAGAAGAATGCTTGAAAGCTTATATTCTTGTTGAATTTTGTTAATTTTATTTTTCTGCTAATTACTTTATTTAGGATTTTCTTAATACTCTCTCTCTCTCTCTCTCTTTATATATATATATATATATATATATATAATGTATATTTATATATATATATAATGTATATATATAGAGAAAGGTAGATAGATAGATAGATATAGATATATATGGATATAGATATTTTTCTTTAGTTCTTTAGGCGCATATATATATATATATATATATATATATATATATATATAATCTATATACATATATGCATACATACACACCTATATATATATCACCTAACTATTGTTACATAAATACATAAACACATACATACACACACATATATATACATATATATATATATATATATATATATATATATACATATATATATATATATGTGTGTCTGTGTGTGCATGTGTATGTATGTGTTTATGTATTAATGTAACAATAGTAAAGATATATATATATATATATATATATATATATATATATATATATATATATATATATATATATGGGAGGTGTATGTGTTTATTTGCATCTATATATATATCCTTGCAAGCAGGGAAAAACGGACGTAAAATGATGATGATGATGATGATGATATATATATATATATATATAGTGAGTTCTTTTATAATATATTAAATATTTATTCTATTTTGTCTTTTTATAGGGAACTAATACTAATCAGTATTTGTTTTTGTTTTATTTCTTCTATTTTGCTGTATGTTTTGCTTGTTTTTACCCCTATCATAGTATATTCCACCAGCCAATACTAATCAAAGTCATTAAATAAAAAAGAATGGATGGGATAAAAATTTTATAAACTGTATAAATAATATTTTCACCATAGCTATTTTAGTAGATTCCCCATGATTTGTTTTCTTTTATTAGATATGAAAAGATATAAATCATCCTTATAATCGTCATTTTTATCATCATCCTCGTCATTATTATCATCCTCATTATCACCAGTGTTGTAATAATCAACATAAACATCATAAACATCATAGTCATGATCATCTTCATATAGTTCTCTTACGTTCATATCATCACTGGTAAATATAGTTTGTCCATATAAAGTTTTATATGTAGAAGGACGGGTGAACAAGAATAAAAACTATGCCAGTCAGGATTAGTATATGACGAAGGAGGTGTTAATGTATATATATAAATATATATATATATAATAGTAGGTTGACAAGACTAGCATGGGTTTCACTGCTAGTACCGATTGCATCTCAGCATACTCAATAGGTAATGTTAAGTCAACTCCCAGAGTAGACACATAGTTATTTGCTTTAACACAACACACATGTAAATGGGTACCTTCAATCTATACTCATACTTGAGTTTCGGCACCACTTAATGCAGCAATCTACTGTCTGCATACATACATATATATATATATATATATATATATATATAGTAATAATAATAAATTTGAAGACTAAAATCCAAAGAGGGGCTCGATAATGATAAATATATATCAAATATATAAGAACCGTAGAGCAAATATTTATTAAAATAACAGATTAAAGTTTGGTGTATACGTTCGTATGTGTGTGGGTACCAGCGTTGCGTGGGTTCTGTATGTGCGTGTGTGTTTTTTGTGTATGTGCTTATATTTGCATACCCATGGCATGTGTTTTCACGTATGCTTGTATATGTACGTATATGGATGCGTGTATGTATATATTTAATTTCAATTACCTCTGTATTTTATTTACTTTATTCTTAACTCTGAAGCCAAGAATCATTCGGTTTCCTAAATAGAATTTTAGTCTACGACTTCATTTATACCATAAACGTGGTATTGTCTTTGCGTGTAATTGTTTTCACCGCTCCAAATAATAACGTATTATCTTCATTTTTTTTCGTTCTTTGCCAGGGAACGTTTCCACGAACCAAAGTATCGTCTTCCTGTCTTCCTTCGGTTGCAACGTTTTTTGAAATATTTACTTCTGCGTTCACAGATTGACTTTTTTAGTTTCAGAAGATCCTGTTAAGGGTGAAAGCAGTGACTCTTTGCTTAAACTTTAATCTGTTATTTTAACAGATTAATATATATACAGATATATATATATATTGAAAACAGATATATATATATTTTGAATAGCGCCAGTTCATAATTTGAATTCGAGAATTTTATATTCTTCGAATGAAAAGATCCTTCTGACGAGAATCTTTCTTTGCAACGAAGGCCGTATGGACTCCGTTTATTTTTGAGATTCGAAACCGATTCGGTAAAGGTAACTATAGTAAGTAAAGTTAATTTTTTTAAATTTATTTTGAAACTTTTTCTTATTTGCTAAACCTTGATTATATATATATATATATATACATGCATACATACATATATACATACATATATATATATATACATATATATATTTGTGGTATAAAAACGCTGAGAGTTGGTGAAATAAATCACTGCCACTACTGGAATTGAATAATCAAAACCGTAGCGGTATGTCGCATATCAAATCTTATATTTTGTCTGATGAAAAGGTACTTAAACACCATTGTACCTTTCAAATATGTATAATAAAATATAATAAAATATATATTTTGATTATGAGAATATTTTTTATTTATTAATATTTTGAATAATATTAAATACTCCAGGAAAATCTGCTGTCGAGTGCTTCTAATCTATTGTAAAATTGTATTTGTTGAATAATCAACAAACCATATTAATCTTTGGTTTTATATATATAGATATAGATATATACCGAAATACATGTTTATACTTATATGAAGACTGTGAATATCCCCTCAGCCACAAAACATCAGTGGTGAAATACCTACTTAGAAGATCCTTTAAATTCTCTCCCCAAAATGGAGTACTAGACAATGAAATCTTTGGTATAAAAGAAATGCTAATTAAAAACAGCTATTCTGAGGAACCAAGCTATGAATGTATATATGCACAGATTGCAATGCAACAAATACATCAAACATTACACCCCTTAAAAATGCATAAATCACACATATGAATCAATTAGATACTGAGTAGCAAACACATTTTCAAAACTCTCATAAGGTGGAACACAAAATGCGTTACACCAAACCATAAACTAACATAAATAATATACTACAAAAATGCTAAAATCAAAAACCTCCTTACAAACAACAAACCTGAGCTACAAATGTGATTTATATATTTTGATTGTAAAAGTGAAACTAGTAAACTTCATGACTCCAACAGTTACATTGGTCATACAAGTACAATACTGTTTTGTAGGCACACCATATACTTCCAACAGGATGCAATTGCAGCACACTAGACCGCACACCAAAAAATATTAGTGGATATATACAATTATAACTATATACAATTCCCCATAAAAATAATTCCATTAATTATGGAAGCATTGCTAATAACACAATGCTAAAATAAACACACAGACAACATACAATGTAAACAATATATACACATGACTAATAGCGTATAAATTTAATGATCAAATTTTGGTTGAAACTAACAATATATATATATATAGTGGAGGCACATGGCTTAGTGGTTAGAGCATTGGCCTTGCAATCGAAAGGTTGTGAGTTCAATTCTCAGACCGGGTGATGTGTTGTTTCCTTGAGCAAGACACTTTATTTCACATTGCTCCAGTTTACTCAGCTCTAGAAATGAGATTATAGGGACTGGGGTTCATATCATTCCACTTCAAAGTGGTCGTGGAGGTGCCACGGCAAAAAAGCACCCAGCACTCACTGTAAATGAGGTTGGTGTTAGGAAGGGCATCCAGCTGTAGAAATCAAGCCAGAATCAGTTCCCGTCCCACCCTTGCAAGCAGGGAGAAGTGGACGTAAAATGATGATGATGATGATATATATATATATATACACACAGAGATATCCACGGTAAGTTGTGGGGTCTAGTCTGCATAAAGAACTCAATGTAATCCGTATGTTGAAAATGTTATAGGTTAAAATAAACCCGGGAAAACAATAAAACATTAAAAGGAAAACAGAGTCATGATATAAGTTAAAACAATGAAATAAAAAATGAAGTCATTAGAAATATACTTCACTGCTTTACGATCGTTTCTAGGTGATGATAATACATCGTAACTATACTTCGATATCGATCTATGTAAGGTTAGTTACAAAATATCAGATAAAGAGAATATTTACTTACATGCATATCACCAGCTGTTGGCTTTTGACAACAGCTGGTGATATGCATGTAAGTAAATATTCTCTTTATCTGATATTTTGTAACTAACCTTACATAGATCGATATCGAAGTATAGTTACGATGTATTATCATCACCTAGAAACGATCGTAAAGCAGTGAAGTATATTTCTAATGACTTCATTTTTTATTTCATTGTTTTAACTTATATATATATATTAACATACCAAGATCACATAACAAATGCAGAAATGTTTTTCACATGCACAGAGCAGTCATACCTCTATGCTCAGGTTCAAAACCAGCAATTGACATGGATTGGTCATGAAAACCAGCATTCAATTAGTAACTTCCATTCTGAGTGTCTTCTGTTACATCAACTACCAGGAGCTCGCTGCAAGAGACAAAGACTGAAGACCACATTCCAAAGAATGGTCACAAAAGAACTTACTACAAAAGACACCACAATTCAGCAAAAAAACCAATGATAGAAATGCTTGGGTAGCTTTTATTTTATCTCCCTCGTGACATTATGACATTGTTTTAATATGGTTTTGTGTATGTGCACATATTTCTCTGTGTTCTATTATTTCATTTGAACTAATAAATATTGATTGATTGATTAATATATATATTGCTTATTTTTATTACAAACTGTTTTTTCAATCTTATGATCTTGTGAAATAAATTTTAAAATAGGAACAATTAAAAGGAATATAGAATAATAGTATTTATCTGTGGGAAAGTTTGGAGGAAAATGAAAAGTGGAAAAGAAGTGTATATTCCTAATAAGGAAGCTTGCCTTTAGTAATATTCAAATTCCAGCAGATTTTATTAAAAAGTTTATATAGACAGGTGGATAGGAAGGAAAGAAAGAAGCAAAACAATGAAATAGTAGAAAAATAGATGGATTAGGCATATAAGGAAGAAAAAGAAAAAGGAAAAGAAATTGTAGACAGAAGAAAGAAAAATGGAGAGAAAGAAGAGGTAATAGTAAAGGTTAAAGGTCAAAGTGGTTTTGAGTAGAAGTAGGAAAATAAACACAATCATGGGATGGAAAAGTTATGTAAACTATGTAAATGTTAGTGAGTGGTTAAGGAAAAATCTAGAAACACAGGAAGAGTTTAAAATAATAAGGTGGGACAGGAAAGAATTAAACTGAGGTAAAGGTACTGTTGTTGTTACCAAAAACATCATTATTATGTTTACTGTGTGAGAGAGTGATAGAGACATCTATATTTACTCTTCACTGTTTAAAGGTTAGTCTGCTTCTTCTTCTCAGCAGACAGAATGGAGAAGACATTGCCTGGGAGGGATGGTGAGGAAGACACACTGTAGCAGCCACTCCACCTTGTGGGGTTCACACTTGTGGATAGCCAACTCTGCCCCAATAGCAGTGAGTAGAGATGTAGTCCAAGAGCCAAGAATGCCAGAAGTATCTCCACAGCCAAAGGCTCGACCACAAACCTATCAAAGAGTGGTCAATACTTTCAAAGTTTGACCTATTTGGCTTAGAGAGCAGCAAAGCCAGGTTACCAATGGAGATAGTATTGCAAGATGTGGCATCCCAGATGTGGGTGCCTACCAGTGCAGAATGGGAAGTTTATCATGCCATCTGGCCTTTTGCCATCCCCTCAGTCCAGCCCTGCTAGCTTGGGCTGTCAAGGGATCCTGTGGTGTCCAGGCCATGCTTTATAATCTCATGGAGAGCAGCATGTTGAGGGAGGCAACCAGCACTATAACGGTATGACAGTGGGTGGATACCAAAAAATCCAGTGGATCTACAGCAGCATCTGTGAAGCCTGCAGACCTGGAGATCAAGCCTCAGGAAAAGTGCCAGCTGAGTACCAGTCGAGAGTAATGGTATTGCATTGAGCAAGGCACCACTGTGGGGTCAGTAGGTTGACCAAAACATGCCAGACAGTGATGATCAAACCAACACATGAACCTATCCAAGTTCCTGTTGAACTAGATACCATCCCATTTGTTTTGGGAAACTAGACATCTAGAAAGGGGTGAAGGGGATGGACATCAGCATGGCAGAGGTCAAGCTGGTTCCACGTCATGTAAGTCATCTTACGTTCCCTGATGACAGAAGGTTCAGTTGCGTTGTGGAGAACCCTATTTGTGAGGACACAGCAAAAGTTCACTGATGAAAGAAATGTTGGCAGGGCCAATGAGACTTGAGACTGGAGACCAAGGCCATCATATCTGATGGGTATGGTGGCTTGTTGCCATCCAGTGTCATCACACCAAACATTGTTTATCTTCTCTTAACAGGAATGTGCTGGGTGAGCATTAATCAGGTTCAGTCTGCTTGTCAGAGTTTTTGAGCTGACGAAGCCTGGACCTGACGATGGAGCGAATGGCAGGTGAAAGGATTGGTCAAAATTGAGTAAACCTAAGAAATAAATTATAATATATATTTTCGAAAAGGTCATTGTTGTAATCATTTCTATAATAGGCACAAGGCCAGCAATTTGGAGAGAGGGGAAAGACGATTAAATCTACCCCAGTGCATTAGTGGTGCTTTATTTTATTGACCCCAAAAGGATGAAAGACAAAGCTAACCTTGACAGTATTTGAACTCAAACCGTAGAGGACCATAACTCTATGCTGCAAAGCATGGTGTCCAATGCTCTACTGATACTGCCAATCCACCGATAATAGTGAACATGATAATAGTCATACTGATAATACTTGTTTCATATTTTAAGCACAAAGCTAGAAATTTTAGTTGGAGAAGAAAGTCAATTAAATCGACTCCAGTAATTGACTGGCAATTTTATTCTATCGACTACCAAAAGGATGAAAAACAAAGTTGACCACCACTACCCCCCACCAATGGATGGTGGAGATATGGATAAAAAGTAATCTTAAGCTATTTAAAAACATTCTAGATTGTTGAGTCAATGAGAAACATTGTCAATGACCCAATAAAACAATTTACCAAATGCTGTATTTTGTGATTGGTGATCAATATGCTGACACCTGCTAAATATGGTCTTACCACTGTAAGTTTTTGAATGTTCATCGAATTTTTATGCAATACCTGTTGTCCCTTTGGCGAAAATCAATTTTATGACTGCTGAAAATTAGACTATATTTGATGGTGTAAGGAGACCCTAAAATGATTCAAGTGATTCGGTATACACTCCTGATGAATTTTAACATCAAATGCTTGGTAATCTTTTAATGCACAGTTAATGGCAGGGCCAGATTTATTGGGGAGCAGTGGGGGCGAATGCCCTGGGCACCCCTCATGAAACTTCCCATCTCCTTACTGAACATGGCCACCACTTCAAACAAAGCTCATGCTACCTTTTAAGTCTCTCTCTCTCTCTCTCTCTCTCTCCCTCTTTATTTATATATATATATATATGTGTGTGTGTGTGTGTGTGTGTGTGTGTGTGTGTGTGTGTGTGTGTGTGTGTGTGTGTGTGTGTGTGTGTTATTATAAGTGAGGTGCACCAAACCTGAACTGCACCCCACCCACCCCCTCCCAAGGTCTAAATATGGTCATGGTTAATGAAGATACATATTAATCAATTATATATCGACTACTCTCAGGTCTCGAATAATTGTCACCCCATTTATTTAGTTTTCGGATTTTTTCCAAGTCCCACTTATTAAATTTTGCTAATCTTTCTCCAGCAAAATTTTATTTTAATTTTTTTTATACATTAAAAAACATACATGACAAAAAGAAATTGCATAACTTATAAAATAAATAGGATGTGTTGGGGGTCTCAATATGTAAACTAAACAACTACTTCTGGTGTTTTTTTAAATCAATGGAGACAACCTAGAAAAATTACCAATTTTCAAACCCCTAGCTTATTCTACACACACCCCCTCTTATTTGGGACCCAAGAGTACACATTAACATAATTTTGAATTTTCGTAGCCAATTCAATTAATTGATACTAATTAATCTATGTAAGACAGTTGTCTAGTGTGCAGTGTGTAAAAGATAGGAAGTACTTATTAATGTATACTTCATAAGATATATGGTCGGCTGTGCTGAGACCAGGGTGAAGACTTCATGAAAACTCATATTAATTGATGGTATTAATGTTTGTTGAATGACTTATTAATGTCTGTTGAATGACTTAAAAATCTGAACTACGCTATCCTGAAAATTTTCAACATATATCTGATAGATATATGTTGAAAATTTTCATGATTCTTATAGCGTAGTTCAGATTTTTAAGTCATTCAACAAACAGTTTTAGATATGTAATTAATGAAAGACCATGTAAAGGAACAGTGTTATCAACTCAATCGATCTTCTAAAACACACAGCCATGTCTAACACCCTTTCATTGTATATATGTATTTGGGTATACATTTATAAATAGTCAAAGTTACAAAATATAATTTGATGTCTGGCGTTTTTCTCAATGGGATGTGTAAAGATTAGTAGAATGCTTCAGAAAGAGAATATTGTCAAAGAAATTGTTACATTTAGTTTTTCAAATTATAATATATCCTAAATATTGCATATATAAAAATTGCATTCTCTCTGTCTCTCTCTCTCTCTCTCTCTCTCTCTATATATATATATATATATATATATATATATATATATATATATATATATATATATATATATATATATATAACGAAGGAAATGTGGTAAGGAACCAAGTGGACCATAACGCACCAAAGTACTCAATACTTAGGGTAGTAGAGTGGGTAATAGGAACGAGTAGGACCCGACGGCTGAGGTCAAGCCGTTTCGACGACTAATTGTGGACTAAAATTTTTGTTAGTCCAGAATTAGCCGTCGAAACGGCTTGAGCTCAGCCGTCGGGGTCCTACTCGTTCCTATATATATATATATATATATGTATGTATGCTGGGCACACAGGCATTAGGACGTGTGTTTTTTCCTGCCAGCGACATATCAAACATATCGATTTCATCTGAGGATACCGTTCTCATAATCAACAGCAAATGCATGAAGGACATCTCGATTGCATGGAGAACCGGGGAGATAATTATAATGATTAAACGATATATGTATCCTCAGCATCTTATTTTGTTATAAAATTCTCCATCGTAACTAAAAACACCGATTGTTGAGAGCTTTTTCCTGCTTACTCTTGTTTTTACCAAAACAATCTTTTCCTAACACACACACACACACACACACACACATATATATATATATATATATATATATATATATATATATATATATATATATATATGAATGTACGTATTGTATATTTAATTATATACTGATGATGATGATACTGTATGTATATTTAAAAACATTTTGAAGGCCTTTCACTGTGAATTTAAGGTTGCGACTATAGTCACATACCTAGCTTCTGCAAAAAACAAAGGGTAATAACCAACGATCGTTTCTCACTGTTTAACGGTTATCAAGGTTATATATCACCTCTGTTTTTGCTGTGAGCTATAGAAGCTGGATTCTTATAGAATTCCAATTATGTTTGTGAGCTGTTTAAACTCATTAACATACAGAGCGATTGCTGACCAAGGAACAATTAGAAATGTGTGTTGGAGCTCTGAAATAGCAATGTATTTATGAATTTATGTCTTGTATATTTAATAATATACTGTATTTTTATTCTAAAACATTTTGAAGGCTTTTCGCTATGAATTTAAGGTAGCGACTATAGTCACATACCTAGCTGAAAACTGTTGATGCTAGCGTTTTGTGTATGATATATTTTTTTAGAAAAGTGGATGATGGAGCTCATCTATCTGAAATGGAAAAAAAATCATTTTGTATATAGAGCTATACGTGTGTGTGTTCTTATATGTCCGTACGAAGCTAAGAGGATAAGATGTGTATATATATATATATATATATATATATATATACATATATTAAGCAGATCTATGATTAAAAGCAATCTAGCTGCAAACCTGCTGTATTTTACACACAGAGTCAATCTAAGACTACATTATCCAGTATGTTCTGCTATTTTTAAGACATTATGGTGTGATTCAAAAGAGAGTTGACTGCTATTACTTCGTTGGTTTGTTTCTGCATGTGTGTCTATGTATGTGTGTGTATAAATATGTGTGTCAATGTATGTATGTGTGTATATATATATATATATATATACGTGATCTCCTCGTACGTATGCATGAGTGTGTACATGGGTGTATGTGTGTGTGCGTGTCCGTATGTATGTGTAACAGTAGTATGTTTATGCGCTGGATAATTTTACGAGGTATTTCAGTTCATTTAACTAGATAGAATATTTTTTTGCCAGTTGTTACCAAAAATATTCTTTTGCAGCTAAACAATATTAGGTTATTTCACTAAGAATGTAAACAACTCAGAGCTAACTAGAGATCCACATTCTGAGGAGAAGAAATAAAATTATAATATGGTGTAAGTTGTGACCTTTAGAATGTTTTTGAAACTGTGTAATAAAAAGAGATAAAAGTAAAAGACGGTTTCTACAACTTTCAATAATGTCACCAATATAAAAATGAGATCGAAGTTGAGCTAAAGACTATAGGTTTGGATCTAAAATATCCTGGGGGGGGGGGGGGGGGGGGGTTGTGTGTGTGTGTGTGTTTTCTAGTCTTTCTTTTGTTTTCTTTTATTTATTTTTCATTTACCTCTGTTAAATTCAAGTTTCATCTATAGACGTGTTGTTTAGTTGTGGGACAACTTTGATTGAGCAAATTTATGGTTAAAATTATTCCAATCATGACCATGTCGTCTTTAAAGAAGTTTCTAGGACTACATTATTTAATGTATCATTTCTCAGTTTGAAAGCTGGTGAATAGTGGTTTGAAGGAGATTTGGTTGCTACTGTAGTTAGAAAAAGCTACTTCACTTACCGCTTTCGCTGGCACAGCTAATCCAATGGCTGGTTTCTCCTCTCCCACGTGCGTACAATCCAACTCGTTAACCGGGAGCTCCAAAACTGACGTCCACCACCTTCGCTGACCACCCTAGAGAGAGGCAGACCTGCTGGCCCTTCCGGTCGAGCACTCCACAGCCTCCGGCCACCGCACACCACACCATACCCACACGCCCCCTGATCTCAAGGATCAATTACCCCCTCGTCCTGCTGCATATGAAAGTCTGCTGTCCAGGTTGGTGGTTTGCGACTTCTTTGCGATCTCTGCAGTGTTGGGGCGGCACTTTGGGTTTCCTCTTCCTCGGAGTCCGTTGACACAGTAATTCTACGGACAACCAGGACATGACGTGGTACTCCGTCCACGGACACATTGTTCTGTGAATTTACGGCCGTCACCGTTCCCCTTCCCCGTTGAGATGTGCAACGTGCATCTGGGGGCTTAACCCAGACTTCTTCGCCCATCTGCACGAATGCATTCTCTCTCCCCACTGGCCGTTGTGGTGGCGTGCACGGGTGCCGCCATTCGTATCTGAATACTGCTCTGTGTGGCACCGATTCCTCAACCTGTCCCACCCAAGGAGACATGTTGTACCAGAACATTGCCTCCATTGGTGAGATGTGGCCCCGTTCCGCCATTGCTTTGATCGTCCGGTGGTGTCGTTCCACGATTCCATTTCCGCTCGGCCTGTACGCTGCTCTGAAGAAACGGTCCACCTTCCATTAATCGAGCATCTCCCTCAGCGCCTCCGAGCGGAACGCTGAGCCATCAGCAGTTCGTCCACAGGGCCCCGCTCCAAGAACACCTCTCTCAACGTCCGCGTGATTTCCTCGGCCGTTCCAGTCTTCATCTCCCTCCATATCGCCATCCGTCCCGGTCCACAGTCGACCATTGAGAGGTATGTTCCTTGTCGGTAGTGTGTTACATCCACCGCCAATCGCTTCCAGTCGCGATCCACCGGGAGGCTTCCCGTTTCGTGCACACCCGGGGCGGGATCAATGGACTGACACCGGACGCAGTCGATTCTCCTGGCTAGGAACAGAGTCCTATCCACTCGCATGTGGTGCATGTCATGCAATCCTTTCAGATCCGACTCGGTCAGCCGACACACGGCAGCTATCTCATCTTCTACATCCTCCGGCGGTTCCATCCAGGCTTTCTTCACCCTGGTTAAAACGTCCGCCCTATTTTTCTCTGAGGGCACGAAAACTACGCTCAGCCTCAGGTCGAACTCGGTGGCCAGTTCTCCTAAAGTTCCCAGGCGGCGCTTTATCAGCATCTCAGCCGCCCCTCTCGTTCGCACTCTCTTCTCACTGGTGAACACTGATCTCACCAATCCGAGTACAGTATCCGAGTCGGTGTAAATCTCCATGGTGCGCATTACCCACTCCAGAGCGAGGTTCACCCCTCTCAACACCGCGTCCAATTCGGCCACATTGATGTGGTTGCAGTCGTCCTTCTTCCTAAGCCAGGCTGCATCCTCGACCTCAACACCTCCTATCTCCAACGTGACACCCAGCGCTATGCTGCTGGCATCGCACCATACGGTCCCGCTCTGCGATTTGGGAACATACCAGCGTCCCCGCACTGGGTCGTCTGCCTTCACCCTCTCCACGATCTCCTGCATCATGGCCACCGTCCTCTCTCCCACTCTGTCACTCCAAGTCACCGCGCCCGCTTGTCTCTTGACATAGCTGCATGCCGTCCGGAGCCACCCAGCAATCGGGTAGTGACCCACCAACTTTCCACACGCCGAGAAAAGCTCCCGCCTACTCATACTTGGGTCCAGTTCTGGAACTTTATTTCCCCTCTGGAATACTAACACGCCCGTCCTGTCTCGCCGTATCCTAAGTCCCAGCGCAGCTCCTCCCTTCAACGCTTCTGACGGCTTCGCAGCCAGTCCATACCCCTGTAAATGGCTCGTGACCTCGGCCGCCGACACTACAGACTTGTCCACTAGGATGTCGTCAATGTAGGAATTAGTGGCCCTCTTCATCTTGTCGGCCTTTCCCAGAATGGTCTTGAGGACCGCCGCCATGATATTCGGTGCAGAGCTATGCCCGAAACCGAGCCTGGTCAGGCAATATGTTCGGCCCTTATACCTGACCAGCTGATACTGCCAGAGCTTCTCATCTATGTGTAATTGTAAGTATGCCGACTTTAGATCGACGATTGCGGAAGCCCCCGTCATGCGTCTCCACTCACGCAGAGTTTCCCCACAGACACCTGTGACCTCGCCACCCGTGTGGCATGACACGTGCTCGTTCAGCTCCCAAAAGTCCAGTACCGGCCTCACTTTGTTCTTCGTGGGTTGCGCCACCGCCATTAACGGCAATACTCCGCACTTCACCTCCTCTTTCCAGGGAAGCAGTATGCCCTCCTCAATCCATCTCTCTACCTCTCGCTCGATGTGTGTTGATAGCAGCCCACTTTGGTCTTCAGTGTTGGTGGTTCTCCCTTCCAGTACCACTCAACAACCCATCGTTGCCCATCGAACACGGCCTTGAAGTTTTTGTCCTGTACAGTGTAAGCGGGATATTTCTCCTCGCAGGCCTTCTGGTTCTCCTGTCGCGTACTCACAGCGAATACCGATGCGGCGCCGCCAAACACACCGACGTTGTTAAATGTAACGCCTCCTAGACGGCCAATTGCGTCCATGCCCATAACTACGCCGATCCCATCCACCACGTTGTCGACTACGTTGGCCTTATTTTCTTTCCCCGTACCGCCATCTCCACCTCGCTGCGACCTCGGAATTGAATTTTCCTACCGTCGACTGCCCTTACGCTGCTCTTCCCTCTCCACCTCTGCGCCACCCCCGCAGTAACCAGTGTCGTGTCCACGAGGGCTCGCTGTGGCTTTCCCCTCACGAAAACTTTCACCACGGGAAGCGCCTCTACTCGTAAGGGGCAATTACCGGCGCAGTAGTTCCCCTTGGATCGTTTCCCTGGTCGCAGCTAGTAGCGATGTGTCCTGGTCGCTTACACCGGTAGCATATTTTGTCCGGCCTTGACTCTCTACAGTGACTCGCCATGTGCGGGCCCTGGCACCTAAAACAGCGACCTCTAAACGTTCGCGGGCGACCGCGTGCCGTGGTTGCCTCCCTTCACCATTTTGCTGCCGGCTGCCTTGGGCCTCTGTCATTGCTATCGCCGCGACACTCTTCTTGGCATCTTCTGCTATGATGCTGGCTTGCTCCACCAGTGCACGCATCTCCATTTCCTTGTAACCCGGGACTTGCTGTAGTTTCACCGCTATGTCGTCTGGAAATCTATTTATGAACGCCAACCGTACCGTGCGTTCGCATTGCACCTGATATCCAGCCAACATGGCCAATCGCCGTATTTCCGCTGCGAAAATGTCAACGCGTTCACCGTTCCATCTAATCCTTGCCAGCTTAGAAAAAGCGGCTAACGGTCCTTCCGCGAACGCTTCCATCATACGCCTCTCAATCTTTTGCACATCCCTTTGGCTGTGTTCATCCATCTCTAGGAAGAGTGCCAACGCGTCCCCCTCGAGGTACAGTGCCATGAGGCCAGCCACATCTTCTATCTTCTGTAAGCTTGCGACCAGCCGGACTTTTCGCATCCAAGCGACAACATCGCCTTCACTGGTAAATGCTCTAATCGCTTCTCCGCTCATTCGTAATCTCGTCGCCATATCATAATTTTGTCCTGCGGTAAGTAATAAAAAACAACAGACTCCTCTCTGTTTTTCCAGTAGCTTTGTTTTCGAGAAAGTTCTTTTTTTTTTTTTTTTTATCAATCAGATCTCAGTTTCCAGTGCCGAAATAGCTTGTGGTTAGAGAAAGCTACTTCACTTACCGCTTTCACTGGCACCGCTAATCCAATTGCTGGTTTCTCCTCTCCCACTTGCGTACAATCCAACTCGTTAACCGGGAGCTCCAAAACTGACGTCCACCACGTTCACTGACCACCCTAGAGAGAGGCAGACCTGCTGGCCCTTCCGGTCGAGCACCCTTCCGGTCAAGCACTCTTCCGGTCGAGCACTCCCCAGCCTCCGGCCTCTGCACACCACACCATACCCACAGCTACTACTAGCAGATCAAGCCACCTCGTGAAGGCTTCCAAGAGTAGTGTGATGCATATATTTTACTAGATCTCTATCCAAAAAGACCCTTCACTAACACCCTACAACCTCTCTCTCTCTCTCTCTCTCTCTCTCTCTCTCTCTCTCTCTCTCTCTCTCTCTCTCTCTCTGTCCACAATGGTGAGATTGGAGTAATAGATATTAAATTGTGTACTAAGCAACTGAAGCATATGATAAATTTATATCTGTACATTTGCAGTACAGAGGTAACCAAAACCCTGTAAATGTATGTATGAATTTACAGACATGTAAATATGTTGAATTTTGTACTTTTCCCTGTGAATTTAAAAAAAAATTATAAATATCAGTAAACAATTTTCCATCAATTTGGGGTTTTCAACAGAAGATACTTATATCATCTTAACAACCAAAAAGTAACTAAGGGTCCTATATATTCTAGCTCTTATAATATTATCCCTAGAAATGGACAGAACAATTTGTATATTATCAGTGCTCATGTTGGTAGTTATTTTGATTAAGTTGTGCATTAAGCATCCAAAGTATATGGTAAATTTATTATTACACTACGTTTTGAATTGCATGCTACTATCTACTTAAAAATTTTTATTTTTAAAAGTAGCAATCTGATTAAATGAATATCATATTGAATTATCAACAAAGTAAATAAGACCTGATCCACACCCATTCTTTACATACATACATGAGGATAGCATCTTCTCAGATGACTGTCATCTCTTATTGTCATCCCATCCAAGTCCATGTTTTCGTAGATGACTTTGTAGACCAGGTAACGGAAGAGAGTTGTGTTTGCCACAGGATTGGTGGGGCCATTTTGTGAAATACAATCTTTATGCACCACTATGTGTGTTTTTACATACATACATACATAATACATACATAAACCGTATACAAAATACTATTAGACCATTCCTATCATGCCTACTGGTTGTGTGAATATACTTTGCTGAGGAGATCTAATAGGATCAACGCATGTCCATTGCTTTCACCAAATTGACTTACAGACAAGATCTACTTTCACTGCATTATCTGAAAAAGGGCGGTGAATTGGCAGTATCGGTAGAGGGTTGGACGCCATGCTTTCTAGCATAGTTACGTCCCTTTACAGTCTGAGTTCAAATCCCGCCGAGGTTAACTTTGCCTTTCATCCTTACGGGGTCGATAAAATAAAGTACCAGTAATGTACTGGGTAATTGCTGGCCTTGTGCCTAAAGTAGAAACAATTATCTGAAAAAGTTAGCAGTTATCTCCCTTACTTGTCCTGATGGTTGGACCCTTAAAGGCAGTTTTGGTCGGGAACTTTCAAGGATAGTCTTGGTTGATTGTAATTTTCCCCACTCATCAAATTCAGACAGTAAGATTCTATTTGTATGAATGCATTTTATGCTGAGTGTTCTCAACAGGAATTTTTGCCTCACACTTTGCTGATACACATACACACAGATACATATATATATTTATTGGTGGTTGAGATTTTATAATTAATACTCAATGCCATAGTAGAAGGTTGATATTTTTTGTATTAAGACCAAGTTTGTGTTTTGTTACTCTGGAGTTTCTGTGTACTCACATGGTTGTCAGACAAAACTGGTCTTGTCTGAATACACGGGAGAAACTCCAGAGTAATAAGACTCAAACTTGGCCTTAATACAAAAAATATTAACCCTCTGCTATGGCATTGGCTATTCATTATAACATCTCAACTAAACTCATACTATCCACAAGCTCTAGCAAGCACAAATTATAACCCTACATCCAATCCTACCCACAAAGCCATACCATCTCAGCCATAAATTAAATTCAAACATGTCCTTCAAAATCATATCCCAACCCTCTCAGCCAAACAACAATTACTGCACTATTTCCTCACACCTAAATGTTTTGTGTAGTTGCTGTTATTTTCATCTTTCTATTAAAAATAGGTAGAGCAGTATATAATTAATTAGTGCACCATTATCATCTATTGTTAAATTCAATCTGTTTTATTATCTAAATTCATAACAGGTTTACTTCATCCCTATCACCAACACAAAGTACTTTTGCTCATTAAGAGGATGTGATATTGTTCTGAAATATTCAATTTATAATGATCATGACATCATCATGATACAAATGCCATCTCAATATAAAGGTTATGCATGATCTCTTGACAACTAAATATCCCTCAAATTAATTTTCCCCATATTAAATAAGAGTAAATTTATGTGTTCAATACTTATGTCCTGTATTCCTCTAAAAGGATAGGATCATTTTGGCTATTCAGTTTTTGATTTTAGGTTTGCTTGATCATATCTGACCTCAGGCTAAACAACCCATCCTTGCATCAATTATCTTCAATATGTCTATCTGACTTAAAATATCATTCATCAATTCCACTGCTTTCTTTGTTACATGATTTCTTACTTCTTTTCCCTCCAATCTTAAGTTGAGGTGGGGTTAGTAAAAATATTCAAACAATAGGGGAAATTAATTTCATTTAGAAAAAAGACAATACCTAAATTTATGAACATTATCTTCTTTGTCACACCAACGTCAGTTCAAGACTTATCTATAGATAAATGCCCACCACACTTTCACCTCCATTTAATAACATGCCAGAGTCATTTCAATGATCTTGTCAGGATTAACTAAGGCAACATATTCCTCCTGATAGTGCCAGTGCCCAGCTTTCTTTCACATCAGCAATAACAATCATCAGTCTCACACTTTTTTCATTGAGTAATTAGAATATATTGTGACTTGTTTCGAATTTCTTTCAACTAAAGTCAAACAACCTCTGCTCACAGCAATGTTATATATAAAAGTTTGTATCAATCCTAAGTACTTTATTTTCAACTATAAATAAATGAGTGTGGCAAGGGGTGAAAGATAACAAGTGTGTGTCAGAAAGAGAGAGAGGTATAATAATCAATACAATTGAGTTTAATTATTGCAATTATAGTTTATAAGCTTAAAATTATAAATTGGTAAAATTGTTATTTAATTCTTCTGGGTACTTTGTGGATGTGCACTACACTAAATTTAAAATACTGTATATATTAAATATATACATACACATATGCATGCACATACATAATCTCATACAAAGACATTCATACACACACAGGGAAGCAGCTTTGTATACACACACCCATACAAATGTGCACACACATGCATTTACGCATGTATCACATACAAAATTAAGTGTAAATAAGCTTATTGCAAAATCTCACAGTTCACATTGAACTGTAAAAATTTCCGTGTCCAACTCATTTTTTCAGTTTGTCCTGTCCCTTTTGCATGTGTTTCTTAGATGAAAAAACAAATTAGCAATATTGAAATGCAATGTTAATTGCATTCAAGTGTAATTAAACAAGTCTCTGCAATTCTCTGTAATTTGAAATAAACTGATTTACTATTTTGAATAGGACTTAAATATATTAGACCTTCATTATAATATTGTTACACATATAAACACACATACTTTCATGTTTCTGCTTCCAAGCATAGCTAAACTCCTGGAGATAATTCAAACACAAAATGTATAAAACAATGTGGAGATTATAACACTTAGATTCAACAAACAAGTTTAACAGTCTAACAGCTGAAGGATTTATTTTTAAACCTAATCAGATCTTATCAGCTTCTTTCAATATGATCCTGCAAAAATCTTGTGGAATCAATGTTATAAGGTTTACAAATCTTGAATTCAATTGACTCATAATCCATGGAGATTATTCCACAAAAGCTCTGTCTGATATGATACGAAATAATTTAGTACTAATATATAATACTTAGATTCCCCAAAAAAATATTTTTTCTGAAAACTAGATACAACATGGTTTGAAGTCAAAGTGATAACATTCCTTTCTCACTCTTGTCGCTTGCAGACAAAGAATAAGAGCCCAAAACATTAGATTTCTCTTTCCTTATAACAAGAGAACTTATCAAACTCTTCTATAAATTTTCCAGAGGACAGACTTTTACTAGCTTCCTCAGATCCTGAATTTTACCATAATATATGAAAACTTAGCAGCTACAAGAATTTTCTGCATCATTTCCTTACAAGAGTACAGCATAGACCAGCGTTTCTCAACCAGTGTTCCCCAGAACTCTAGGGTTCCGCAAGAGGTTGCTAAGGGTTCTGCAAGAAACAGTAATAAATAAGCTAATACATCTTCTAGTCATTTTTGTTTAATTTTATAATCGTAATTTTACTATACACATACAGCATATTGTTGGAAAATCCTTGGTTATTATAATAAAAATATAAAAGAGATAGATATTAATAAGGTATATGGAGCCACATGGCTTAGTGGTTAGAGCATTGGCCTTGCAATCGAAAGGTTGTGAGTTCAATTCTCAGACCGGGTGATGTGTTGTTTCCTTGAGCGAGACACTTTTTCACATTGCTCCAGTTTACTCAGCTCTAGAAATGAGATGATAGGGACTGTGGTCCCTATCATTCCACTGCAAAGTGGTTGTGGAGGTGCCACGGCAAAAAAGCACCCAGCCCACACTGTAAAGTGGACGTGTAGGCACCACGGAAAAAAAAGCACCCAGCACTCACTGTAAATGAGGTTGGTGTTAGGAAGGGCATCCAGCTGTAGAAATCAAGCCAGAATCAGTTCCCATCCCACCCTTGCAAGCAGAGAAAAGCGGACGTAAAATGATGATGATGATGATGATGATGATATGATAAATTTTATGCAAGGGTTCCCTGAGACTTGAAAACTATTTCAAGGGTTCAATAAGGTTGAGAAACGCTGGCCTAGGCTGTATATCATGGAAATCTATTGTTCTTGTCTTTTTATTGGTTTTTGGCTTAAAGAAGGGACTCTGCCTCTGACTTTTGTAACCTCTGCTTTTTAGTGTATTATGAAACACTTATAGCAGTAACCCAGGCAGGATTGGAAACTAAAACCCCTTGCTTCACTCTTACACAAAATCCATATTTAGATTTGTTCCTATCACTAAAAAAAAGAAACAGATGGCTATTGAAAATTCCGATGACCCCCTAAAAACTAATTGGCATCAGGGAATTTTATTGGGCTGAAAGAAACAATGGAGATCTCTGGAATCTAACATGTTATGCATTATATAACACACATTTTCTATGAGAAACGGACACAAACAGTAGAACTTGGACAAGTCAACTCATACCACAGACAATTAACCAAAATTACTAGAAGAAACTGTACAAGTCACCTCTTTTAAATAAATGAAACATCTCTCTCTCTCTCTCTCTCTCTCTCTCTCTCTCTCTCTCTCTCTCTCTCTCTCTCTCTCTCTCACACTCTCTCTCTCTCTCATCTTTTATTCTGTCTTAACCAAACCATGGAGGACTGGATTTTTGACAACTATACTCAATTCTTTTTCCTTCACACACACACATTTATGTAAATATACACCTTCCCTGCTCTGAGTATTCACATTTTTATTTTGCTGTGCACACACAAGTTATAAACATAGACTTTGGATTAAGTAACAATGAAATTTGTTCATTTCTTCATGAATAGACAATTCAATCTGCATATTTCATCACTGTTTTTCTTGCTACTTTATTAACTGTAAATTTGTCCTGGTGCTGGAGAGTTCCAAAATAAACCAATTTTGATAATATTTCATATTTCACTTTATTTTGATATTTCATACATATTTCCTTGTAAAAATGTTGACTTATTTTTATAATGCCAAAAAGAGCATGTACACTAACAAAATAACTCAAAAAGGATTACCCTCTTCTAAAAAAAAAGATTTGTGTTGACAGAATAAAATGTTATTACTGTTTGGCCAAGTTCTCTGTGGTGCATGGAGATAAGTCAGATACTAAAGATATTAAAAACCATTTGAAATCAAAATGGCACAAAGTGAGTTTTGTTGCTAGTTTGTTGCAATTAGATACTTTTTCAAAGTCAGAAATAATCGAATTGTGGCTAAAGAAGCCACTGTTACATTTCATGCCTTTTCTCATAACTTGACTGTTCGTCAAAGTTGGTCTGAGAACATTTTGAGCTAGAGTTACATCTAGCATGGACAAAATGTAAAGCCATCATTTTAAATATAATTGCACCAGTGGTTAAATCTGAGCTTGCAAAAGAACTAACAGGAGCAAATTTTATGACAATTTCTCTAGATGCTTTGAATCAAAATGTTGTTAAAATGATGCGTTTGATTATTTGATATTACATTCCTGGTCAGTAGGTACAAGTCAAGGAGTACAAGTGTGGATATACACACCAGCCAGGTTGACTTCTTACTTGTTAGAAAATGGGATAGACAGGTCATCATCATCATCATCATCATTTTACGTCCGCTTTTCCCTGCTTGCAAGGGTTGGACGGGTCCTATTCAGAACAGCATCTCTTCACTTGTCACTGATCATCATCATCATCATCATCATCATCATTTTACGTCTGCTTTTCCCTGCTTGCAAGGGTGGGACGGGAACTGATTCTGGCTTGATTTCTACAGCTGGATGCCCTTCCTAACACCAACCTCAGTGCTGGGTGCTTTTTTTTTCCATGGCACCTATACGTCCACTTTACAGTGTGGGCTGGGTGCTTTTTTGCTGTGGCACCTCTACGACCACTTTGCAGTGGAATGATAGGGACCCCAGTCCTATCATCTCATTTCTACAGCTGAGTAAACTGGAGCAATGTGAAATAAAGGGTCTTGCTCAAGGAAACAACACATGACCCGGTCTGAGAATTGAATTCACAACCTTTCAATTGCAAGCCCAATCCTCTAACCACTAAGCCATGTGCCTCCATATATGTTTATAAATATTAAGACCTTCCCTTGAGAAGAATGCACTGCCTAACATAAGAACAGGGAAGACAAGTTAGGTATATATGACTTATGTGACAACCTATTACAGACTACTGATGAGATTTGTAGTGGGAACAAAGCACCAGCCAGACAGAAGGTTCTTAGAGCTGAATCTATGGACGAATTAGAGAATAAATTCTAACTTTGAAAACAGAACATAGAATCAAAAGGTCTGAGAGTAAACTTAGCAAAAACTAAAGTGTTAATAAGTAGGGAAAAGGACAAGGCCCTGATGCCATTGGGCAAGTGGCCTTGCTCAATATGTAGAAAAGGAGTAGGTAGAAACTCTATGTGATGTACACAATGCAAATATTGGGCACACGAGAGGTATAGTGGGATAGCAGGCTGACTAATGGGTAAAGAAGATTTAGTATGCAATAGATGTTCAGAGACAATTAATTCATAAGAGTGTCAGTGATATAAACCTTTTCCAATCCTAGAAAGATCCATAGAAGTGGTTGATAACTTCTGCTACCTAGGTGATATAATTAGCAGTGGAGGATGGGGCTCCGAGAGCAAAGTAGCTACAATAAGGACAGGATGGAAGAAGTTTAGGGAGCTAATACTTCTGCTGACAACAAAAGTTTTCACTCTACGAATAAAAAGCCAGCTGTATGATGTCTGTGTGCAATGTGCAATGCTTCATTGTAGTGAGACATGAGCAATGAATACAGAGGATATGTGAAGGCTGGAGAGAAATTAAGTGAGCATGCTTCGATGAATGTGCTATGTTAATGTATGTTAACAACAATGCATGGATGAACTGAGAGAGAAACTGGGTATAAAAGAAATCTGGTGTAATGTACAGGAAATAAGACTGTGTGGTCATGTGATGCTCATGGATCATGATCGCTTGATTAGGAAGTGCCAAGAAATCCCAGTGCAAGGAAGCCAAAATAGAGGAAGACCAAGGAAAACCTGAATGGAGTGGTGAGAGCTGACCTCAATCACTGAAGCTCACAGAGGAGATGATGAAGGAATGTAATGAGTGGGAGCATGGAAAAGTGGACGCAAAATGAAGATGATGATTTGCTGGCTTGAAATCTTACTTTTGTTTCAAAGAACAATTTTTTAAATGATTTGGAAAAATGTATTTATGGTTAGTACATAGGCATCTTAGCTTTATCAACAAATCAATTCCGGCCATGGAGAATGACAATTCCAATGCAGCAGATATCAAACTAGAAATCCAAAGACTGATTACAAATAAAAAACAACAAAAGAACTATGAATTTGTGCCTTCAGATACAATGGCTTTCTTGAGAAAACTTAAAGAAAATGGTGAAAGTATTGAAAAACTGAAGAAAGAAAGAATTTTGAAGTTTTTATAAATGATGTCTGTCATACATAGACTTATGGAAAGAGAACTTTGAACAGGCAGAAGACTGCATGGTAAATGATGTTTTGAGCTGTCTACAGTTAAGAAGAAAATGAACAATTGTTAATATATTTGCAGTAAAAAAACCCAGACACTCTAGCTGATCATCATCATCATCATCATCATCATCATTTTACGTCCGCTCTTCCCTGCTCGCAAGGGTGGGACGGGTCTTATTCAGCACAGCATCTCTCCACTCGCCACGGTCCTTCGTCATCTCCACCGTGAGCTTCAGTGATCTGAGGTCTGTTCTCACCACCTCCGCCCATGTTTTTCATGGTCTATCTCTACCACGTCTTCCTTCAACTGGCATTTCCTGGCACTTCTTCACCCATCAGTCACCCTCAATGCACATCACATGTCCATACCACCTCAGTCTCCTCTCTCGCACACTACATTCTATCCCTCTCAGACACAGATAGAGAGAAAAAACGCATTTGCCCTTAATACACAGCCCATACATTGTGGCCCTTAAGACCTTGTTTAATATTCGTGTGGTCAACTCCCATGATCCTGGTTTCAACTCCCATTCATCCTACTTTCCCTTCTGAAACTAATGGTAAGCCTATATACATGTGTGTGTGTGTGTGTGCATGCGTGTGTGTGTGTGTGCGCGCGCGCGCGTTTGTGTGTGTGCGCGCGCGCGCATGTGTGTGCGTGTGTGTGTGTAAGCATGTGTATATAGCACATATTGGATTTTTCACATGAAGATTCACATCAAGCAACATAATATACTCAGCTACTATGAATGCATCTGAATGAATCTGAATGAATCAGAAATATATTTTCATTTGATAGGATTATCTCTTTTTCTTTATTCATTTATATTATTACAACTGTTATTGTAGTTGCTGTTGCTGCTACACATCATAAAGCATTCATTCATCTAAAAACAAGCCTTTAAACACACAAAAAGCCACAACATAACTGATCTTTTTAAATGGACACTTCTAACTATAATCTTCACGGTTGTATATTTGCTTCTTTTCTTTTTCTCATACATAGTTTTTTTTGTGTCTTTTTGTTTGTTGTTTACTTCTTTATTTACCAATTTTCTTTTCATTTCCTCTTTATTAAGAATCTGTTTTCTTTTGCTTTTTTGGTTCTTTTTTTTTTGTCATTTTATTCATCTTTATTGCTTTATTTTTTCTTATTCTTATTCTTCTGATTCATATTCTAACAGATCCAAACCTTTCGGCAAAAAACACATTGTTAAAGAAAACAAGAAGAAAATGTAAATATATACACACACGCATATATATATATATATATATATATATATATATATATATATATATATATATATATATATATATATACATATATATACATATATACATATATATATATATATACATATATATATATATATATATATACATATATATACATATATACATATATACATATATATACATATATATACATATATATATATATAGATATATATACATATATATATATATACATATATATATATATACATATATATACATATATATATATATACATATATATACATATATACATATATACATATATATATATATATATATATATATATATATATATATATATATATATACATATATATATATATATACATATATACATATATATACATATATATACATATATATACATATATATACATATATATATACATACATATATACATATATATATATATATATATATATATATATATATATATATATATATATATATATGTAGATAAATCTACCAAAAAGTATATATATATAAGACAAGTGAGAAAGGAAGAAAAGAACATAAGAACAAAAAGTAAACCAGGAATGAAACAATGAAAAATACAAATCGAAATCAAAATTTTCCCCTCTTGACCAGCTTCCTTTCTATAACGGAAATGCACAAGGCTACCTTCCTGTATCTTCCATCCCATATTCACTTTAAGTATGTTAATTGATATTATACATGTGTTGGCTTTAAGGTATTTTAACCTGACTGCTGTGAATAAGCTAAACATAATAAATAGTCCTGAAGAAGTAAAATGTTTCATATATATATATAATGTATGAATATGCATATATATATATATGTGTGTATGTATATATATGCGTGTGCATATATATATATACATATATATATATGTTTATATACATATATATATATATATATATATTCTTTTTTTCTTTTGTCATTTTCTAACTTCTTTTTTGTCATTTTTGCTCCTTTATTCTCTTTTTTTTTTTTTTTTTGTCTAGATTTCTTATATAAATATCTCATGGTTTGTTATGTTTTTTGCCTTTTTCTATTTATCTGATTTATTTATTTATCATTGTTGTAGTTGTTTCACTCACTTCATTCTTTATTATTGTGCTAATTGGAATAACTAAATGACTTGAAACATTCAGTTTTATCGCTGAAACTAAACTTTAAACCTGCCAGGAAGCTGATGAGCTAATCTACCTTCACATAATACTGCTCAATAGTAATAATGATAATAAAATTAATTAATAAAAACAATTACAGACAAATTCACTCAGATTCACTGGGATGTATGGCACTTTAACAATCAGAATTATGAAAATAAGATGAAACCTAAAATCAATGTTATGCATTAAGTAAATAAAGGAAAAATTCCCAGTTGAATTTCTTCTTTTCTTTTTATACATTTATATATGTATCATCATCATATGTATATATATACATGGGGACTGCCAACTCGTTTTCGAGTACAGCCACTACTTTGTATCCATGTAGGAGAACCCCTACCGATGCGCTGATCGAGTGTGACTTTTTAGTCCAGCCAGCGACTTGAAAACTCTGGTACAAACACTACACTTGTGACAATTATTGACACAGTGCTGGGCCCATGGTACCATGTGACGACAAGTGCAGAGAGATCTCCAGATATAAAGCAATGCCTGTGCCGTGAAGCTTTTATAGTGAGCAAAAGCACTGCACAAAGCCAGTCCCACTCTCTTAACCAAGATGATATTTACCAAAAAGAAGAACAGGTCAACATCATTGGATACCATCAGGGTTGCAGGTGTTATATCAGAGTTTTCCTTCTCCTAGAATTCTGCCTTAACAAAGGCTCAGGGGTCATCTCTCCCGGTGATTTTGGATGGCCATTGACTCTTAAGAGCTCCTTTGCCCTTTGACAAGTTTTGTTTTTAGTCCTGCAGAATGTCCAAAGTCACCCTCCTCACCAAGAAACCTTGGTGGGGTTGCCAGTTTAGTCGCCAACGACCCGACCTCGAGACAGGTTGTACTGGGATACATACATATATATATACATACAAACATATATACACACACATATAAAAATATATATATATATATATTTGTGTGTGTGTGTGTGTGTGTGTGTGTGTGTATATATATATATATATATATATATACATATATTCATATATTGATTGTAATGAGTTACTTCCCAATGGCTGAGCTCTTGACGTTATCCACTTGCCATGAAAATGGCTGGGACTCAACCAAATTTTTCCATTACTAATATAGATTTGATAGTTGTATAAACTTTGATATTCGTATGGATTATTTGTAATAAATGCATTTCCATATACAGCATGACTCAAAAACAACTGGAAAAATTTAAAAAGGAGCTACTGACTATGTACCCATCTCTAATGAATAAGTTCTGGTTCCAGTAAGATGGAGCAAGCTCTCACATCTCCAATGAGTTGTGAGAAAGGCTGAAAAATAATTTTGGAAATTATGTAATCAGTTTGAAGACTGATTTTGTGTGGGCCCCACACAACCCTGATTCAAGTCCACCCAAATTTCTTTCTTTGGGGCTATTTGAAGAAAAGATTGGGTATATGTCAACAAACCCAGGACCATCACTGAACTAAAGGAAAACATCAGGGAGGAGATCAGAGCCATCCCTAGGTCTGTTTGTAAAAACGTTATGCTAAACTTCACCATGCACCTAAAAATGCAATGATTCAAAATGGAGATCATTTGGAACAGATGCTGTAACTCAGAATAAAAACATCAAAAGAAAATGAATTATTTTTAAGGGGTTTGAACTAAATACATTAGTTTTTGTCAAAAAAATGAATAATATAGACAAAAATAAAAATGGGGCCCTGTTGTTTTTTAGTCATCCTGTATATACCTTTCCCAATGTGAATAAGCTGAGGAAGACTATCCATGGTTACTTGACTTTCTAGGAATAGCCGCCAAATCATCATCTGAGCACACCCTACCAACACAATAAAGAAGGATAATTATGTGCTCATAAACAAACAATAATGTGGAATGTTTATGGTTTGAATTCCTTTGAACATAAATCTCAATCATGGTTGCCCTGGTACTAATAAACAGCAACTACTAATAGGATGTCAAATGAATGTGGCAATGAAGCTATTTTCAATAACTATTAGTCCAGAAAGAAAAAAGACTAAATTCTTAAAGCACAGGTTAATGCCTAAAATTGCTACTTCTGGTCATTTGAAGAGTAGCCATCTGCCATTTGCAATAAATACAGATGTGTAGTCTTTATGATGCTGAATGTTTTAGCTGATTACAATTGAACTAGCATATGGCTGCACTACCTTGCTATGATATTACCAAAAGTAATATCTCATACTTAAAAATCACAGAGTAATAGCTACAAGAAGAGTGAAATATTCAAGTACCTAAATTGATATACCATTATAAAACTAAGCAGTTTTGAAACACTGATAAATAAGCTAATGCATTTTTGAGTAAGTTTTATTTAATTTTATGTGTAATTTTACAATACATGTACAGCATATTGTTAGAAAATCCTTGGTTATTGTAATAAAGGCTTCAACCTATTATATTATTTAAAACTAGATTATTACCTGTAATAATGGTATAAAATGATTTTTACTCCCTGAGACATGAAAACTATTTCAAGGGTTCCACAAGGGTAAAAAAGTTACCCAAATGTCTTAAAAAAGAACATATTGTAGTCTCAGGTATATAAAATTATATACAAATAGTTCAAAAGGAGCAATTAAATTGTATGCCATGAGGAAGAAGAGACAGTTATAAAGCAGAGCATCACTAGTTTCCTTGGAGTCTATTGTTTTACTATAAAGGTTGATAGGAAGAGTATGGTTGGAGTAATCACCTTTGAGCATAGATCAGCTCAATCAGGTTCTCCTGGGGCTAAACAACAACATAGATCAATGTGGACTTTATCATTAAAAGTTAAGTAACTTGGCCACAGACACAATGCAGTATATAAATAATTAACCCCTTAGCAATTATATTACTCTATGTTTACTATTGTATTTTCACGGTAAACATTTTATTTCACATAATTATCTCACATAATATCGAATCTATGAGATTTTGATATTATTTGTTTTGAGAAAACTACCTTAAAATATGTATGAGCAGCTAGTTATGGCCAGTTTAAACAGAAATAGTTGAGAGAATTCTGGCCGGATATAGCCGGTTTAAATGCTAATGGGTTTAACCCTTTAGCATTTAAACCGGCCTACTTGCCTACTTACTTATGTAAATGGATTAAGGTTAGAACTGTTTCACATATTCTAGTTCAAAACCTATTAATCAAGTTCACTTTTTATAAAGAGTTTCAAAATTATATTGATTTTTAACATAGACACAATGCCATATTTTTTTCAGTAGGGGTATGTGGGATAGTGGTTGACTGGTACTTATTTTTGACTTTGGCAGAATTTGAACTCAGAACATAAAAGAATATTACTAAACACTGCAAGATATTTTGTCTGCTGCTCTGCCAAGTATGCCAATACATTAAAATTCTATTTTTAAAATAATGGATTTTATGCTTGAACAAAATGTAAAATTTCTGTGTTGTCCATGGTAAAAGAAAAAAATTTCTAACATTAACACTATGCTTGAAAATAACGATGTGGTGGTTGTAACTGGAATACTTTGTCATATATCTGCTCAACAGTACAACACTTTCTCTTCTGTGCTACCTCTAACGATGAATCCTTTTATTTTTCATTTCTCAACTTTGCATGTGTGCACTTGACATCTTAATCTGTTTAAAATATGCTCAACACCATTAAGAACAACTAATAAAAGCAGTAGCTCTTTATTTACACAGTCATCTCATATATGTATCAGCATCATCACCGTTTTACATCTATTTTCCACGCTTGATTAAGTTAAATGAGTTACACATACATACACACACACACACACACGCACACATACACACACACATACACACACATACATACATACATACATACATACATACATACATACATACATACAGATACATACACACACATACACATACACAAACACACACACATACATACAATCATCATCATCATCATCATCATCATCATCATCATCAGAAGAAGAAGAAGAAGAAGAAGAAGAAGAAGAAGAAGAAGAAGAAGAAGAAGAAGAAGAATGTTGTTGTTATTATTATTATTATTATTATTATTATTATTATTATTATTATTATTATTATTATTTAATGAAATATTAATTCCATTATATTCAAAAATGATATTCTCACCAATTTTATTAAGTCTCAACAGTTAGTTACGCAAATTTAATTTAATGATTAATTTTTTATTGCTATTTTATTTTTGTGGAATTTTTGTTTTCTATTTTTACAATTATCTTTTCTATTTTTTTCTTTTTTTTTTCAATAATATTTAACTGGGTTTTATGCAATTTTAAATCTTTGTTGTTTTTGATTGTTAATTTTATTAAATTTTTCTTTCAGCATTTGTCTAATTTTTTTTGTGTCTGTATTTTTTCAGTTATTTTTTCTCACAAATCATTTGTTTTTGTTAATGATTTTTGTTTGTTTATTTTTGTTGTTTTGTTTTTCCTATTTGTTGGTTATTTATCAGTTTGAGGGCAATTGTTCATTAAATCTTGGCTTAAGTGATTACATTATTAAAAGAATGGTGGAAACTGTGAACTGGAGTGACAGATTTGAAGAAAGAGAAAGACAGTACTATAAAAGTGGTGCTATTGGTGGTGGTGGTGGTGATGGTGGTGGTGGTGGTGGTGGTGATGGCAGCAGCGGCAACAGGAATGGTGATGGCGGGATGCAACAGTGAAGGGGGTGACAGAGGAGGTGGCGATGACGGCAGGGACAAGAGCTGTGGTGGTGGTGGTGGTTGTGGTAGGGGTGGTGGTGACGATGATGGCAGTGGTGGAGGTAGTTGTGGTGGCAGTAGTGGCTGCAATAGTGGTGGTTGTGCTACTGCTGCTGTGGCTGGTGGTCGTGATGATGAAGAGGAGCACCAGGAGGAAACAATAACCAATTCGTTTACATGAAAATCCCATTGATAGTAAGTAGTCTCTTCATAGAATCTCCTATACTTATTTACATAGTAAAAATAAATGGATCCTTCACCAGTTTTTGGGATGACTATTTTAGTTGTTTGATAAACTAATCTACTTACTCATTCAATTATAATGTAAGTGGCTGAATCTCCCATACACACTTGCATCATTTACATAATCTTCAAGTAGATTCTGCAGCATTGTATGACAAGTTCCTCTCTCTCTCTCTATATATATATATATATATATATAGATAATTTAATATATCTACTAACATAAGCGCACAGATGTACGCTAATGCCAGCAAATACACAGGTTATGTCATAGTACCTAGGTGGTTCAATGCAGGAGAATGCAGAAGAATAATATAAAAGACGTAAAATAAGAAAATTTTTTAAAAAAATTTTTAAAAAATTAACTTACTTAAATTTTCACTCCAACTAATTAGTTTCTGCAATGGGATAAAGACAGTTACGTAATGAACTGTTGAGAATTTCATTGCGTCATCAGGGAGGTCATTCTCAGCCAAGTCTCCAGGCAATGCGCGGACACTGGGGACTCATTTAAAAATAATAATAATTCGGTAAATGGAACAGCTATCGAGGACTGGATTCCAGCCACTGGTCATATGGCCGATTCTAAAGAATCAATCACGTGACACAGAGGCTAGTCAGTAGGAATGGGATGGTAAGATGACAGACGCCTACTAACACCCCCAAAAAATTTAGAAGTGGTTTTGGCAGGTTTGCTCGACAAATCAGTGATTTGGAGATAAATATTGGAGATAAATATTGGAGATAAATATAACTAATTTTACGTCTTTTATATATATATATATATATATATATATATCATTATTTCATCATCATTTCATTTTACGTCCGCTTTTCCCTGCTTGCAAGGGTGGGGCGGGAACTGATTCTGGCTTGATTTCTACAGCTGGATGCCCTTCCTAACACCAACCTCATTTACAGTGAGTGCTGGGTGCTTTTTTTGCCCTGGCACCTCCATGACCACTTTGCAGTGGAATGATAGGGACCCCAGTCCCTATCATCTCATTTCTACAGCTGAATAAACTGGAGCAATGTGAAATAAAGTGTCTTGCTCAAGTACACAGCACATCACCCGGTCTGAGAATTGAACTCACAACCTTTCGATTGCAAGGCCAATGCTCTAACCACTAAGCCATATGCCTCCATATATATATATATATATCATCATCATCAATATATATATATATATGTATATATATATCATCATCATCATCATCACCATTTTACGTCCATTCTTCCATGCTAGTATGGGTTAGACGGGTTGCCCTGTTGTGGGCAATGTCAGGTCAGGTTACTTTGTCTTGTTCATACAGGAACTGATTTTGGCTTGATTTCTACAGCTGGATGCCCTTCCTAACACCAACCTCATTTACAGTGAGTGCTGGGTGCTTTTTTTAATGTGGCACCTTTACAGTGGGAGGGGGTGGGGGCATATTGTCTATATGCTTCAGCTTCGGCTTGTATCCATGGGAGGTTGAGTCTTCTGTATTACTGCGTGACGCCAGAGGTGTAATTGGACAAGGTCAGCTTTTAATATATATACATACATATATATATATATATATATATATATATAATTGGTGTGGGATGCTTAAAGCATCCGTAAGCGGTAGGCCGTTTGAGCACTCAATGTTCTTACAGAGCAGAGTATAATATCACATAAGAAACGGAGAATCAGTGGTGCGACGAATTAAAATTTATTAGACATATTACAATTGTTTCTCTGGCGACCAGCTTGAGGCAAGATCGATGCGATGATCAGACCTGACTCTGAAATTGCAAGTTCCTCAGATACGTCTCAATTCTTTTAACTGTTTGGAAACTGTTTGGAAACTCTGGTTCGAAGAATTGAGACGTATCTGAGGATCTTGCGATTTCAGAGTCAGGTTCGATCATTGCATTGATCATGCATCAAGCTGGTCACCAGAGAAACGATTGTAATATGTCTAATAAACTTTAATTCGTCGCACCACTGATTCTCCGTTTCTTATGTGATCATAAGAGAAAAGACTTTGTATTTAGAATAAGTACATTACATGCCATTAATTTTCTGTTTCAGGTAGTACCCCACCATGGCTTGGAGTGGAGATCATCGTGCATTTGTTGTGGAGGAGTTTCTTAAGAATGGTGAGTCCATCGTAACAACGCAGCATTCCTTCCAAAGACACTTTGCCCTTCGTCGTCATGATGCCGTACCGGATGAAAAAACAATTCGTCTGTGGGTTTCTAACTTTAGATAAACATCATCAATGCAATTCCACGGGACATTGGCAGTCGTCATTTAAATTATACCATTTTCAAAACCACTTAAACCACAATAGCATGTAATGTACTTATTATAAATACAAAGTTTTTTCTCTTATGATCTTGTGTTTGTTTTTTATTAACCTTTGTAATCGGGGCAACCTTTCTTATATACATATATATGTGTGTGTGTGTGTGTGTGTGTGTGTGTGTGTGTAAAAGCATCCAGCTGTAGAATTCAAGCCAAAATAAGTTCTGTATGAGCAAGACACCTTCACCTGACCTGACCTGGCATTGCCCACAACAGGTCAACCCGTCTAACATATGCTAGCGTGGCAGAATGGACATAAAATGGTGATGATGATGATGATGATGAAGTCGTGAACAAAAGTATATATATATATATATTATATTTTTTTATTAATTGATTTAATTTATTAATTGGTTGATATTAATTGTATTAATTTTATTGATAACCCTGATTGACTTGTTCAATTGTCACAACCATGCTACTAAATATGTATGAGTATACTCTGTTTCTGGAATTTACTCCAGTTATCACTGAGTAAGATAGTGTGTGGCACAGTACACGTCATGGGTGCATAAAACATTTTGTGGCAGTGTGATTTTGTAAATCTATTAGTATATATATATATATATATATATATTCACTTGTCCCAATAGCTTATTTTAGTTATTGCTCGCACCAACCTGAGGTATATGATTTTTAATGCGATGAAATACCAATGATCATTGGCAAATCACTGATGAGGGACTAATTTTATAATATGTAATCCATGTGCAACCATGCAGTTTTCTTCTCCCCATGTTTTTCATATATATATATATATATATATATATATATATATGTGTATATATATATATGCAATAGATGTTCAGGGAAATTTGACAGTAGAAGTCGCAGTGATAGACACATTTTTCAAATGCAGGTAGGATCTATAGAGGTGGTTGATAGCTTCCAATACCTAGGTGATCAGATTTGCAAGGGAGAAGGGTGCTCTGAAGCCATAGTATCTAGAATAAGGATAGATTGGAAGAAGTTTAGAGAGTTGTTTCCTCTGTTGACAAAGAAGGGTTTCTGCCTATAAACGAAAGGCCGGTTTGAGATGTGCGATGCTGCATGGTAGTGAGACATGGGCAGCAAATGCGAAGGATGTACGATGGCTGGAGAGAAATGGAGCAAGCATGCTCCATTGGATGTCCAATGTCAATGTGCTTGAATGACCAAGCATAGGTGAGTTGAGAGAGAAACTGTGTATAAGAGAGATAAGCTGTAGTGTGTGGGAGAGAAGACTGCGTTGGTCTGGGTATGTGATGCACATGGAAGATGACCGCTGGGTAGAAAAGTGCCAAGAAATCCCAGTGGAAGGAAGACGCAGCAGAGAAAGACTATGAAAATCATGGGGGGGGGGAGCTGACCTCAGATCGCTGAAGCTCACAGAGGAGATGATGAAGGACCGTGATGAATGAAGAGATGCTGTGCTGAATAGGACCCGTCCCACCCTTGCAAGCAAGGTAAAGCGGATGTAAAATGATGATGATAATGATATATAGAGAGTATAACAGGTAAATTGGGACAACTTTCAAATGGGTATATTTCTAATTGTATAGATTTTGTTTGAGTCTAAATTTTAAATATCACCAGCTTGAATAATCCCTTACTCATAATTACTTCAATCTGAAATAAAAGATACTATGTTAATAAAGAATTAAACCATAGAAGTGTAATTGCTGAATTATTCCATGCCGGCAAAAGTGCTGGGGAGACTGTTAAAGTCACAAAGTATGCCAAATCTACTGTTTTTAGAGTTGTAGCCAATTTGAAGAAACGTCGGGATATTCAGAGAAAGCCTAACAGTGACTGAAAACACACACCTCCCTTCTTAGCAGCACTTAAAAGATCAATTGAGTCACATCCATCAAAATCGATGAGGAAGTTAGCTCAAGATCAAGAAATCCTTAAAATGATTGTTTCTAGGGCTGTAAGACAAGACCTCCATATGAAATCATACATGAGGAGACACCGTAACATCCTAACTACCTGCTCCAAAGCCATTTTAGCTGAAAGAAGTCCAAAACTTCTTAGTCATCTGAAACATCATGGCAGAGATGTTTGCATCTTCGTAGATGAAAAGAAGTTCACAGTAGACAAAGTTACAAACCAGCAAAACTCACAAGTGATAGTGTACAGCCTTCACAAGTTCCTTCAGCTATGCATAGCAAGAATCCGGCTTCCATTATGGTCTTTGGAGCTGTTGCAAGCGATGGGATATTGATGCCTCCTCATTTTATTGAAGCAGATCTTAAAATCAACACAGAAGTTTTGTTGCATTGGATTAGGAAGCATTATGATCCAAGTGAAGTCATTTTTGTACAGGACTTTGCACCTGCCCATTCTTCAAAGAGAATGCAAGAATTTTGACCCATGTTTGTCACTAAAAATATCTAGCCCTCTAGCTCGCCAGATTTGAATCTGTGTGATTTGGGGCTATGGAGCTCAGTTGAAGTAATATCCAATGCAACTTCTCACAACTGTGTGTCCTCACTGAAGGCTTTGATCAAGCAAGCATTTGATAAAATGATAAAAGAAGAAATAGTAAAGGTATGCACATCATTTAGTAAATTGATTGAACTGGTAAAGAAAGCTAAAGGCAGTTACATTGAACTGAAATAAGTACTAAACACCCCAGAATAAATTGGCATAAACATAACTTTTGAAGTGTTTGATTTTTCCAAGTTATACCAATTAAAATAAAGATATTTAAATGGTCCCAAATTACCTGTTAGACCCTGTATATATTTGAAAATGAAGTTTAAAATGCATTTGGAGTCTTTAAGAAGATTTATTTACAATAATTTTACCGGTTTCACAGTGCAATAAGAGATGTAGCTATTGTGATGTGTTGCCTATATTTTTACCCATGTTGGATATATGTGTATGTGAGTGTGTTTGTGTGTGTGTGTGTGTGTGTGTGTGTGTGTATGTGTGTGTGTCATGTGTGTATTGTGTAAGCGTATCACAAGCAATAAGTTTACACTGTAAGTAGTATGTCTGTGCAGTTTTGTGTGATTGATGGAAAAAATAAAAAAACATAATAAGAAAAATCAACAGAAATATTAACCCTACAGATAACTGGAGGCCTTGTTGCTAGTTTAAGATATATTGATTGCTTAACCATAAAACATTTCAGATTCATAACCCTCCATTTCTCAGGTTTCTTTTTGTTTTCATTGATAAATTAGAAGATTTGGGCTTAGAAGTATTGGAGCATATATCTTTACTGTTTGAGAATACTTATCATGTATTTTCATGAGTCCAATTCTGTTCTGCAGTTCAAGATGAGGTTATGTTTCCTAATGAAGTGTTCTTCTGCAATCTGGAGGTTTAGAGTATGTGTCTGTGAGTGAGTGAGTGAGAGTTTGTGTGTTTGTGTGTGTGTGTGTGTGTGTGTGTTTGTCTGTGTGTATGTGTGTGAGTGAGTGAATGAGTGAGTGTTTGTGTGTATGTCTGTGTCTGTGTGTGTCTTTGTGTGTATGTGCGTGTGTGTGTGTGAGTGAGTGAGTAAGTGAATGAGTGAGTGTTTGTGTATGTGTCTGTGTGTATGTGTCTATGTGTGTGTGTGTGTGTCTGTATCTGTGTGTGTGTATGTGTGTATGTGCCTGTGTGTGTGTGTGTGTGTGTGTGTGTGTGTGTGTGTGTGTGTGTGTGTGTGTGTGTGTGTGTGTGTGTGTGTGTGTGTGTGTGTGTGTGTGTGTGTGTGTGTGTGTGTGTGTCTGTGTGTCTGTGTGTGTGTGTATGTGTGTGTCTGTGTGTGTGTGCATGTGTGTAAGAGAGAGAGAGAGACTAAGATCTGTTTGTGTATTTCTTTCTTTGGTGTGTTATTCTGTACTGAAACATGTCACTAGATGTTGCTACCTTGTAAAAGATTCCATATATTTTCATATTGCTGATTTGTTCATCCAATACATATCTCTCTGCATTTACAAGTTAACTTTATCATTTTGTTGTTATTGTTGCATGTTTTCTGTATTCTGGGTCAGTCTCTTATGAATTATTACTTGATCAATGTTTTAAAGTCATATCTCTAAAATAAATTGACTAAAATCATAGAAATGTAATAAAGAGCTTTAACACTAAAATCTTATCAAATTCTCACATATACACACTTCTGGTCATGTTGCTGTTGTTTCCACTTAAAGAATTCTGCCCTACAAGTGGCTCATTTAATAAACACACACTCACATTAAATAGGTTATACATAAAATAACAAAATAATGCATCGGTGCATGTACATGTCTATAAAACAGAAGTGCAAAAGAAGAGAAAATAACAGATGAATTAAACCAAAGGAAGTGTTTATTAGTAATACAATTTAAATGTTCCTTCCTTTTTTCCTTTCAACAGAAACTGAAAATAGATATTTATTTTGGTAAAACTCAGACAGCATTTACTGTCTATAAAAATCGCATAGAACTAGTCAATTTGTCATTGTTTGAGTCATGTTTATCATGTATTCCATATCGTTCATGAGATGCAGCTATTAAAAGAGTGTTGAAAATACATGAGAGAATTTCATTGTAATTTTCGAGGTTAATAGAGGCTAAGATTTATTCAAGATAGAATGCACTAAGCAATGACATTTAGGCTTACTTGATAAAGATAATATAGCGATACTTTCCTATTAATGAGGTTAAACTAACAATAGAGCCAACATGAGCTGCAGTCACACACAAAAGCCATATAATGGACAAAATAATTCTGATTTCAACGGTTGTTGAAATACGTAGATATAATTAGAAGAAAGCATCATGAAGAGTAACATTTCGGATATTCGCTAGCATAATGATGTATTGAGCCTACAAGATCCAGAGAGCCTCAGGTGAAAATTCAATGAAAAATGTAAGGCTTTGTTTTCCTTTTTTGCAAACAATCAATGTGAGATGACTGAAAGTTGTAAAGAGAATGTGTAATTGCAAAGCTGTAAGAGTGTGTTAAGAATTATATAATATTATCAGCTTATGGCAAAATGTTTTAGGTGTCATCTGTAAATATATTTAACACAAGATGGGAGTTGACTGAATCATAGCTATCATGTACATAGTGATGGGGAAGTGTAAACAAAACCTTTCATTAGAAAGTGAGAAGCTCAAAGACAAGTTAGGAAAGGAAGCAGTAAATGGGATTGGAAAATGCCAAAAAGGAAAGTATCCATTAAATTGAAAGAAGGCGAATGAGAAAAGCTTTTATTGAAGTTGCTATTAACTCCAAATTGTGTGAAGAAACAGTGACAATAAAATAAAGGAGAGAGACCTTGGAGTCGCTACAACATTTTGATCTAATTTTTAAATATGTCCTCCAGCAACTATAACAGTGTTCAACTTAATTAGACAAGTTTTATGTCATGATGGAATATGTCCTTTCAAGTAAGGTGGGAAGAGAGAGGAAAAGACAATCAGTTTAGCTTCAGATGCAACAGCAACATTGATGGCAAACCTACTCTGGTTAGTTTTCATTTCCTTGCAAATGGAAAACAAGCAATAAACATTTAAATGAGTCTTTGGTTTGTTCACTGCATGTCTTGATCAATCACACCGTAGTACTGACTACAGCAGTAAGGCTTATTCAAAGTTATATGAAGATGTCACATTATTAGAGTGAATGTCAATTACTACAGAAATAGTGTCTGTATACTTTTAACTGAATATCCATGAAGTTGGCCAAGACTTACACTTAAAACTGAACATTCTAAACTTATGTAGAATATTGTATGTAAGTGGGTGGCATGTGTATTCTTTAGATATTACAAACAGTATGCCAATTTATGCAGAAGACAAAATCAGTTCACTCGCCATGATATGAGAGATTGTGAGGGGCGATTGCAATAACTCATAAATGTATTTCCACTTCAAAAACATGATACTTAGGATAAATCTTTTTACCAGTTATTTTTTTCTTTAATACTGAAAATAGTGATTGTGTTGTATATATCAGCTCTTGAATGTATTCTCCATAAATCTAATTTAACCTTTTCTTGTAAGCTTTTTGGCTGAATTTTTTTCTCAATAGTCAAGCACTTCAATAAGGCATTGGGCCATTAGGCAGGCATGTTACGTTCTGATGTATTCTGGCATGCCCTTACAGCTGGAAGTTTTATTGTGCCTACTATTAGAGATAATAACATTTTCTAAGTTATGTTTCAGTTTTTTTACAGTGTTGTTAGAGGATATAAATTTTTCTGGGTCTATTATTAGGAGAAACACATTTGTGCACACTTTTGAAGTACTATTGTTGTAGCTAACATCTATTAATAACACACCATGAAACCCAAGGAAAACTCTTGGAAATAGCAGTAATTTGGTGCAAGCCTGGTTGTATGGTTAAGAAGTGAACTTCATAATAATGTGGTTTGGGGATAGATAGCATTGTGTAACATCTTGGGCAAGTAGCATCTACCAGAGTTTCTAGGGAATCAAAGACTTGTGAGTGAAATTTGGTAGTAAGGAACTGTGTGAAGTATCATTGGGGGGGAATGTTACTATTCTTTGGTGGTGGACTTAACATATCACCTGGTTTAACATCACCACATAGTCCTTAGATACCTTTAGTGGAGCCCATTCTATTGCAAGCATTCAAGCCATGTCTCCAGTTTGAAGATAACTTCCTCCAGATAGTCATAGAGGCCCTGAAAGGAATCATGTGTGCTACTCTTCATCCTCTAAGCCATTCAAAAATATACATTACAAATAGATAGGCTCAATAAAAGAGATTGAAATAACATGAACATTCTGGACATAGATATGAAACAAAGTTTAGATATCATCATCATCATCATCATCATCATCGTTTAACGTACATCTTCCACGCTGGCATGGGTTAGACTGAATTAGAATTATATATATTATATATAATTATATATATTATATATAATTCATAAACTATCTTTATTCATTAATATTTATGGCAGTCAAGGGCAGTGGATTGATAGAATCGTTACAGTGTCAGACAAAAGGCTTTATACCATTTAGTTATGATATTTTATGGTCTGAGTTCAAATCCCACCAAGGTTGACTTTGCTTTTCATCCTTCTGGGGTTGATAAGATAAAGTAACATTAAAGTACTGGGGGTAAATATAACTAACTTCCCCTCTCCACAAATGCTGTGCCTCAATTTGAAACCGCTGTCACAGGGGCTAACACATTATTATGTGTCTTTGCATTCTGAGTTCAAATCCAGTTAAGATGGGTTTCACCTTCCATCCCGTTAAGGTTCATAAAATATCTATCTACACATGTAAGCCAAAGAGTGAACCACCACGTAGGTGTTCAATCTATTATAAACAGCAGTCAAAGTTTCCTTAAACCTTAATCTCCCCTCTTAAAAGAGGATTGACACTCTATATAATGTAATTCTAGATACTCTATGCCATAAAAAACGATTTTGTAATGCCTAGAAAGTCATTACTTAGGTTGTACTCCAACTTAATATTAAGGAGAATATTTAGCAGTAAAGACATTTGAAGCAGTAAAGGCAAAAACAAAAATAAAAAAAGCTTTGCATATAAGATAGTATAGAAAATTTATGCAAATAGCATATTTTTGTGTGTATGTATATATATATATATATATATATATATATATATATACACACACACATGCACAGACACAATATATATATATATATATATATATATATATATATATATATATATATATATATATATATATATATATATATATATAGGAAATGGAATCTTTAAGAAGATTTATTTACAAAGACATAACTTTACTGGTTTCATAGGTTTCATGATTTTCAAAAGTTAAGTGAGATGGAGAGATGCGTGGCTATGCTGTCATGTATATCACAAGTTACACGACAGCATAGCCACACATCATGAAACTTGTGAAACCAGTAAAGCTATAAGTAAATAAACCTTCTTGAATACTCGAATAGCATTTTCAACTTCTTTTTCCTATACTTTTACCCATGTGGGAAATATTTAAAAACCTTACTTTCAAATATACATATATATATATATAGGAATGAGTAGGACCCCGACGGCTGAGCTCAAGCCGTTTCGACGGCTAATTCTGGACTAAAATTTTAGTCCAGAATTAGCCGTCGAAACGGCTTGAGCTTAGCCGTCGGGGTCCTATTCGTTACTATTACCCACTCGACTACCCTAAGTATTGAGTACTTTGGTGCGTTATGGTCCATCTGGTTCCTTACCACATTTCCTTCGTTATATATATATATATATATATATATATATATATATATATATATTAAAATATAAGTATTAATAAAATAGATGTTCTTTTGATCAATTACATTTTATTATACATATTTCGGATGTACAATAGTACGTCCTCATCAGAAAAAATATAATGATACATGACATAATCATTGAATATTGTTTAACAATTTAATATATATATATATATATATATATATATAGAGAGAGAGAGAGAGAGAGAGAGAGAGAGAGAGAGAGAGAGAGATATGGGGGAATTAATTCAGTTCCTCAAAACACAATCATCATCATCATTTAAATAGACGTTAAACAATGATAATGATGATGATTATGATGATGATGATCATGATGGTGGTGGTGGTGGTGGTGGTGGTTGTGGTGATTATTGTGTTTTGATGAACTGGATTAATTCCCCATACATAAAGGTCTCGTGCAGTTGATAATATTCAAAGATACTAGTGAGTCTGAAATAAGGTGTATTTGTATATATATATATATATATTTATAGATCAACGATTTATGTCCAATGTTTCAACATGTATAGATATAATGTATATGCATAAGTATATAAATACATATGCACATTTATTCATTTATTTATGTAAATACAAATGCATATATGGTTATGTTAGAAAACATTATCCTGCACATGTATGTTTGTGTGTATCAATTAGCAGAACTTCTGAGACCTTCATAGCATTATAAAAATGAATCCAATAATATTTAGTGACATGATTCCTGCAAAACGTTACTAACGATGCTAATTGCTCTCAGATCTAGTCTACAGATATTTGAATGGCATTGGAAAAGATCAAACAAAATAACTATTGATCAATTATTACATATAGCAAAACGGACGACTACAAAAACCATAACTTATAAAATGTTCTACTGTTTTAAGGTTTTACTGTGATTTTTGTTTAGTTTCTTTCAAACTACTTCAAATGTCAATAACTCTATACTGATAGATTATAGAATCATTGTTCAAAAGGCTAGTATAGGTCAGCAAATAGAATAGTGTAAGCTTAAGTTATAAGAAATATATACCAATTATGGAAGCTGGCAGTATAGCAAACAAACCCCAGAACTACTTACTCTGCTACATTCACACACTGTTTTTTTCTAGCCCCAGTTACCAAAATATATGTTCATATGCTAGGGAAGATCCTATATCCAATAGTAAATAATTCCTTCTTAATCTACAAACAATACCTACTCTACTATTAATGAGGATTAATTCTTTTCCTGTCTGTTCTGCTATAAATATCACTTCTGAGACACTTACCGTATAGTTTTGTCCACCAAGCAGAAAGAAGGTAGTGACTGGTACAATTCACTTCTGAAAGCAGTGGGAATACTAATTAATTGACAGCGATATCAATAGCTTTCTGATTAAGATTCTCTCCTAGGTGTTTCTAAGAGAAAATCTATCAGGTTATATATCTTAAATACATGTTTAAGGGTTTATTTTCCAGTGTTACCTCTCAATGAAATGATTTAAGAAACTCATTTGCTCCATGCTCACCCACAATCACATTTCTATGAACAAATGAGTTGAGCTGAAGGCACCAGTAGCAGTAGTAGTCCTCCATCTTCTTTGGGTCTTCTGTTAGTGTAAAGTTGAGTTTGTCAAAATCAATAGATTGGGTAGCCAAGGTGATGTCATCTACATATGCAAATTTCTTAGAAGTTTTCCTGGGCATACCACACATGTAGATGCTAAAGAGCATTGTTGCCAGGATGGAACATTGGGCAAGGCAATCATACAGGGTTCTGGTTGAAGATGTTTGACCTCCTAGTGACACTCTGAACCCTAGTGACACTCTGGTTTCAGGATGACAATGACCTTGGGTGGGCTGTTGGCCCGCTGCAGTATAGTCGAATGATGAAGCTGCCATCCTGGTGATAAACTGAGGCCCCACAGGTCCCCATTTGTTTGGAATATCCCTGGGAGACCAGCCCACCAAGGGTCACTCTACCAGGAGCAAAGCTTCAGACGGTAACACTCTCTCAGATCTATAGAACGTGTAAACCCCCCTGCCATGTCATGACCAGACACAGGAGGGGGTGCAAAGTGCAGAGCAAATTATATGATGCATGTGTTTGAACTGCAATGCTGCATGGCAGTGAGACATGGGTCTTAAGTGCAGAAGATGTGCAACAGCTAAAAAGAAATGAAGCAAGCATCCTTCACTGGATGTGTAATGTTAGTGTGCATGAATATATATCACCAACTGAAATCTAAATCGCTCAAGAAAAGGGAATGTTATTACACATAGCAATTCAATATGTAAACATTACCATATCAAATACCTGACAGATGGATAAATATGTTTCTAGTTGTAAATATAGTATCTATACTAATCCATGTCTATGACATCTTCATGAGACAAAGACAAAGAGATGTAACATTTGTACTTCCATTTATATTGTCGAAACAAATGTGCAGATAAGATGAAAATTGGAATACTGTGAACACTGCTACTGTCTCTTTGAGTGTAAAAGAGCTTTATAAAAGAACACGAGATTGAAACTGAAAATAAAACAATACTGTCCAAAGAGATTATATTTCAACATTATCCATATTAATAGTCAACTTTTGTCGGCTGTATTTAAATATTGTTTTTGCTTGTGGCTTTAATTGTTTGATTTTTCTTGTAAAGTTCTTTTCACACAGAGACAGTGGTGGAGTTTGCATTATTTCTGGTTTTTGCTGTGTCTGTCTGATTTCTCTGTCAAGTGTAAATAAAAGCAAAATCTGTTACATCACACTTTTCTTTTCATACTCTGATGACAGTATATATATGGAACGGCTTTGGTATTATGATGCTATGTTAACTGCTAGAAACATCTATTTACCTATGTGGCAGGAACCTATTTGAGTACTAAATTAATATGAGTAGTACCGTTAAAAAATGGAGTTAAAAACTCACATTAAACCCCTATAATCTAATTAGCTCAAGGAATAGATTCAGAGCTCTTTATAAATCAACATCTACAATATCGATTCTTCACTTTTTATAGCAAAACATACTCTTATTCATACACATGTCCGGGTGTATTGTTATAATCGGATGGTTAGTACACTTTAATATATTCTTTTTATTGATTTGTATTCACCATTCCTTCCGTAGGTATTACGTTTGTCACTCTGGTGATTAAACACATATCTCATTGTGTACTTCTCTCTCTCTCCCTCTCTCTCTCTCTCTCTCTATATATATATATATATATATATATATATATATATATATATATATATATAAGGCGATGACATAGGATCGAGATCTCTGACATTATGTAATACAGAAGTCCCACCTTCTAATGTGCACAGGTTCAAACATACATCTAGTATGCACTGCTCTCCTTTACCTCCCCTTTCCATACAACTTCAATGCCCTAACATCCCTCCTTTGATCTACCCCTCACCTGATAAGTACTCCACCCTAGATCTACCTCGCCAATCCCCATGTACCTCCCCCAGCCCCAGTCCACACTATAAAGTGGTCATTCCTGGTGTCACAGCAAAAAGCACCCAATCTACACTGTAAGGTAATCATGTAAGTGTCATGACAAAAAGCACCCAGTCACACAGTAAAGGGGTCGTGTAGGTGCAGTCCACGCTGTTAAGTGGTCATGTAGATGTCATGATGAAAAGCACCCAGTCCACACTGTTAAGTGGTCATGTTAGTGCCACGAGAAAAGCACCCAATACACACTGCAAATGTGGATGGTGTTAGGAAGGGCATCCAGCCATAGAAACCAAGCCAAAATCGACCCAGTGTGAGCAGGACACAGTCATCTACTCTGGCTTGGCAGACAACTTGTCTGGACAACTTGTCTAACCCATGCTAACATGGAAAAATGGATGTTATATGGTGGTGATGATGATGATGATATATATATAATATATATATATATATATATATATATATATATATATATGTGTGTGTGTGTATTATATATATACAGAAAGAGTTATAGCACAGTTGATTAGGGACCGGGTGAAACTAGATGAGATGCAATTTGGGTTTGTACCAGGAAGAGGCACCACTGATGCCCTCTTCCTTGTGAGGCAGTTACAGGAAAAGTACCTAGTTAAAAGTAAGCCACTCTACCTGGCATTCGTCGATCTCGAGAAAGCCTTTGACAGAGTTCCACGTGCTATAATCTGGTGGGCTCTTAGAAAACTAGGAGTAGATGAATGGCTTGTGAAAGCTGTACAAGCCATGTATAGAGGAGCAGTCAGCAAAGTTAGGATTAGCAATGAGTATAGCGAGGAATTTAGCGTACAGGTTGGTGTCCACCAGGGCTCTGTTCTTAGCCCTCTCCTGTTCATCATAGTCCTGCAGGCAATAACGGAGGAGTTCAAGACCGGATGCCCATGGGAACTCCTGTATGCAGATGACCTCACACTTATAGCTGAATCTATGGTAGAACTAGAGAAGAAATTTCAAACATGGAAGCAGGGACTAGAAAGAAAGGGTCTCAAAGTCAACATGACAAAGACTAAGGTCCTTGTAAGTAGACGAGAAAACAGAACCCAGATCCCCTCAGGGAAATGGCCTTGCTCAGTATGTAGGAAAGGTGTAGGTAGGAACTCCATTCTCTGCCCCAAATGCAAACAATGGGTACACAAGAGATGTAGTGGGATCTCAAGAAGCTTAATTAAGAATGTAGGCTTCACATGTAGCAGCTGTACTGGGACAGCAAGCAGCAAACAGCCACAGGAAACAAGTACCACCAATCTCTGGGAGGGCTCTGTAGAAACAGTAGACAGTTTCTGCTACCTAGGTGACCAAATTAGCAGCAGAGGTGGGTGTTCAGAAAGTACAATAACTAGGGTAAGAACGGGATGGAAGAAGTTCAGGAAACTACTGCCACTGCTAGCTGCAAAAGGCTTCTCCCTCAAAATGAAAGGCAGACTGTATGATGCATGTATCCGAGCAGCAACATTACATGGTAGTGAGACCTGGGCACTGAAGGTGGAAGACTTACATAGATTAGAAAGAAACGAAGCCGGCATGCTCCGATGGATGTGTAATAGTAATATACGCGAACGGCAAAGCATAAATGAATTGAGAGAGAGACTGAGCATAAGAGGAATCAAATGCTGTGTGCAGGAGAGGCGGTTGCGTTGGTATGGACATGTGATGCATATGAAGGGTGACAGCTGCATAAAAAGGTGCAGACCACTAGCAGTCAATGGAAACCATGGAGTGGGGAGACCCAAGATGACCTTGGATGAGGTGATAAAAGCCGACCTTACCCAATTACACCGCTCAAAGGTGATGACACACGACTGTGACCTCTGGCGTCACGCAGTAATACAGAGTACCCGACCTCCCATGGGTACAAGCTGAAGCATATAGACAATATGCCCCACACCCTCCCACTGCAAAGTGGTCGTGGAGGTGCCACGGCAAAAAAGCACCCAGTCCACACTGTAAAGTGGACGCGTAGGTGCCACGGAAAAAAGCACCCAGCACTCACTGTAAATGAGGTTGGTGTTAGGAAGGGCATCCAGCTGTAGAAATCAAGCCAAAATCAGTTCCTGTATGATCAAGGCACGGTCAGCCGACCAGACACTGCCCACAACAGGACAACCCATCTAACCCATGCTAGCATGGAAGAACGGACGTAAAACGGTAATGATGATGATGATGATGATGATGATATGTGTGTTTGTGTGTGTTTATCTACAGTCATTTTAAATTTCATCATTATTGTAGGATTGAGTGATTTTTTTTATTATGAAGGCTGAGGCTGTGTCACAGAATTGTAAAAGAATGTAAACATTTGAAAGTTTGGCAAAGACAAGTTTTATATAAGAAATTGTCACACCCAACACTACCATAAATATACATATATTTTATTTTACATAAAACTACATACTATGCTACATACAACAGGGCAAAGACAAATACCTATAACAACAGTTCTTTATTCATTATTCCTATTTCTTAACTTTTTAACATATTCCTTAAAAACAAACTTGCATTGCAGAGAAACATGATGAATGCAGGCAGATATTACACAAGATGTGTCCTGAAGTTTTCAATATGAAAGATAATTGTTTCTACTTTAGGCACAAGGCCAGCAATTACCCAGTGCATTACTGGTACTTTATTTTATCGACCCCGTAAGGATGAAAGGCAAAGTCAACCTCGGCGGAATTTGAACTCAGATCGTAAAGGGACGTAACTATGCTGGAAAGCATGGCGTCCGACCCTCTACCGATACTGCCAATCCACCGTGAAAGATAATGAACATACAGAAGCTTCAGTAGAGGAAGTCTATGACAACAAATTCTTTTAAATGGTATGAATAACTGGAAGATGCAGGTGGATTTGGAGAAGGAACTCATGTAACCAAGTACTGTGGAAAGAATACAACTACACCTGAACAAAATGGACGGTGTTTTGTTTTTCTTTTTTTGTATTTTTCTTGTTTTTTTGTTTTTTTTGGAGAGCAATAAGGACTGGATTCATGAAAGGAAGTGTCTGAAATATGAAAGCTTTAATGAGTCATTACGTGAGGATGACAATAGAGACTGAGTCTGTGGTTTTGTAGTTTGATCCATTATGTTCAATTTTGGTAGCAATGGCATTAAGGAAAGCAGAGCAGTGAGTGACAAACTGCAGTGAGAAAACAAATTTTCTCATGGATATGGCAACTAACTTCATAACCATGAACTAGCAGTTTGACCATGTAGAGGCCACTTTGTGAGCTGTAGAGCTATAAAGACATGAGATGTAGTATGATTTTGCACCTTTTGTTGTTGTTTAACCACAGGTCAAGAGTATTCCACATGAGATTATGCCCTATCTTTGTAAGCCTAGAACTATATTGTCCAGTGTCTTCTTTATCTTTTAAACACTCTAGTATAATTTCATGGAGATATGACTGCTATTTCTAGCATGTCAAGTAACTAAGTAGAGGCTCCTGCATCTATTCAGTTTTGTTGCTATTGCTGATATTGTTAGGGTTGAATTGATAATTGTTTCTACTTTAGACACAAAGCAATTACCCAGTGCATTACTGGTACTTTATTTTATCGACCCCGTAAGGATGAAAGGCAAAGTCAACCTCGGCGAGATTTGAACTCAGATCGTAAAGGGACGTAACTATGCTGGAAAGCATGGCATCCAACCCTCTACTGATACTGCCAATCCATGATGCTGTTCCTGATATTTCTGGGGTAGATTTTTTAATGGTGTGACAGATGATAGTTCTGGGGGTTGGGTTGATAATGACACTGTAGTTTATTGTAGGCAGGAGTTAAAAAGAGAGCTCAAATGGTAAGCTCCTATTTAAGCAGACACCTTGTTAAAGAACCACAATCAGTATATTGGTTAAGTTCAAGTATCACATGCAGGCACTGTGTGTGGGCTTTTTAGCAAAATAGGAAAATAATTCTTCTCATATTAACCATCTGTCACAAAACGTCAGCTAGTTTCCCTACATACTTAACTTGGGGGAAAACTAGTGGCAATAATGAGTAGAAAGTTGTCAACATAAGGTCGAAACATGAACAGCTACCATTCCACTATCTCAATGTCACTGTTTAAATTACTATATTCCCCTCTCTCTCTCTTTTCCCCCTCTCTCTTTCTTTATCTCTCTATCTATCTATCTTACTCTCTCTTGTTTTTTCTATCTTGTCACTATTTATGTGCTATTACCACTGTTTACAATTATCTGTATGTATATATATATATTATCATCATCGTCTTCATCATCACCGTTTTACATCCATTCTTCCACGCTAGCATGGGTTAGACGGGTTGTCCTGTTGTGGGCAGTGGCCAGTCGACTGACCTTGTCTTGCTCATATACTATGCATACATATGTCTTTCTCTGTTATATTTTTATTGTGTGTGTGTGTGTGTGTGTGTGTGTGTGTGTGTGTGTGTGTGTGTGTGTGTGTGTGTGTGTGTGTGTGTGTGTGTGTGTGTGTGTGTGTGTGTGTGTGTGTGTGTGTGTGTGTGTGTGTGTGTGTGTGCGTGTGTGTGTGAGAGAGAGAGAGAGTATGTTCTTGGCTATTTAACTCTTTCAGTACCATATTTTTAATGAAAGGCACTGCCTATTATTTTTGAATCATTTTGAAAATAATCAGGAATTTGGAGGGATCTAGTAATATAACTAACTTCCTAATCAAGTTGATGCTTGGAACATAACATACAAAGGTTCTTACAGAGAATTATGATGGAAGATTTTCATATAAATATAAACACTTTGAAACAAACAATTTCTATGGTAGAATTAAGGATAGTTTTAGTCAGTTTGTTATCAAAAGGCTTAAGAATACATTCATCTATGATAAAGGCTATCACATATATAAAATAAATTTCCTCTCTAGTGATTGCGGAATTTAATAATAGTTTCTACTTTTGGCACAAGGCCAGCAATTACCCAAGTTTATTACTGGTGCTTTTCGGCAGGATTTGAACTCAGAACGTAAAGGGCCATAACTCTATGCTGAAAAGCATGGTGTCTGACGCTCTACCGATACTGCCAATCCAATGCCCTTAAAATAATTTTTTCTACTTTTGGCACAAGGCCAACAATTACCCGTGAATTACTGGTACTTTATTTTATCAACCCTGTAAGGATGAAAGGCAAAGTTAACCTCGGCGGTATTTGAACTCAGAACGCAAAGGGCCATAACTCTATGCTGCAAAGTATGATGCCTGATACGTTACTGATACTGCCAATCCACCCTCAAGCCTCTTTAGCATTTGGTCGCTTGCATGAGGTTATCTTCTTGTACTGGACTGTTTGTTTTGATACAAAGGCCATTGTTTATGGATGAAATCCATGAATGTTCTAAAGGAAACAAATGAGAACATTGGAACTTTCCACATCTGCTGTCTACAATATATCCTTGGAATCATTTGGAAGGACCCAATTCCTCATACTGAAGTTTTCAGACATGCACAATCCAGCAGCTTGTTTACTGCGCTGTAGTTAAATGCTATTACTCTACCTCATCTTTATATGAAAAGATAGGTAGACTCTCACTTCAGGTATGCATGTCTTCAAAGGACAAACTTTAATGCCAGTCCCATTAATATCTATCACATATAAATTAAAACATCTATATATAGGAAAGGAGTTAGGACCCTAACGGGATCCTAACTCTTTTCTTATTACCCACTCTACTACCCTAAGTATTGAGTACTCTGGTGCGTTATGGTCCACCTGGTATCTTACCACACTCTCTTTGTTATATATATATATACATATAATAATAATAATAATATTTATGAGAGTAAGAAATAGGTTTTACTCATTCAACAGGTGTATTTTAGCTCATTGCTATGATAAATAAATCAAGCAGAGCCAATGTATAATTGTAATGAAGTGACTAATCAATTTTAAATGTTTAACTCTTTAGCATTTACATTACACAATATATACTATTCTATTTTCGCAATAAAGGCTTTATCTCAAATAGTTATTTCACATAATATCGAATGATTTTGATATTTATTTTGAGAAAAATACCTAAACAACGGTATAAGTGGCTGCTCACAGCTGGTTTGAACAGAATTCTAGCAGGATATGACCAGTTTAAATGCTAAAGGGTTAAGACATTTAATTACTGACAATTGTTTCTTCTTATAAGAATGTATATTTAACAGCAAATTATTTTATTTAACAATCTGCTGTTAGTCAGTACAAACTGTAGGAATCATCAGAGTTTATTACATCTATAAACAATCAATAAAATATCTTGACAAATCACTCAAAAAATTTGAAAAAAGAAGTATTTAAAGATAATGGATAAGATGTAGGGAGCTTAGTTGTTAATTGTATAGCCATTTTATAGTATATGGTATCCAATATGTTTAAATGTTTCAATGGTTAAAAGTTAAAGTGAAATAATTTTTTGAAATAATATTGATTTTTTTATTTCACTTTAACCTTTAACCATTGTAGCATTTAAACATATTGTATAAGAAGATCCCATAAATCCTTGTGGTGTCATAGAAGTACCATCAAATGGCATGTCTAGGGCACTTTGAAACTTGGCAGGTTTGAACACAGCTGACTTTTCTATAGAGGAAGAATCGACCCCAGTACTGGACTGGTATTTTTTTTTTATCAACCTCGAAAGGATGAAAGGCAAAGTTGACCTCAGCAGGATTTGAATTCAGAGTGTGCAATGAGGTGGGACAAATACTGTAAAGTATTCTATCTCTGCCAATTCACCAACTATTGGATACCATATACTATAAACTGGCTATACAATTAATAACTAAGTTCCCTACATCTTATCCATTATCTTTAAATGCCTCTTTTTTCGAATTAGTGTGCCAACAGGTTTCTTTAGTGATTTACCAGATTTCACTTTTGACCAATCATAATTTTTCTGCAGATGTTGACCTATGTAATGTTTATTCAAACTTGGTATCATCAACATCAATCTCACCCATTCCCTTCTCACTTCACACTCATTAACCCTGATTAAATTATAAATATAAAAGCAATTAGATACGTACCAAATGATTTAATATTCACTGGTCTTAGCTCAAATCCTCTTCTGAATACAGACTTGAGCAGCATTTCATTCTTCTATGTTCACATATCCTAATTTTTTACATATATATAAATAGGAAATCCTTTACTCATGGAAATGAAAATACACAAAAACATACAATAGAAAGAATAAAATTAAAAAAAAGAAAAGAAAAAATTAAATAGTGAAAGTAAGGGAAGATGGGGAGGGAGCAGCAGACTACACTCCAGTCTAGTTGGTATGTCTTACCTGCACCCCAGGAATAAAAAAACAAAGGCATTGCCATGGAGAACAAGTAGTGACACCTGCTGCATCCAACATTCTACTGCATGAGGCTCCTTCCTCAAGTAGAATACACTCCTCCTGATTTTGTAGAAGAAAATGGCAGTTCAGTGACAAAGTTTTATGTTACTCATGACTTAATTCATACCAGAGAACATGGCACAAATGAAATTAAGTTTTAGGGATATTTTATAAGTTTTAGGGATATTTTATAAGAGTGTTATACCAATCAAAACCGGTTATCTATATATATAAAGTTGTAGTTTCTGTCTGTTTGTTTGTTTGTTCATGAACTCCTCCTATGGTTTTGGAGATAGACCCCATAACCATATTCTGAAACTACAATGCCCAGGGTACTTGGATAAGTATATTTCATTTTAATCAAAGGGTTCCCCGAAGGCATAAACCCCCACTGAAAATGTTTTCCCTTCGATTTATATGAAATTTAAACCATAGGTTTAAGATATGATGTCTATTCACAAAATTTCAGCAAATTTCAATAATATTAAGACACCCTAATGGAGGTTAAACCCCCTATAGTGAAAATTTTGGAAGCCCATAACTTGAGTATTGGAACCTCTATTATCACGGGGTTTTTCTATTAATTAATCAACAACAAAAAGCACCTCTCTTTTATAGTAAAATTTGGCTAATTTAGACATTTTGTCTATGGCAAAACATCACTAGAATTATGACAACAAAAATGATTAGTTAATGCCTCTACTTTTTTAACATTTTCCCTTTATTTTTTCTCCATAAATTATATCACTGATTTAAAATCAATCATCATTTTCTTACAAAAGAAATGTGTGAAACGCAGCAAGGCACGGGTAATTCAGCTAGTATTTAATGCAACAATTATGAAATTATTCATTCTGCCAGATTAAAGAAAAAATAATCTTTAAATATACTTCTGTGTATTTTCACCTTAACTTTTTAACTATAACCTTTATTTTGTCTAAAACTTTACCCACCCACCCCCTTTTTCAACTATATCTATCTCTCTCTCTCTCTCTCTATATATATATATATATATATATATATGTATTATATATATGGACATAAAACAGTGATGATGATGATGATGATGATAATAATATATAATTAGTTACAATAGTAAAAAGAATATATATATATGCATATATACTATCATTACCATTATTGTTTAGCATCCGTTTTCCCTGCTAGCAAGGGTTGATGGGTCTTCACTGACAGACTCAATAGAAAAGCAGATCTACTGGTCTCCTAAACAGGCTAGGTATCAGCATCTCACTTATGTACAGTTCCATATTCTAATGAGTGCACTAATACAAGAGAAGTTGTCATATCCTTGACACAACTGAAAGGTCCTCCCAACCTTTTGTTAGGCAAGCTTTCTACAGCTGGATGCCCTCCCTATCACCAATATATATTTACACACATACACATGCGCACACAAACACACATATACACATATATATACATATATAGTAGTATAGTTAATATGAAGCATTACAGGTCTTTTATTATATATATATATATATATATATATATGTATGTATGAAAAGATTCAGGACCCCAACGGCTGAGCTCTGTCCATTTCAACAGCTAGATCCGAATACTGTCAAAACAGCCGGAGCTCAGCCGTCGGGGTCCAGACTCTTTTCATATTACCCACACTACTACCCCAGGTATCGAGTACTCTGGTGCATTATGGTCCACCTGGTATCTTACCACACCCTCTTTGTTATATATATATATATATATATATATGTATGTAGTGTAGGTGAATGTACATACATTCATGATGATGGCTGCAACTCGATTTTGAGTAATGCCATTGCTTGATACTTAAGCATGAGCATCACGGTCATGGCTTCCTAGTCTGGCTGGAGACTAGCTCATGGCCAGCAATACCATGCATCACAAATAATTGTTTCTACTTTAGGCACAAGGCCAGTAATTAACCAGTGCATTACTGGTACTTTATTTTATCGACCGCGTAAGGATGAAAGGCAAAGTCAACCTCGGCGGAATTTGAACTCAGATCGTAAAGGGACGTAACTATGCTGGAAAGCATGGCGTCCGAGCCTCTACCGATACTGCCAATCCCCCACCATGCATCACAAATAATGCCACATATCAAACAATGCCCATGCTTAAAGCTTTTTTAAGTGAGGAAAGGCTTCGCACAGGGTCAATCCCACTCTGTGAATGCATTTGCTCAAAAAGAAGAACTCAGCTACATCATTGGATGCAAACGATGTCATAGGTTTCATATCAGGGTAACCTTCTCTTAGAGAGAAGACTTAATGAAGACTAGGAGTCTCTCACTCTACAAAAAAAAATACTTTGTTGGATAGCCGCTGACTCTCCTGAGGTACTCTGCCCATTGATGGGTTTTGTTTTTCATCCCACAGTATGTCCAAATTCACCCTCTTCACCAAGCAAGGTTAGCGTCCCGACCATGCACAGGTTGTACTGGGTTGCATGTTACCAGTAGCACTGAAGAGCAACCTGACATACATACATGTATACACACACACACACATACATACAGACAGACATACAGGCATACAGGCATACAGACATACAGACATACATACATTCCAAAAATTCTGCATCTAATAACTGCATGTACACATGTACAGATACAAAACATATGCACATGCACACATATAACTCAAAATATACACATCCACACATGCAATAACATCCATACCTGCAAACACATGCATGTATGCAGCCATGCATACATAATCTACCTAGTTGATGTTTAAATTCCAATGAGAGAGTCTTGTGTCTATGTTAGAAACCGACTCTCTCTCTATTGGCAAAAATTTATAAAATTATAAAACCAGAAGAACATACATACATACATACATGGTGGCTGCCAACTCGTTTTCGAGTACGGCCACTACTTTATATCCATGTAGGAGAACCCCTACTGATGCGCTGAACAAGTGTGACTTTTTAGTCCAGCCAGCGATTAGAAAACTCTGGTACAAACACTACACTTGTGACAATTACTGACACATAGTGCTGGGTCCATGGTACCATGTGACGACAAGTGCAGAGAGATCTCCAGATATAAAGCAATACCTGTGCCGTGAAGCTTTTATAGTGAGCAAAGGCACTGCACAAAGCCAGTCCCACTCTCTTAACCAAGATGATATTTATCAAAAAGAAGAACAAGTCAACATCATTGGATACCATCAGGGTTGCAGGTGTTATATCAGAGTTTTCCTTCTCCTAGAATTCTGCCTTGACAAAGGCTAAGGAGTCATCTCTCCTGGTGATTTTGGATGGCCATTGACTCTTAAGAGCTCCTTTGCCCTTTGACAGGTTTTGATTTTAGTCCTGCAGGATGTCCAAAGTCACCCTCCTCACCAAGAAACCTTGGTGAGGTTGCCAGTTTAGTCGCCAACGAGACCATGAAACAGGTTGTACTGGGATACATGTTACCAGTAGCACCAACTGGTGACCTGACATACATACATACATACATACATACATACATACATACATACATACATACATACATACATACATACATATAGAGGAGAAGGAGGACATCTACAGACGATTAATGAGGAGTTTACAGTTTAATGATCCTTCAGCTTCATACCCATCATTATTGGAGCTACAGGTTATATACCAACCCGCTTGGACAAAAGTATAACTAAACTTATATTTGTGGACAAAGAGCACAGTTCCCTAATTCATAGACTACAAATGGCTGCGATAGCTGGCACCTTCAAAATTTGCAAAACATTCTTGCGATTCAAGGGATTACAATTTCTTTTCTTTTACAAGCTTGCCCCTAAGGAAGGTGGTCGGTCAAAAATGTACTCGAAATTAAGAGAAAGAGATACATACATACATGCATACATACATACAAACATAAGAAAAAGCATAAAGTATACATTAAAGCAATTTAGAAAGCAATAGTTATAAGCATCATCAAACCTCTTTTATCTGATAGAGTGTTTGGAAAAATACAGCTATGATAATTCTTTCCTTCTTAAATAATGTTCAGAAATCAGCAAAAATGTGTGTTTATGCTTTTGTATACATTTGAGCCTGTGTGTATATAATAAAGACAGAATAGGGCAGACAGAGAGTGTGTAAAAGACACTTGTATGGTTATATTACACAGGAAATATATATCAACATGTAGAAACTTTAAGGTGTCAGTGTTGCCAGTAAGAATTTCCATTCAAATACATACGCCCACCTTATATAATGTTATATCTATAAAGATAAAAATATATATTGTACTTTAATATGCATTTAGAGTTAATTTGCCGATTACAGCTTGGCTATTGTGATTATATTTAAGTTGACATTTATACTTTATATCCAACCGGGAGCTTAAACCATAATGGGGGGGCCTTTATTTATTTTAGATTTTCTTGGTTTTATATTTTGGGGGAATATATTTTTTTAAATATTATTAATATAAATTTAACTTGATAACAAGTTTCTACAGAATGTTTTTTATAAAAGTATGTTCATTATATCATAATCTGATTTTAATGGGGGCAATATATATATATATATATGTGTGTGTGTGTGCATGTATATATATATATATATATATATATATATATATATATATATATATATATATATATATATATACATATATATATATATATACATGTATATATATATATACATATATATATATATATATATACCTATATATATACATATATATATATATATATACCTATATATATACATATATATATATATATATATATATATATATATATATATATATATATATATATATGTATATACACACACACACATATATATATATATATATATATATATATATATATATATATATATGTATATATACACACACATATATATATACCTAATTACAAATGAATGTATACATATGTGTGTGTGTGTATATATATATGTGTATGTGAGTGTTTGTACTTGCATACATGCATGCATGCATACATACATACATACATACATACATACATACATACATACATACATACATACATACATACATACATACATAGACATGTGCATGTATATGTGTGTGTGCATCAGAAGAGATACACATAATATGCATAAACCTAAGCATACATACACATTCCTATATTCAGTCAAAACCCAGAGCAAAACTAAACATTTTCGCCTGGTAATTGACAAAACTATGAAATACAATAAACTTACCAGAAATAAAAACAATTATTTTTTTCCTGTGTGATTGTGTGCATGAGTGTATATTAATGTGTAGGATGTGTATATGTGTGTGTGGGGGGGGGGGGTATGGTGTGTATATGGGGGTATGGTGTGTATAAGGGGGGGGGGGTTACGATGTGCATATGTGTAAGGGTACGATGTGCATATATGTGTGTGTGTATGTGTGTTTTTTATTTTTCTCTAAATAAATATAACTTTTCTGGAGAAAAATTGTGCAATGATATTAATATTGTAGAAATTCCATATTGATGATATATTATGAGTTTTTATTGTTTATTTCTTATACTGCTATATGAAGGTGGCCATATACACGCATATATATATGTATATATGTGTGTGAGTATATATGTATATATAAATATGTATATATATATATATATATATATATATATATATATATATATATATATATATATATATATATATATATATACAAAAGTGTTGATGAGTAGAAAAGAGGACAAAACCCTGATTCCGTCAGGGAAATGGCCATGTTCGATATGCAGAAAAGGAACTGGCATAAATTCTATAAAATGCACACAATGCAGATCCTGGGTACACAAGAGATGTAGCGGGATAGTAGGCAAACTAACAGGTAGGGAGAAATATGTATGCAGTAGATGTACAGGGAAATTAGACAGTAGAAGTCACATTGATAGACACATTTTTCAAATGCAGGAGGGCACTATAGAAGTGGTGGATACCTTCCGGTACCTAGGAGATCAGATTAGCATGGCAGGAGGGTGTTCAAAAGCCATAGTATCTAGAATAAGGACGGGTTGGAAGAAGTTTAGGGAGCTGCTTCCTCTGTTGATGAAAAAGGGTTTCTCCCTGCGTACGAAAGGCCGGTTGTATGATGCCTGTGTGAGGAGCGCGATGCTGCATGGTAGTGAGACATGGGCAGCAACTGCAGAGGATATGCGATGACTGGAGAGAAATGAGGCAAGCATGCTCCGTTGGATGTGCAGTGTAAATGTGCGTGAACGACCCAGCATAAATGTGTTGAGAGAGAAACTGTGTCTGAGAGGGATAGAATGTAGTGTACGGGAGAGGAGACTGAGGTGGTATGGACATGTGATGCGCATGGAGGATAACCGATGGGTGAAGAAGTGCCAGGAAATGCCAGTTGAAAGAAGACGTGGTAGAGGTAGACCACGAAAAACATGGACGGAGGAGGTGAGAACAGACCTCAGATCATTGAAGCTCACGGTGGAGATGACGAAGGACCGTGACGAGTGGAGAGATGCTGTGCTGAATACGACCCGTCCCACCCTTGCAAGCAGGGAAAAGCGGACGTAAAATGATGAGGATGATGATGATGATGATGATATATATATATATATATATATATATATACACATGTCATATACATTTACACACACACACGTATATATATATATATATACACACACGCACATATACGTATATGCATATATGTATGAGATTCATGTAATATATATATGTAATATATATATGTATATATATTATAGGTGCATTGTGTGGTAGTTAGAGTGTTGGACTCAGAAACATAAGGTGTGAGTTCAATTCAGACCAAGAGATGCGTAGTGTCATTGAGCAAAACCCTTTTTTTTTCATATTGCTTCAGCCACTCAACTATACTGGTCACACAGTGTGTCACAGAATGTGTCACACGGTGTGTCATACAGTGTGTCACACTGAATCTCCCTGTAAACTACATTGTGTGCACATGTCTGTGAAAGACTCAACTACATACATGTTAATGAATCAACTGTATATATCAACATATATATATATATATGTTGTTGGATCATATATATATATATAGACCACAAAAAAGATGGGCAGAGGTGGTGAGAGCAGACCTCAGATCGCTGAAGCTCATGGTGGAGATGACGAAGGACCGTGACAAATGGAGAGATGCTGTGCTGTGCTGAATAGGACCCGTCCCACACTTGCAAGCAGGGAAAAGCGGATCTAAAATGATGATGATGATGATGATGATATGTATGTAAAAGGTAAACAGAAATAACAACACAATCGGTACAGTATATGGAAGGTATATATTAGGTTAACGCTTGATATAGCAGGAAGAGGGTCTTAACGTTTCGGACGCTAGTCCTTCATCAGAAGAAAGAATGAGAAATAAGATAGATTGAGGGGACGGGCAGGCTGGAATTGGAAAAAATGCCTTTAGATAAAAATAACAGGTCCATTCATGGTTGACATATATATATATATATATATATATATATATATATATATATATATATATATATATATATATATATATATATATATATATATATATATTTAAATATATATATATATATATATATATATATATATATATATATATAAAAATTTATATATATATATATATATATATATATATAAATTTATATATATATATAAAAATGTATGTATGTATATATAAGTATACATATATATATATGTATATGATATATGTATATCTATCTATCTATCTATCTATCTATCTATCTATCTATCTCTCTATATATATATATAGATAGATAGATAGATACAAATATATGTATGCATATATGTGTGTGTATAAGTGGATGTCCAGACATACATACATCATATATTTAGAGAGAGAAAGAAAGTGTTAGAGATCATACATACAAATTCCTACCTTCTGTATGAGTGTAAGTATGTTTATGTATATATATATATATGTGTGTGTTTGTATGTGTGTGTGATTTTGTGAGTGTATAGAATTAATATATATATATATATATATATATAAATATATATATATATCATCATCATCATCATCATCATCATCGTTTAACGTCCATGTTCCACGCTTGCATGGGTTTGGACGGGAGTTTTCCCACTTGAGGCAAGAGTGGTTGTCTTGCTCGCATAGGACTGTCTGGCGGGTTTTCTACAGCTGGATGCCCTTCCTAACACCAACCACATTTGCAGTGTGGGACTGGGAGGTTTTTACCGTGTTGCCTACACGGCCACATTACAGCGTGGACTGTGTGTTTTTTTGTCGTGACACCTACACGATCTCATTTGTTTCGGCCTCGATGTTGTGGCACCAACATAACTTTACATTGAAAGGGGCGGTGTGGATGGGGTGGGGGCGGTGTGGATGGGGTGGGGGTGGTGTGTACAGGGGTGTGTTTTGTTAGAGATGCCTACTGACTGTAGTAGGTTTTACTTTGTATTCAGGTAAGGCGGGTCTTCTCTATTACTGATACATATATATATATAGAGATAGAGAGAGAAGAAAGAGAAAGAGTGTAATAGAGAGCATGGATATAAATACCTACATGATATATATATATATATATATATACACACACATATATACACACATATACAAAGCCTTTTTTCTTTCCATTCTTTTTAAATTACTAACTATATGTTCATCAAGAAATAATCCTCCATTATAACACCATCATCAAATATCTTCTCCCTCACCCACCCTTATAAACACAACTTCTTCATTCTCAGTTATTTTATCAACTTTGGCCAAAAGCCAAACGGTTCGCTGATGCTGATCCAATTTCATTGCCTACGTTTTTCCTAACATGAAGATATATTTAATTACAGTTCCAATCCAATATTGACTGTGCTATCAGAGAAAATATATTTAAAATGGAATGAATATTAGAAAGAAAAAAAGCTAGAATGAATAAATTTCAAATTAATAAAATGAATAAATTTTCAAAAAAGAAACATTGCAGCAAAAAATAATTAAATATATATTATCATGAATAAAATTCGATTATATTTATGCATATGTGTAAATATATATGTGGGTGTGCATGTTCATGTTTTGTGTGCATGTGTACATATACAAATGTGTGTGTGTGCATCTATTTATATTTATATAGAGAGAGCAAGAGATAGATAGATAGATAAATAGCTAGATAGGTATATAAATAGATAGATACATAGATAGACAGATAGATAGATAGATAGATAGATAGATAGATAGATACATACATACATATATGTTTACATACATACATACATGCATGTATAAATACATACATACATGCATGTATAAATACATATATGATAGCTGCAAACCCTGCTAAGAGTACTGCAATCGCATGTCAGATTATAGAGTTTGGTGCACTTTTAGGCTACGGCCAGACACGAAAGTGTAACATATCCTGAACAAGCAATGCCTGTACTTTGGAGGTTTTTCAAGTGGGGAAAGGCTTTGTACTTGATCAATCCCACTCTCTGAGCATCAAAAACACTACCCGTAAAGGAGAACTGGTCAACATTATCAGATACTTCCGTAGCTGTAGGGGGTTTTTTTTCTGAGTTTCCCTCTCCTAGAAAGGTGTTGTGACAACAACTGGGAGCCTTTCACTCCCAGGCAAAAAAGAAAATAAAAGATAAAAATAAAAATACTATTTGGATGGCCATTGATTCTGCCGAGTTCCTCTGCCCTTGATAGATAGATAGATACATAGATAGATAGATAGATAGATACATGATGGCTGCCAACTCGTTTTTGAGTACGGCCACTACTTTATATCCATGTAGGAGAACCCCTACCGATACACTGAACGAGTGTGACTTTTTTTAGTCCAGCCAGCGACTTGAAAACTCTGGTACAAACACTACACTTGTGACAATTATTGACACATAGTGCTGGGCCCATGGTACCATGTGACGACAAGTGCAGAGAGATCTCCAGATATAAAACAATGCCTGTGCCGCGAAGCTTTTATAGTGAGCAAAGGCACTGCACAAAGCCAGTCCCACTGTCTTAACCAAGATGATATTTACCAAAAAGAAGAACAAGTCAACATCATTGGATACCATCAGGGTTGCAGGTGTTATATCATAGTTTTCCTTCTCCTAGAATTCTGCCTTGACAAAGGCTAAGGAGTCATCTCTCCCGGTGATTTTGGATGGCCATTGACTCTTAAGAGCTCCTTTGCCCTTTGACAGGTTTTGTTTTTAGTCCCGCAGGATGTCCAGTCACCCTCCTCACCAAGAAACCTTGGTGGGGAGGGTGACTGGTGACCTGTGTCAGGTCACCAGTTGGTGCTACTGGTAACATGTATCCCAGTACAACCTGTCTCATGGTCGGGTCGTTGGCGACTAAACTGGCAACATACATACATACATACATACATACATATTGGCTGCATCTCGGTTTTGCAAATTGCCATCCCATGACCTTTCTTTTATATATGGTTGGCTTTTTAGCCTGGCCAAGGACTTAGATTCCTTTCTGCATATGCTGCAGCAAAAGAAATAAAAAGGCCATGCTCATGCATGCTCACGGATGCTCACCATGCTCATTCATTTAAATAAAGTTATGACTGAGCTTGAAGCTCTATTGGTAAACATTTATAAAATTATAAAACCAGAAGAACACTTATATATATATATATATATATATATATATATATATATATATATATATATATATATATATGCAAGTATGTAAGTATGTAAACAGATATATCAGTCAAAATAATGATACTGACAATGATGATACTGATGATGATGATAAGAAAAAGGAGGGAAACAGGCAGCAAACTGTACACCACAGTCTAAATCAGTCATGGGCAACCTGCGGCCCGCGAACCTTTCTGAATGGCTCGCCTAAGTCAGAACAACCTGAGTTACTGCCCTTTTTTTTAATGCGGGCACGAATGTAAATTAGCGCTTGCGGCCCGCCTGGCGATGAAACATATCTCATGTGGCCTGCTTCTTAAAAAAGGTTGCCTTTGTCTGGTCTAAATGGTATTTCTCAGCTTCCGACTGTGGACAATATGATGAAGATATTGCTGTGAAGAACAACCAGCAACACTTACTACATCGGCCATTCAAGCTCAAAGCAGTCCTTCTTCATATGGGATACACTCCTCCCAATTTTTCAGACGGAAATGGCAATTCACGAATCAAGGATACCAGACGTCTCAACAGTGATTGGCATGAAATGAAAATAAAGCAGTCTGTCAAGTTCTGGTATTTAGAGTTACTTTTATTGTCAGCCCTCATCCAGCAGACTAATGAGTAAATGCATTTTTTTAGACATTGTATATCTAGAATCACAGTATTGGAAGAGTCCTTTTTTTTTCTTTCTAAGACAGTAGGGTACAAGTTGAGAAATATTTAGCTGCTAATTCAGGAGATATTCATCAGCTTGGTCAGACAATGAAACTGGAATCATTATTTTGCTAGGGCGGTAGATTGGCAGTATCAGTAGAGGGTTGGACGCTATGCTTTCTAGCATAGTTACGTCCCATTACGGTCTGAGTTCAAATCCCGTCAAGGTCAACTTTGCCTTTCATCCTTACGGGGTCGATAAAATAAAGTACCAGTAATGTACTGGGTCATTGCTGGTCTTGTGCCAAAAGTAGAAACAATTATTTTACTAACTTAATAAATATCTTCTGATACCATCTCGCTATTTTACTGGAAATATCAACATTATAATCTTTGTTGTTGTTTATCCCTAAGTAATCTTTGATTGAGCAAACCTTTAATCAAAAGTATTTTGATTATAGCCATGTCATTTTTTTCCTTCAAACACAATGTATCTAGAACCACATTATCTAATGTGGTTCTATTTAAAAGCAGTAGGATGTCCTTTGAGGACACTTTGTGGCTGCTATCTTCCTTAAATCATACTCTAGCACCTTAACAAGGAAAGGAGAGATTAGAGAATATAGTCCTGCTTACTGCTAGAATTATGGGTTCTCATGGCTAGAATGTATTTGATCATAGATCTGCTCAATGAAGTCTAACCAAGAGCTAAAAAAACTATTTCACTGTTGAGGAGGGAGCCTCAATGAGTTTGCTCTATCTGCTAGACATAATAGTCGAATCTTCCTTAAATCACACACACCATGCTATGTTAATTAAGCAAAGGACACATGAAATAATGTAGCCTTACATACCACTAAAATGACAGAATATCATGGCTGGGCACCCTTGATAATTGGTTTACTTATTCAGGGCAGACCTGAGGTTAAACAAGTGTTGGTACTTGTTTTATCAACCCCTATAAGGCTAAAAAAGAAAGTTTACGCTGTATTATAATCATCATCATCATCATCATCATCATTTAACGGCCATTTTCCACTCTAGTATGGGTTAGATGAGTCTTTCCATTGTGAGACAAATCAGATCAGATGATTTGTTTTGCTGATACAGAACTATTTGGGACTTGGTTTTTTCCTAATGCTAACCACATCTACAGTGTGGACTGGGTACTTTTTGTCATGTCACCAAGATAGGGTGGATGCCTTTTGTTGTCACCATTACGATCACTTTACATGGTGGACTGGGCATTTACTGTCATGTCATTATTATGACCACTCTATAGGGGTGCTTTTGTCATGTCACCAATACAACCACCTTACAGGGCAGACTGGATGCTCTTTGTCATGTCCACTCCACAGTGCAGATCATGCCACCAACACAACTACTTTACAGGGAGAACTGGGTGCCTCCTGTCAAGTCACCAGCACAACTACCCACACACCCACCTCCTCTGCTAATTTGGTCACCCAGGTAGCAGAAGCTATCAACTGCTTCTAGGGAACCCTCTAAGAATTTGGTAGAGCTTGTTTCCTGTGAGCACTTGCTGCTTACTGCTCCTGTGTATTGACTACATATAAAACCGATATTCTTTGCTAGCCAGCCTGAGATCCCATTACATCTTTTGTGTACTTATTGGACAGGGGATGTAATTTCTACCTACTCTTTTCCTACTCACTAAGCAGAGCAATTTCTCTGAAAGGGTCAGGGCCTTGTTTTCCTTTCTACTTACTAGGACATTAGTCATTGCCAAGTTAACTTTAAGACCTTTTGATTCCAAGTTATGCTTCCAGAATGTGTCATGTTCTTATATAAGATGGTAGGTTTTGATTTTTAGGGGAAGTTGGCTGCTACTTTTAAAACCTTGTGAGTCTGTGTATAAGCTACCTCATTGGCTCCACATAGTAATGTAGACTATGTATGTGGAAATAATTGTTTCTACTTTTGGCACAAGGCCAGCAATTATCCCAGTGCATTACTGGTACTTTATTTTATCGACCCCGTAAGGATGAAAGGCAAAGTTAACCTCGGCGGGATTTGAACTCAGACCATAAAGGGCCGTAACTCTGTACTACAAAGCATGGCATCCGACCCTCTACCGATACTGCCAACCCACCGCCCTATGTATGTGGAAATAATGACACTAAACTTAGCCAATTAATATATGAAACATAGTCTATGAATATATGAATATGTCTGAAAATACAAGTCATAAAAAATTACATTAATGAAAATGGAAATATGACAGTGGAAATATAATACAAATGATTTAAAAAGTGGAAAACTATAAAAAAAAAAATAATTTCATAGGCGACTTGATTGTGATTTTAGTGGAAACTGGTTAGAAGAAAATGGGAAAAGAAATTTATACACACATGTATATGTGCATACAAACGATCATTGCAACTGAATTGCAAAGAGAAGCCACAGTTCCATAGGAGTATATCAAGTGAGAAATAATGGGGTGCACTCACTGGTAACAAGCATGTCTGTCTCCTCTAAGGAAAACAGTAAACTAAACTGACATTCCAACAATGAAACATCAAAACTAACTGCCATAACTTAATTAAAGCTATTGTTCCTTAATATCACATCTTTAAAACCTACATTGAAAACAAATTCTTCTTCTTCTTCTTCTTCTTCTTCTTCTTTGTCTTCTTCCTCTTCTTTCTTCTTCTCCTTCTTCTTCTTCCTCTTCTTTCTTCTTCCTTTTCTTCCTCTTCTTGCTTCTTCCTTTTCTTTCTTCATCCTTTTCTTCCTCTCCTTCTGCTCTTTTCTTCTTTTTTCTTCCTTTTCTTTCTTCTTCCTTTTCTGCCTCTCCGTCTTCTCTTTTCTTCTTCTTCTTTTTCTTCTTCTTCTTCTTCTTCTTCTTCTTCTTCTTCTTCTTCTTGTTTTGTTCTCGTGTATTTGTGTATGTGTGTGTGTATTTGTGTATGTGTGCATGTGTATGTGTGTGTTCATTGTTGTAATTGTTTGCATTATTTATTTTTTTATTATGTTTATTACTGTTTTAATTTTTTTTTCATTTTTGTTGTTGTTTTCTTCTATTCGCTAAGAGAATTATGATTCTGAAATTATAGCTCTCAGATGCAAAATATTCTCTGATAGTAAGCATTCATGTTTACAATATACCTACCAATGAATAGGGACTCTATTTAATCAAGAAGAAAGATTGTTTATTTTCATTCAATCATCATTCACCAATAATGTCTACATGTACAATAAGTCTATTTTCATTCTCAATTAGCCAAAAATTCAATAGAATTCTTCCATTCTTTAGATTTTCAAGAAATTAGGTCAATATGGCATAAACAATACCAGTATTTCTTCATAAATTGTTTTATCTTCCCATCTGAATATGAATTTCAAACGGTAGAGAGTTTATTTATCTATTCATTCATTAAGTTAAAATTTATATCTATGTTTGTTATGTTATGTTATATGCTTTTCTGTATTTTTTAGTATTAATTAATTTTTTATACTTTGCTCGATATGTATATACATATGTTGAGTATTGTGTTAATTTAATGATTTTCTATATCGGTTTTTGGTGGAGTATTCTTTTTTCTGTGTGTGTGTGTGTTGAACTTTATAATTACTTTTCATTCATCTTGTTCGTGCATCAGTAAAAGTGTTATTACATATCGCAACAGGTATGAATTGATAGCATCTCATATTACACCTTGCATGGGAACTGTTTAATAAAGTCACCAATTTCTCCAACACTCATATATAACAGTTACACAAACACACAGACAGACATATATGCATATACATTCGCACACATATACTTACAAAATAACAAATCCATACATTTAAATATATATAGATAGATATACACATACATCTATACATTAATATATTCATATACATACATGTATGTGTATGTACACCTGCATATATATATGTGTGTGTGTATACATACACACACATATACTATATATATATGTGTGTGTGTGTGTGTGTGTTTATGTGTGTATGTATTCATACACACACAAACACACACACACATATACTATATATATGTACTGGGACAGCAAGCAGCAAACAGCCAGAGGAAACAAGTACCACCAATCTCTGGGAGGGCTCTGTAGAGACAGTAGACAGCTTCTGCTACCTAGGTGACCAAATTAGCAGCGGAGGTGGGTGTTCAGAAAGTACAATAACTAGGGTAAGAACAGGATGGAAGAAGTTCAGGGAACTACTGCCACTGCTAGCTGCAAAAGGCTTCTCCCTCAAAATGAAAGGCAGACTGTATGATGCGTGTATCCGAACAGCAATGTTACATGGTAGTGAGACCTGGACGCTGAAGGTGGAAAACTTTCGTAGATTAGAGAGAAACGAAGCCTGCATGCTCCAATGGATGTGTAATAGTAATATACGCGAACGACAAAGCATAAAGGAATTGAGAGAGAGACTGAGCATAAGAGGACTCAAATGCTGTGTGCAGAAGAGGCGGTTGTGTTGGTATGGACATGTGATGCGTATGAAGGATGACAGCTGCATAAAAAGGTGCAGAGCACCAGAAGTCAATGGAAACCGCGGAGTGGGGAGACCCAAGAAGACCTGGGATGAGGTGATAAAAGCCGACCTTACCCAATTACACCTCTCAAAGGCGATGACACACGACTGTGACCTCTGGCGTCACGCAGTAATACAGAGTACCCGACCTCCCATGGGTACAAGCTGAAGCATATAGACAATATGCCCCCACACCCTCCCACTGCAAGGTGGTCGTGGAGGTGCCATGGCAAAAAAGCACCCAGCCCACACTGTAAAGTGGACGTGTAGGCGCCACGAAAAAGCACCCAGCACTCACTGTAAATGAGGTTGGTGTTACGAAGGGCACCCAGCTGTAGAAATCAAGCCAAATCAGTTCCTGTATGAGCAACTCATGGTCAGCTGACCAGACACTGCCCACAACAGGACAATCCATCTAACCCATGCTAGCGTGGAAGAACGGACGTAAAACGGTGATGATGATGATGTGTGTTTGTGTGTGTATGTATGCATACACATGCATATATTATATATAAATATTATATGACCATTTCGTGGGATTGGCAGTATCAGTAGAAGGTCGGACACCATGCTTTCCAGCATAGTTACGTCCCTTTACACTCTGAGTTCAAATCCCGCCGAGGTTAACTTTGCCTTTCATCCTTACGGGGTCGATAAAATAAAGTACCAGTAATGTACTGGGTAATTGCTAGCCTTGTGCCTAAAGTAGAAACAATTATTATTATCTTACGGAGTTGATAAAACAGAGCCCCAGCAACACACTGGGATAATTGCCGACCCCGTGACAAAAGCAGAATCAACCCCCATCATCATCAGCATCTACAATTTATGGCCAAAAGTAGAAACAATTATTTGATCATTTACATTTGGATGCACACATTTCAAATTCCAATGATTCCTAAATCAACTGTGTTTACATTTCTCAGTGCAGTTTTAGAATCTACTTAAAAAATACAAAATTAGTGCCCAGTGGCTCTTTGGCATAGTGGTTAATGCACTTTCCTGGTATCTGAGAGATACAGAGGCTCAATTCATCTCAAGTATTTCTGTCCACTTTTTTCTATCTCCATGGTTACTTTACACAATTTTTTTCAACTAATATTTATAGTAGTGATTGACTATTATCATGATCATTTGCATTGAAATGCATATATTTCATATGGAGGTACATGGCTTAGTGGTTAGAGCATTGGCCTTGCAATCGAAAGGTTGTGAGTTCAATTCTCAGACTGGTTGATGTGTTGTTTCCTTGAGCAAGACACTTTATTTCACATTGCTCCAGTTTACTCAGCTGTAGAACTGAGATGATAGTGACTGGGGTTCATATGATTCCACTGCAAAGTGGTTGTGGAGGTGCCACGGCAAAAAAGCACCCAGCACTCACTGTAAATGAGGTTGGTGTTAGGAAGGGCATCCAGCTGTAGAAATCAAGCCAGAATCAGTTCCCATCCCACCCTTGCAAGCAGAGAAAAAGCGGACATAAAATGGAATGATGAATGATGATATATATACAAATAAAAGGCAGATTTAAACACTCATATTAATACCCTGTAATTATTAAGCTCTAAGTATAAAAACCGAGCATTTTAGCAAGATGGTTTTTCAGTCCTTGTAATTTTAAACACACATTTTACTGTGTTTATTTCTATATATTATATATATACATACATACATACATACATGTATGTATGTATGTATGTATGTATGTTTGTATGTATGTATGTATGTAAATATCATCTTGGTTAAGAGAGTGGGACTGGCTTTGCGCAGTGCCTTTGTTCACTATAAAAGCTTCATGGCACAGGCATTGCTTTATATCTGGAGATCTCTCTGCACTTGTTGTCACATGGTACCAAGGGCCCAGCACTATGTGTCAATAATTGTCACAAGTGTAGTGTTTGTACCAGAGTTTTCAAGTCGCTGGCTGGACTAAAATGTCACACTTGTTCAGTGCATTGGTAGGAGTTCTCCTACATGGATATAAAGTAGTGGCCGTACTCGAAAACGAGTTGGCAGCAACCATGTATGTATGTATGTATGTATGTATGTATTATAATATTTATCTATGTTCACACAACACAAAGGCGCTACTCAAGGTTTCAAGCCTCAAATTTGACCATACCTCCAGAATACTTGTGGTATCAAATTAGTGACCTTTCTCCAGGAGGTTATACAAGTTTAGGAAATACTGTTAAAAGTAAAGTTTGCTAAGAACACATGTTTATGAAAAAAATGTAATATAACAAAGGGAAATAACTCCAAGATATAAATTTGAAATTTGAGATGGACCTCAGGTTTCTGTTTGTATACTATAGTAGAAGTATTGTATTATGTGGAGGAATGTAATATAGAGGCGGTAAGATTTATTAAGGTATGGAGTATAGTAGTGTAGAAGGTGTATTGTGTTATGTAAGTGTGGAAAGAAAAAGAGAAAGAAAAGATATAATGGAAGTATATAATTTTCAATCAAGGTGGTTGAAAATCAGTCGAATTGGTTGAATATTTCCACTTAGCAAATAGTTGGGGTTTGAGATGGGGGCATCCTCTAAAATTTTACTCTTTGAGTTCAAGTAAATGTTCAAAGATGACAAACCTTGTAATATCCTAAATTTCTCACTCAGACTGAGACACTGAAGATCTCTTGGAAGATACTTGAAAGATTCAGTCCTTACACCTTAGATTCTTGATACTGTTCCCTGCTTCCCCTGTTTTGCTAGTCTTTCCATACCTGTTTCTTATTGTTAATTGCCTCATCCACCTTGCTATTCCACCACCTTCCGGCAAACCAAAGATGTGGGTTTGTGTCCCACGTATGTCAACATTCATCCTTTTTTTCCATTCAGAGGATTTTTTTAATCCCAACTAACAGACTAATTCTATTTAGTCTAATACAGCATAAACATATGTTACTACTTAATTTTCAAATTCGCTAGCCGTTTATAAACAAAGCCTGCTTTGTGTCTCCCTATTTATATATATATATATATATATATATATGTAAACAAAGCCTGCTTTGTGTCTCCCTATTTATATATATATATATATATATATATATATGTTTTCTATACCTTTCATTTATATATATATATATATATATATATATATATATATATATATTTGTTAATGAAGCTGTCAGATGTTTTTATTTAGCTCAAGGCTTCTACTATTTCTGATAGCAGCGAAGAGAGTATCATCACAAAATAAGACCCCTTCAAAAGATGGAAAATTGCCTTTAAGAAAATACCCACTAAATCAGTGACTTGTGCAGAATCACTTGAATTTGGTTAAACTGTATCTCTTTTGGGGATTTCCTGGTGATATGCAGATGTCATATGTATTGTTTCCAATTAACTTATTGTTTACATATGCATGTGTCATTATCACCTGTATAGAAACATATACAGAAATTAAAGAATGGATTTAAGTTGTTAACCTTGGTTTTTCTTCATTTTAAATATTAATGCTTTGCCACCAGTACTGTTCTCAACAACAAGAACTTTAACTTTCAAAGAATATTTCATCCATTTTGAATTCCTTACGTGCTGAGGACTTTTAGTGTGCATTGAGCTTCTTTCACCTTACTAAAAGTAATAGTGGAATACTCCATTATTTTAATCACTTATATACACACACACACACACACACACACACACACACACACACACACACACATATATATATATATTCATATTTATATTTATATGCTCATGAACACATAATCTCATACAAATATATCTACATAGAAGGAAAGAAAAACAAACTGCCTGAAAAATGTCAAGGGGTGATTATGAAATTCTATGCTGATAAATGTTATGAATACATGTGCAGAAATGCCATTCAGAGATAAATTATATGTAAGATCAGTAGTATGATGCTACCCAATCACATTCTCTGTGAAAATGATGATGACCGTTGCAGTTTTTCTTACAATTTAATTGCAATAAGATACCTGTTCAAAGAGAAACCAAGTAGATTTATCAATTGCACCTGTATCTAGTTTTGTCCCTCTGGATTGAATTGAAATTTCACCAGGGCTTACTTTGCCTTCCATCCATCTATGTTATTATTTATCTATTTATTAATTAATTTATCTATTTCATATTATAGGCGGCAAAGTGGCAGGGTCATTAGAATGTCAGCTAGAATGCTTTGTAGTATTTATTTCAGCTCTCTGCTCTCTTAGTTCAAATCCTGGCAAGGTCCACATTACCTTTCATTCATTCAAAGTTGATAAAAAAAAGTATCAGTCTAGTACTGAGTTTGATTCTTCCTCTGTATCTCTTTCTCACTCCCATTCTCTCACTCTCTCTATCTTTCTCTAGAAGAAATCTGCTGTATTCAGACCTGGAGAGGATTGAGCTTCACCAGATTGTTTAAATGCCATAGAAATGGTGTGTGTTAATAAGAGCCCTACGACTCCCTCGAGAGTTATGGAACCATGTATGTTTGCCATTTCCTATTGCAATTGATTACAGATTTCTAATGGGCTAATCACCAGTTCCTTTAATTTCTGATGGTAGGTGTAGACAAGGAAGTATTTGTAACTCAGAGCAGAAGGAATATTGCAAAGCACTTTGTTCATAAAACATCGGCTTGTTTTCTTTTACCAATATACATAAGTGAAAGATATGTACACACAAGTGTATATATACATACATACATGCACACATATATATATGTACGTATGGATTCACCGAACATTTATTATAATGCTCGGTGTGTTTGTAAACAAACATCCCGTATTAAGCCGTACAGTGTCCAGCAACCATCGTTGCTCATTTATTCAACACTGACAAAGGAACGCTGTACTAGTTTCAAGCTTATTAGCTATCGTCAGCAACGTATACCTTCCTGCCAGATTGTTGAACGTATATACTAACCTTATGCATATTAACGGCTGAGTAGCCCAATTTGCACATCGAGTGGGTTAATCGGCCGGGTGCACCGAAAACGATAAACGAAAAAATGTACATACTTATATTTAAGTAACAGTCGTACTAAGAGTGGGAAATGAAATTTCGTTTCATTTTTTCCGTTTATCGTTTTCGGTGCACCCGGCCGATTAACCCACTCGATATGCAAATTGGGCTACTCAGCCGTTAATATGCATAAGGTAAGTATATACGTTCAACAATCTGGCAGGAAGGTATACGTTGCTGATGATAGCTAATAAGCTTGAAACTAGTACAGCGTTCCTTTGTCAGTGTTGAACAAATGAGCAACGATGGTTGCTGGACACTACGGCTTAATACGGGATGTTTGTTTACAAACACACCGAGCATTATAATAAATGTTCGGTGAATCCATACGTACATATATATATGTGTGCATGTATGTATATATATATACATACTACTGTACGTCTGTATACATATATGTATGTACGTATACATACTTATATTTAAGTAACAGCCGTACTAAGAGTGGGAAATGAAATTTCGTTTCATTTTTTCCGTTTATATATATATATATATATATATATATATATATATAGAATATACATACATACATATATCATCATCATCAACAGGACGTATTCGATCGCAGCACCAGCACAAGTGGAATTGTTATGCCTTTGACACAGCTGAGAAGTTTTCCCAACTGTTCTTTTGGCAAGTTTTCTATGGCTCACTACCTTTCCTATCTTCAACCACTTTACAGAGTGTACTGGATGTATCAGTTGCCATGCCTTTGATACAATAGGCTTTCACAGTTTCCATCTACCCAATTCTTTAAGCATAGTATTGGTCAGCCTGAGACAATGCTAGAAGACACTTGCTTACTGTGCCATGTGTGATCAAACCAACAACTATGTGATTACGAAGCAAACTTCTTAATCACACAACCAGGCCTACAACCAGATGATAAAATGAATACCAGTAAAATACTGTAAGTAAACTTTAACCACCTCCAACAAAGTTTTGATACAGTGCAGATGTATAAAATTAACATTTCCACCATTTTTTTTAAATTTCATAATGGCATTATTTAAAAGTGTGTGTAATGTGAAAGTCTTATATTGTGAATTTGGTTGAAATTTCATCAGGAAATGTTTTTGATATGTATACTATTAGAATTAGAAACAAAACATAATGGATTTTTTTTAATTACACTATAAATTTAGATATATAATTTTAAATAAAATGAAACAGTTTGTATACTGTTATAAATGTTGCAGTATTTGAAATAACTGAAGATGTTATTAGTTTTCTCCGTTTTGTTGTCTGTAATTGTGTGTGTTGTTCAAACCTTTTCTGTGGTGTTTTTCTAGTCAGAATAAAATTATATCAATATCTTCCCTATGTATGTATGCATTGCTCAGTGGCATATGTGTTTTGGTGACATGCCTCAACATGAATGTCTATATATATCCAATGGAAGTTAGAATGTTCCATGAGTGCAATTGAATATATATATTTTAGGAATATATATATTTTAGGAATAATGGGAAAAGTGATAAGTTTGAAAATGTTTTGTCATCTAGGCGACTTATTGAATGGAAAAGATAGATAGGAGTTGGCAACTATAGTTAGATCAAGATGTGCATAAAAGAAGCTCCAGGATCTGTGCTATCAATGGGAACTGGAACTGAAAGGAAAGGTGTATTCTGCATGTGTAAGGAGTGTCATGAATTATGGTAGTAAGACAAGAGTGACAGGAAAGGATTGAAAATTAAACTGGTTTGGTGGATGAGTGGAATATTGCTCAGAGAGGTGAAGACAAATAACGGATTGCAGTGGATGGTGAGAATAGAGCCAGTGATGAATGAGATGGTTCAGTCATGTGTTGAGGAAGATTGGGTGAGAGGAGTGATGAAAAGGAATGTGGAAAGGAATAAAGAAAGGAGAAGAATGATATGGTTAAAGATGATATAGGCAGAAATGAATGTTGTGGAGAGGGGTGGGAGCCTGCAAGACTAACTAACCCTTGTATTATGTGGGAAATGGCCTTAAAATGCTTGTAGTGTTATTGTATTTCATATCATGTCTAGCTATCAATAGTCTATCTAGATTCATTATTGAAGAATCATCATGTAAAGCTTTGCTTGTTTGTTCTTTTATTATATAATAAATTCAATTTAGATTATCTGTTAGGTGCCTAACATGATATTTATTAATTTCATTAAGCATTATGTTCTATGTTACTACTGCATTTACTTACACAATAAAATTTTATGTAACATATTATCCACAAATTCATCGATTATATTCTTATTTTTATTATTAATTATCTCATCATACATCTATATACATTTCTCAGCTCACCTGATAGCATATTCATTGTTGATGAAGATTTACTTGAGTTTATTTACTTATTTATTTCAAAGCTCTTTTGATTTGAACACTTTTAAGTAATGTTTTTATGACTAAGTTTTTTAACATAACAGTACACACACGCACACACGCGCGCACACACACACACACACACACACACACACACACACACACACACACACACACACACACACACACACACACACACACACACACACACACACACACACACACACACACACACGCACACACATACACATACATACACACACACATACACACACATACACACACACACACATGCACACACAACACACACATATATACAGGGTGTCCCAAAAATAGTATACACACTTCAACAACATTCTAATAAAAGTATGTATACATTTTGGGGACACCCTGTATATATATATAATCATCATCATAGTTTAACATCCACTTTCCCTGTTAGCAAGCATTGGATGGGTCCACACAGACCGAGTTAGTACTGAAGTGGGGTTACTAACTAACTAGGCAGGCCAAGGGGTCTGCATCTCACTTATGTATGGTCATACAGTTTATCAAGCATACAGGATGCCCTTCCTATCACCACCCACTTTACAGCATGTACTGGGTGCATTTATCATGTAAATCACCAACACTAGGGCGGTTGTTATATCCTTTGTTTGGCAATCTCTCCGTGGCTGGATGCCCTTTTCATCACCAACCACTTCATAGGGTGAGCAGCAAGGAATGTGGGGAAAGCATCGGGGTAGATCACATCACATTGTGTGCTGCAGGTCAGGTCTTCTTCAGCACTGCATAGCACCAGCCCTCGTGGTCTTTAGTCATTTCTGTTGTTAGGTTTAGTTATACCATATATACTACCATCATCGTCATCGTTGATTAACGTCTATCTTCCATGCTAGCATATGTTAGACGGGTTTGTCCCAATTAGAGGCAAGTTGGGCCATATGACCATGTCTCGCTCATATAGGAGAGTTTCTGGCTGGTTTTATACGGCTGGATGCCGTTCCAAGCGCCAACCACATTGACAGTGGGTGATGGGTGCTTTTTGTCGTGTCTTTTACACGTCCACTTTACAGTGTGGGCTAGGTGTTTGGAGGCTGGATTTCTATGGCTGGATGCCCTTCCTAACGCCAACCACATTTACAATGTGTGCTGGGTACTTTTTGTTGTGACACCTACACGATACTATATATATACTATATATATACATATATATATATATATATAGTATATATATAGTATCGTGTAGGTGTCACAACAAAAAGTACCCAGCACATATATATATATATATATATATATATATATATTGAGTATATGTTGGTTGTTTACCGACACCTCAGTATGCAGATTGGAGCACTCGACGAAGTGCGCAGGTTGGTTTGGTTACTCTGGAGTAATGTAAAATAAAATAAATAAGTCAAATATTTAAAATTTGGCTTCGTTTATTACTGCTATATATATTTCGGTGACAGCCATCTTTGGCTGTGACCTCCTCAGGCAGTCCAAATTGGTGTGGTAGAGACGGGTACACATGTTGTTGAGGTGTTTAACTCCATCAATACTCCGATATGCCCAGCTCCTAGTTGCGTTGTTATTTCTCTGAGAAACTGGAATCATATGATTCCAGTTCCTCAGAGAAATAACAACCCAGCCAGGAGCTGGACATATCGGAGTATTGATGGAGTTAAACACCTCACTTGAAGTGTAAACACGGATTGCTGGAAATTTCTTCCTTGTTGAAAATCCCAATCTCCACTTCTGTGGTTTACCATCTGATTAATTGGTGAAATATATTTCTTTAATGGATATATACAGGGAAGATTAATCATATTATAAGGTATCTATTTTTGAAGTTCTGGTCAACTTTATTTAGTTACCTACCTAGCTATGCGTGGTTACACACTTGTAAAAATTAACTCCTGTAATTATTCATGTTTGTTTATATGTTAATCAATCTCTAGTTATTATATATATATATATATATATATATATATATATATATATATATATATATATATATATATATATATATATACTTAGTGGTTAGAGCATTGGCCTTGCAATCAAAAGGTTGTGATTTCAATTCTCAGACCGGGTGATGTGTTGTTTCCTTGAGCAAGACACTTTATTTCACATTGCTCCAGTTTACTCAGCTGTAGAAATGAGATGATAGGGACTGGGGTCCATATCATTCCACTGCAAAGCGGTCGTGGAGGTGCCACAGCAAAAAAGCACCCAGTACTCACTGTAAATGAGGTTGGTGTTAGGAAGGACATCCAGCTGTAGAAATCAAGCCAGCATCAGTTCCCGTCCCACCCTTGCAAGCAGGGAAAAAGCGGACTTAAAATGAAATGATGATGATATATATTTAGATATATATAACAGTTGATCAACAAGATTCCAGACCTCATTCGCTTAACCAGTGGGGTGGAGCTCATCAAATCAGACCAAGGAAACAATGTTTCCATTGGTCTTTCCAATTGCTAATACTATCTACCGGTCGCAAATCCAGGCAGAAGGAGCAAAGTGAAATAAAGTGTCTTGCTCAAGGACATAACACATCGCCTAATTCTTTAACCACTCAGTCATGTGCCTTCACTAAAATATATATATATATATATAACAAAGGTGGACCATAATGCACCACCGTTCGGATCTAGCTGTCGAAACAGCCAGGGCTCAGCCATCGGGGTCCTGACTCTTTTCCTATATATATCCCACCCTTGCAAGCAGGGAAAAGAAATGGACGTAAAATGATGATGATAATATATATATATATATAATATTTTTAGTGAATAAAGAATTATTGGTATATCACCATGTATTTTCAATATATGTATTTTCACCATGCATTTTCAATATATAGAACTACAATAGACAATCACTACTGAGCTCACAGGTAAATTCATGTACCCTGTTGTTCAACATAGGGATTTTTAATTTCAACATATTGTCTAGTTTGTCAATGTAAAATCCTATTAATAGGATTATTTATCTTCGTTCTGTCTCCTATTGGTATTTATAATGTATGATATTACTTTTCATTGAAAAGCTTGGCAATCCATTCATAATCTACTTTATCGTTAATTAGGAATGTCTACAATATATCTGAGATAAACTTTAAGTTTTTGCATGATTATTACAAAATTGTATGAAAAAGAATGAATAATGAGAAGATAGGTTTTATTCAATATCATTAATAAACATTATTTGGTGAGAAAACAGTTTCTATAACCTTTAAAAGGTGTATGGTCATCTTCTGTGAAAAGTCCATTTTCTGAAAGAAACCTTTATTTATATATACATTAACTGTTGCTTATTCACTCTCTTCCTCCCCAATGGAACAATCTATTCAAAATCAAGTGAACAGAGAAACTTCAATGTAATCATGCTATCTGCTAGAATTAGCAGTTAAATCACACCCATAATACACATTGTTTTCATTTTTTTTAAATAGTAAAATAAAATTTACAAGACATAGAAGGGAATAATTGTTTCTACTTTTGGCACAAGGCCAGCAATTATCTGAGTACATTACTGGTACTTTATTTTATCGACCCCGTAAGGACGAAAGGCAAAGTTAACCTCGACGGGATTTGAACTCAGACTGTAAAGGGCCGTAACTATGCTGCAAAGCATGGTGTCTGACTCTCTACTGATACTGCCAATCCACCACCCTAATAATTGTTTCTACTTTTGGCACAAGGCCAGCAATTACCCAGTGTATTACTGGTACTTTATTTTATCGACCCCGTAAGGTTGAAAGGCAAAGTTAACCTCGACGAGATTTGAACTCAGAATGGCAAGGGCCGTAACTCTATGCGTCAAAGCATGGAATCCGACCCTCTACCGATACTGCCAATCCATTGCCATAGAAGGGAATAATGTAGTCTAAGTTATACTGTTTGTAAGGAGATATTAATCCTCATATTGGATGAAAGAAACATTTTTCAAGTTGCAGTAGATATTAGATATTCAAAGTAAAATTAATTAATGTTTCTGTTAATTATTGGGATTATCATTACATGCAGTGTATTATTTTTCAATATTATTACACATATGGAAATTAGAGAGACTGGGGCATAAAGTAAATACCATTATGATTTCACCAACACCATTTGGTCCTTGGACGTCTTTAATGGAGTCCATTCTGTTGCAAGGATTTGGGCCAGCTGTCTGGTTTGAAAATATCTTCTACCCTCTCTCCCATTAGTTTCAGAGGTCCTGACAAAGGCTCCTGGATATTACCCTTCCCTCTCTGGCTAAACAATAAAAACAAATTAGAAAATTGAAACTTCTCCTTTAGAACAGCAGAAGTGGAATTAATATTTTAATAGATCTTGAAGTCGAAAAGAGAATTTAGGATGTTTATATACATTTTAAGTCTCTTAGTAATTAGTGAACAAGCACTTTCAATGTGTTGTGTAGTTCTATTATATTATACAGCATAAAACCTTTTATATTCTCTCACTGTTTCATAACTATTTCATTGATATTGTTATGTTATTTATGCCAAAGTCAGCTCCAGTCAAGCAAAAATATGATCAAAGGCATTCAAGCTATGACCATCTTGTCTTTCTTTCCAGGAACAATGTGCCTCAAACCATGGTATCCAGTATGCTCTTTGCTTTAAACTGTGATTGAAGGATATTTGGCTGCTATTTCTAACAAATTAAGCAACCACATAGAAGATCTCCCATTGGATGATGAATTGTGTAAATTGTGTAAAATGATCATCATTATTTTAGGGGAGTTAAATTTTATTTAGTGTGGAGAAACGAGTGTGCTCACAATCCTTGCAAACCTGCCAAACTGGTAAGACCTTCTTTAAAATATGAAGAAATGGAGTAGTAGTAGAGTTTGTGATGTGTTCTAATATCTAGATGTGCAAGAGCTGAACTGTAATGTCAATGTAGCATTCATCACATATATTTCACCTTACCCAGTACACTACATATACATGTAAGTATTTTCCTATGTTGCTGATAGGAGAGTTGGCCAGTGTGCATGCATTATTCTGCATATCCAAATAAAAAAACACATCACTACTAACTATTCATTATTCTGGAAGCACTAAATACATTATAAGGAAAAGAGCCTAACCACCACCATATTGGTCATAGAACAAAATGTAGGCAATCTATGGATCAAGGAAGCATTTTTAATCAAACAAATAGACTATCAATAATAGACTAGGCGGTGGATTGGCAGTATCGGTAGATGGTCGGACGCTATGCTTTGCAGCATAGAGTTACGGCCCTATATGATCAGAGTTCAAATCTCCCCGAGGTTAACTTTGCCTTTCATCCTTACGAGGTCAATAAAATAAAGTACCAGTCACGCACTGAGGTCGATCTAATCGAAAATTGTTGGCCTTGTGTGCCTATATAAGAAACCAATAATAGAATGGAAAGGAATGAGGCCCAATGACTAAATTAACCTGATCACTACACAATAAATGATTCTCTGTAGCTTACAGAGGCTACTACTAATTATCCTGAGCAGGTGAAGAAAATTACTGAAGGGGGCTTACACACCAGAAAATATACAACGTTGATGAAAGTTCACTTTTCTAAAAGTTACATACCTGCTAGAACTTTTATTTCTTGAGAAACAAATCAACACCAGGATTTAAAGCTTCCAAAAATTGCCCGCCTCTTCAAGGAGGAAATGTCACAGGTGATATGAGATTAAATCCCTTACTTATGTATCACTTCAAAAATTGAAGCACTTTCAAGGGTTATGCAAAGTTTAATCTTCCTCTGATTTGGCATTCAAATAAGGAGGTATAGATGACTAAGAGGTTTTTTGAAGAGTGATTTACAAACATATTTTATCCTACTGTAGAAAGGTACAGTGCCAGACATATTTCCAACAAAGAATTGCTCATTTTAATGAGCTTTCTAACATTGTGAGAGTAGAATATATTCCCAATACAACTTCTTTGCTAAATCCAATGGAACAAGATGTGATATCTAATTTTAAGGAATATTGTATGAGAAGAACTTTGAAACAACTTATAAAAGCAAGTGATGGGATGGATAAACCTACAGTTAGAGACTTCTGAAAAGAGTTCAACATTATGGATGTTATGGATAACATAGCTGAGTCTTGGGTAAAGTGAAACCCTTAACTTTGAATGGTGCTTGGAAAAGTATATGGGCAAACTGAATCCTTAACTTTACAAATTTTCCACAAACAGAAAGTCTACATTAAATACAGAAAGATATTGTGACACTTGCAAATGATATAGAAGTCATAGAGGAAGAAATGGTTGAATTGTTAATGTTCCATAAAGAACTGATGCTGTTAGAACAAGAGCAAACTGAGAATACAGAATATGGCTAAAAGGTTGGCATTTATAGGGGAAAGTCTACAAGTTATTTTGCTGATAATGAATATAACATAAAAATTTCAAAAAGAGTTTACAATGAGCTCAGTTCCTACACTGAACTATACAAAGAGATGATACACCATAAACAACAAACAACTTTGGATAAGTTCTTCAACTCTCAAGAAGATGTTGATGATAGAAAATAGTGTCTCTCATCCTCACCTCTAACAGTATTCAACATGTTTGTGATAAGAACCTACGCTATTATATCATTACTATTCTTATATATTCCCTAACATAATTCTCTTCAAATGTTTTTATACATATATATAGTACTCTGTATGTTTAGAAATTGTTAATTTCATGTAAAAAAAAATGGTTGCATTACTTGTCTTTTTTTAGTATTTGTCTGGGATTTTTGTTGTTTTGTTTTTTTAATCAGTTGCAACACATCTCACTTTATAATATTAAAAACTAATGAGAAAATTCATTACAAGTTATGGCAAGATCTTCAAGAATGCATTACCTCCATAGCACAAGGGCTTCCTCTATGTGTATGTACATGTATGTGTGTGTGTGTGTTAAAGAGGCATACACCCACAGATATGCAGATAGGCAGTTATATGGTACATATATGTATATAAAAATGCAGGGTCTGTGAGTACATTTATGTGAGCTATGTACGGTGTGTATGTTCACATAAATATACTAACAAGTCTTAACATACACACACAAACACACATTTCTTCACACACACAAACTCACACACACAAACTCACACACACATGCACACGCACACGCGCAAATATCCACATTCCTTCACACACACACACATACATATACACATTCCTTGACACATGCACATACAGATACACAACATATGCACATATGTACACAACACATACACACATGCACACACGCACACACACACACATTTTCATTGTATATTGTAATAGAACCACATCACAAACAGACACAGTCATACATAGACACATAATACAGACATATATACAGATAAATAGCTAAACATTATACAATACACACCAATAACTACACGTTAGCAGACATGCAATATATCAACACACCAGTTCACTGACAATAGAAGAGAATGTACAAAAGCTATTGAGATATTTTAATAAAGTCTAATGTTGATAACATAAAATATGTCTGGTGAGAGTTTCATTGTTGAAATGTCTTCAGATGACAGAAGAAAACTTGATGGAAGCGAACAACAAAGATGACAAAGACACAATCTTCATTTCATAGAAATATGCTCTGCATGTGTGTCTCTACGTGCGTGTGTCTCTGTGTATATGTGTGTGTGCACGCGTGTGTTTGTGTGTGTGTATGTGTTGTGTGTGAATTTGTGTGCATGTGTCTTTTTTTGTATGCGTATGTGTATGTGTATATGTGTGTGTGCACGTGTGTGTTTGTGTGTGTGTATGTGTTGTGTGTGAATTTGTGTGCATGTGTCTTTTTTTGTATGCGTATGTGTATGTGTATATGTGTGTGTGCACGCGTGTGTTTGTGTGTGTGTATGTGTTGTGTGTGAATTTGTGTGCATGTGTCTTTTTTTGTATGCGTATGGGTGTGTGTGTGTATGTATGTGAATTTGTGCGCATGTGTGTGTTTTGTATGTTTATGTATGTGTATGTGTATGTGTGTGTTTTTTGTATGTGTATATATGTGTATGTGTATGTGTGTATGTGTATGTGAATTTGTGTGCATGTGTACATCAGTCATGGCAGTTTATATCGGTAACTGTGTGTAAGTGTATGTTATGTGTGTGTGTGTGTATGTGTGTTTGTGGTTGTGGTTGTAGTTGTGGTTGTGGTTGTGGTTGTGGTTGTAGTTGCAGTTGTAGTTATGGTTGTGGTTGTGGTTGTAGTTATGGTTGTGGTTGTGGTTGTGGTTGTAGTTATGGTTGTGGTTGTAGTTGTGGTTGTAGTTATGGTTGTGGTTGTGGTTGTGGTTGTGGTTGTAGTTATGGTTGTGGTTGTGGTTGTGGTTGTGGTATAGATAGGAGGCTTAAATATCAGAGACGCACACAGGGGGGAGAATACAAAGAGATTGAAATAAACTGATATAAGTATAATTGAATATATGTATCAATACATATACATATATATATGTATATGTATATATATGATATTTATGTATATGTGTATATATATATATATATATATATATGTGTGTGTGTGTGTGTATGTATATATATATATATATATATATATAAAATATTAAACAAATAATGAATAAACAATTCCTTATATTAAACAAAAAAAGTTCATTATTTAACGATCGTTTCTAGGATATATATGTGTTAGAATTGGTATGCATATTCAACAGATCTATGTACAAAATTATACAAAATTATACAAATTATCAAGATTAAATATACATACCAAACACATATATACGCCGTCTTCAGAAATAATTTATCTACATATATATATATATATATATATACATAAAATATTAAACAAATAATGAATAAACAATGAGACAGTTCCTTATATTAAACAAAAAAAGTTCATTATTTAACGATCGTTTCTAGGATATATATGTGTTAGAATTGGCATGCATATTCAACAGATCTATGTACACTCTTGGTAGATTTATCTACATATATATATACATATATATATATTATATATATATATATATATATAGAGAGAGAGAGAGATAAACACAAAAAATGTATGTTTAAAATAACGAGGGCATACATATATATGTGTATCTATACACACACACACACACACACACACATAGATATGTATGTGTGTGTGTGTGTATGTATGTATATGATATATACTTTTATAGGTATGCATATGTATATGTGTAAACCTGTGCATATGTATCTGAATGTATAAACTTAATTATGCATGCATGAATATGTATATGTGTGTGTATGTGTAGGCATAGCTGTGTGATTAAGGAGTTCACTTCAAATTCATGTGGTATTTAGGTTCAGTTCTACTGTGTGACACTTTAGGCAAGTGTCTTCTACTATAGCATTGAGTTGACCAATTTGGTAGATGAAAACTGCAGAAGCTCATTGCTGTAGTGGAGTCTGTGCTGCTGTACAGATCTGAGACGTGGACACTGACCAAGAAACTCACTCAGATGGTAGATGGGTGCTACACGAGAATGCTGAGGATGGCTCTGAACATTAATCAGTATACACTGAGGATGAAAATCTCAGAGCTGTATGGGAGCCCCCCAAAAGTCAGCTCAAAAGTGACACAGAGGAGATTGAGGTTAGCTGGACATGCTTACCGACACCCAGAGTTGACATTGCACTCAGTGCTCCTATGGGAGCCCCTACATGGACACACTGGTAGAGGAAGACCAAGGTTAATGTATGTTGATGCCCTAAGGACAGACACTGGTCTGTTGGAGACGCAGGACATGGCAGCGATAATGAGGGACAGAGACCGCTGGAGAGAACTCGTCCATGGATCTTGGGAATTTTACCCGCCCTAGATAGATAGATAGATAGATATGTGTGTGTGTGTGTTTGCCTCGTGGTTTAACAAAAAGCACTCAGTCCACACTATAAATGTGATTGCTATTAGGAGAGGCATCCAGCCATAGAAACGAAGCCAGAAACAGTTCTGTATAAGCAAGACATGGTCACCTTGACTCACAATGGGACAACTCATCTAACCCACGCTAGTGTGAAAAAATGGACATTAAACAGTGATGATGACATATGTGTGTATATATATATACACAGAAATGGATTAAAACCTTTAACAGTCCAAAACACTGAACAGATTATGGAGAGCTCCCTTTGATGGTACCTTCGTTCAGCTGTCACATTACATCATTGTCCATTGTAAATTCAGCACTGGGGAAAAACTCTATTGGCCTCTCTTTTTCTTGAAACCTTTTTCTTGAACATACCTATTTTGCTTAATGATTGACCCAGAGCTGTATATATATATATATAAATATGTCCAATTGCACCACTCAAAGGCGATGACACAGGACAGAGACCTCTGGTGTTACGTAGTAATACAGAAGAACTGACTTCCCACGGGTACAAGCCAAAGCTGAAGCATATAAACAGTATGCCGCCACCCCTCCCACTGTAAATGAAGTTGGCATTAGGAAGGGCATCCAGCTGTAGAAACCAAGCCAGAATCAGTTCCTGTATGAGCAAGACATGGTCGCCTGACCTGGCATTGCCCACAACAGGACAACCCGTCTAACCCATGCTAGCATGGAAGAATGGACGTAAAATGGTGATGATATTTCTCTTTATTTGGAAATCCTTTATTTCTTATCTCTTTTATGTTCCTGTCTCAAATTTTATACTCCTTAAGAAGGGCTAAAGCCCGACACGTCGAACTTTCTTTCCTTTTTTCCATATAAAGTGTGAAACTAATAAGACTTTTTGTACCTCTGTTTGTTCTCTCCTTGAACTATATATATATATATATATTACATACGAGATGTGTCAAAAAAGTAACAGGACTTAATGTGCCATATAAGCTATGTGTGGGGTAGGAGTAAGTGAGTTGTGTCACCATGTGACATCATTTTTAAGGAGTATATAATCACAATCTCAGCTCTCAGCAGCCATTGTATGGTATTTTTCACTTGCTTTTGTTAACAGCTCCTCAATTTTAGGCTGTTGAGAGATGGGCACAAAGCAACAAATCAACCTGAAGTTTCTAGTGCTGCTGGAGAAAACTTCATCGGAAGCACTCAGAATACTACAGTAAATATATGGAGATGAGATGATGTCATGCTCAAGGGTTTTCAAGTGACACAAACGGTTCAAAGAGGGACACATGGACATAGAAAACTACTCCAGGAGCAGAAGGCTTTCAATGAGCAGGACTGAGGCCAATGTTGAGTGTGTAAGGCAGGTGGTGATGCATAGCAATCATTGGCTGACTGTTTGACTGATTGCAAGGGAACTGTGATTGCATTTGGAAGATTATCACTAAAGGTTTGTGCATGTGGAAGATCTGCGCAATGACAGTGCTGAAGGAATGGTGCATGCATGTGTCAGGACATCCTTGAAACCAAACCAGACATGCTAGGGAGAGCCATCACTGGTAATGGATCTTTGAGTACAATCTGGAGACCAAGTATCAGAGCCTTCGGGGATGAGTCTAGAGTTGTCAAGACGAAAGAAGTAAAACAGTCAAAATCCAAAGTCAAGCTCATGTTGATCACATTATTCGATGTGAGTAACATCGTCCACAAAGAGTTCTTGCCACAGGGCCAGACGATCAACTAACATAGAGAGATACTGCAGCATTTGCTTCATTGAGGGCATGAGAAAAGGCAAGATTTGTGACAGGACAACTCCTGGCTGCTTCACTACCATAATGCACCAGCTCACAACACCCTGAGCATCTAGCAGTTCCCGGTCAAGAATAACACCATTGTGGTGGAGCAACCTCCCTACTCACCCGCTCGGGCTCCATGTGATTTTTTTTCCTTTCCTCCACACTCATGACAGCCATCAAGGGAACCCGTTTTCCATATGTGGAAGCCATCAAGAGGTCCGTGATAACAGAGCTGTGGAGTATCCTAGAAGAATCCTTCCAGGAGTGCATGGGGGCATGGCAAAGAAGGATGGGAAAATACATTAGAATTGAGGGGGGTTATTTCGAAGGGGAAAACTTGTATAGTTTGCAGTTTGGATTTGAAATATTTTGAAATATTTTTTGCGACCCCAGTCCTGTTTCTTTTCTGACACATATTGTATATATGTGTGTGTGTGTGTAGTCAGCCATTTTCCCCAAGATGGCTAACAAATATACATATGCTTAGTTTCAACAAAATGTTTTCCATTTCTTCCTCTTCTTACTCTCTATCTTTCTATTTCATCTTTTATTTTTCATTCTATCTTCTGATGAAGTACTAGTGTCAAACATGTAAAAACTCTTTTCTTACTCTCTCAAGCATTAAACTAATATATTTCTTCGTTGTACTGTGTTGTTTGCTTTGTTATTTCCATTTACTTTTTGCATATAAACTTATATGTGTGTATGTGTATGTGTGTGCATATGCATGTGTGCATGTGTGTGTGTGTCTCAAACCTCATATCATAGCTAAACATCTTAAAAAAAGGAAGGACAAGTTTATAACAAAAAAAGAGATTGTCATGAGTAGAATACATTTGATCATAGATCTGGATCAGTCATGACCTGAGGCTAAACAACAACAACTTATATGTTGAGACTCTACGTGGTCATTCTACCTGTTAGAAAAAGTAAATGAAGTAATTCCATCGGAAAGGTACAGGAAAAAAGAGTGCTCTATGTAGGCTACAGAGCTTATTAGTTATGTAATAAACAACATAAGATAATTATTTCATTTACCAGTGGTTTCTTGAAAGCAGATATTGTATCTGTTTTCAGTCGTCGGAATGAATAAAATGAGTAAAACACCATGTTTTTTATTCATTCCGACGACTGAAAACAGATACAATATCTGCTTTCAAGAAACCACTGGTAAATGAAATAATTATCTTACGTTGTTTATTACATAACTGTTAGAAATAGTAGTCAAATCTTCCTCAACTCACATCTTACCAACTTAACAAAAGAAAGGACACATAGATGATGGAATCCTATATACCCCTAAAAAGGCAGGATTGTCATAGCTGAACCCCTTAATGATATGTCTGTTTAATCAAAGCTTATTTATGATAACCAACAACAACAACAACAGAGATATATCATGATCTTTGGAAGTACGCTACAGTGTGCCAAATTCCCAAGAAAGGTGATCTGCTGGTCTTGTTGCACTAACTTCCAATATCTCAAAGATAACGAAGCCAGCCATTAATAAAAACATTTTCATCTCTTGGATCAGTATCTTCCTGTTAGTTGTAGCATTGTATTGGCCTCTATTTAACCCTTTTGAGACCAAACTGCCCAAAACTACACCTGATTCTATGATACAAAGCTGTTTATTTTAAGGTATTTATATTTATCTAAAAACCTTCCATCATAATAAGTTAGTTGAATTATTACATCCTTCCAAATTTCTGATTATTTCGAAAAGGATTTGAAAATTATAGACAGTGTGTTTGATTAAAAATATGGTAATAAAAGGGTTAACAGACTAAACTCTTCTCTAAAACTTGTGCCCTACTGCTAATGCTAGAAAGTCATTTATATTATTATCAAGATCAACCCAGGAAGACATTATTTCATGTGTTCTTTTTTTAAGATAGGAGAATTTTATGATTTGGCTTCTATTTCTAGCAGGACAAGTAACCACATATAGACTCATTTGTTGGTTTGTTAATGGGATGGTGAATGACATGGTGAATGACATGGGTAAATGGGTGATAGATTTTATTTTACATTGTAGATTTAATTTGAACAGTAGATTTGATCTTAGGTTTAAAAACATATTTATTTACATTTGTCCAGTGTATTTGATTATATATCACAACAAATCATTAAAAAAATATATACTGCTTTCCATAGCATTAAGTGACTGACAGTACAAGACTTCCCCCTGGACAAGATGCCAGTCCATCACAGGGCTATTCTCCCAGCTACAGTTGGTACTCATTATCAGCTGAGTATACTGGACAAGCTGAAATGAAGTGTTTTGCTCAAATACACAACACACAACTCAGTCCAGGAATTGAACCCATGACATTACAATGGTAAGTCCAACACCCTTACCGCTAGGCCTCCACACTGCTTACTTACTTTATTATATATTTCCTTCATCTAAAATATACTGTTTAGTAATAATTATCAGCTGATGCCTGCATGGGTACTAAATTATTCCAGCCCCTTTGCCTCACTATCACCTGTGACAATGCTGCAAGTGTGTTGGCTTTCCTCAAAGATTATTAGAGGGAAATTCCAGTATCCCTTGCTATGGTGTGTGATTGTGTGTGCATGTCTTCTCTCACTTCTTTGTTCCTTTTTTTTACATAAATTGTGTTTATATACTAATATATAATTCTGTTTATCAATAAAACATATATGTTACAACTGGACCATGATTAATCACCATGGGTAGTAGACTAGATATGCATGGTGACATAATCTCACATAGTAGACTTAATCCTTCATCTGCTTTAATATCACCAATGATCTATGTGCACCTGTAATCGAGTCTAGTCTGTTGCAAACATTCAGAAAAGGGTTTAATCTGAACATAACTTCATCCTTACCTTCAACCAGTCTGTGTGGCTCTAAAAACGTTTGTGAATATTGTCCCTTTTTCTCTGACTAAGCATGGAAAAAATAAACAAAATAAACACTAGAATACTACCAAAATGCCTTGTGGTATTTAGTTCAGCCCTTTAGATTCAGAGTTTAAAATTCACTGAAACCAACTTTGTATTTAATTATTCCAGGATCAAAAATAAAGAACTGGTAATAAATTGGTGTTGATTCCACTGGCTGATTCTACTGGCTCTGCTTCTTCCTGCCATAATATTCAGCCTTATGCAGATGTAAGAAAGAAAAAAACTCACTATTGCATTATATAATGTAAATACACCATTCTTCTAGCTTTAGGTTTCATCAGTCTTTGGTCCCTTATGAAATATGTAGATATGCATATATGTGTACATATATGTATGCATGTGTGAATGGATGTGTGTGTATATGTGTCAATGGATGTGTGTGTATATGTGTGAATGGATGTGTATGTATATGTGTCAATAGATGTGTGTATATATGTGTGAATGGATGTGTGTGTATATGTGTGCATGTATACACATGTTTGTATGATTTTTTACGTATGAATGGTGAAAATATATTTGGTAATTGAATACATATGTGTATAAGTGTGTGTGTGTATATGTATGTGTTTGAGCATGTATAAGTGTGTAAGTCTATGTGCACATATGTGTTTGATTTTGATGAATTTTACACAAGCCCACACACATATACATTTCCTAATTTTTTTCTGTATCTCAAGCGCAACAACAGTAACAACAACAACAGTAACAACCACAACAACAACAACAACAACAGTAACAACCACAACAATAGTAACAACCACAACAATAGTAACAACAGTAACAACCACAACAACAACAGTAACAACCACAACAACAGTAACAACCACAACAACAACAGTAACAACCACAACAACTATAACAACCACAGCAACAGTAACAACGACAACAACAACAACAGTAACAACCACAACAGTAACAACCACAACAACAACAACAACAGTAACAACCACAACAACCACAACAACAGTAACAACCACAACAATAGTAACAACCACAACAGTAACAACCACAACAACAACAACAGTAACAACCACAACAATAGTAACAACCACAACAGTAACAACCACAACAACAACAACAACAGTAACAACAACAACAGTAACAACCACAACAACAACAACAGTAACAACAACAACAGTAACAACCACAACAACAATAACAACCACAACAACAGTAACAACGACAACAACAACAACAACAACAACAACAGTAACAACCACAACAACAACAACAGTAACAACCACAACAACAGTAACAACCACAACAACAGTAACAACAGTAACAACCACAACAACAACAACAGTAACAACCACAACAACAGTAACAACCACAACAGTAACAACCACAACAACAACAACAACAGCAACAACAACAGTAACAACCACAACAACAACAACAGTAACAACCACAACAACAGTAATAACCACAACAATAGTAACAACAGTAACAACCACAACAACAACAACAGTAACAACCACAACAACAGTAATAACCACAACAATAGTAACAACAGTAACAACCACAACAACAACAACAGTAACAACCACAACAACAGTAATAACCACAACAATAGTAACAACAGTAACAACCACAACAACAACAACAGTAACAACCACAACAACAGTAATAACCACAACAATAGTAACAACAGTAACAACCACAACAACAACAACAGTAACAACCACAACAACAGTAACAACCACAACAGTAACAACCACAACAACAACAACAACAGCAACAACAACAGTAACAACCACAACAACAACAACAGTAACAACCACAACAACAGTAATAACCACAACAATAGTAACAACAGTAACAACCACAACAACAACAACAGTAACAACCACAACAACAGTAATAACCACAACAATAGTAACAACAGTAACAACCACAACAACAACAACAGTAACAACAACAACAACAGTAACAACCACAACAACAGTAACAATAGTAAAAACCACAACAACAACAGTAACAACAACCACAACAGTAACAACCACAACAACAGTAACAACCACAATAGTAAGAACCACAACAGCAGTAACAACCACAATAGTAACAACCACAACAGCAGTAACAACAACAACAACCACAACAGCAGTAACAGCAACAACCACAACAGTAACAACCACAACAGTAACAACCACAACAACAGTAACAAGCACAACAACAGTAACAACCACAACAGCAGTAACAACAACAACAACAACAGTAACAACCACAATAGTAACAACCAAACAGCAGTAACAACAACAACAACAACCACAACAGCAGTAACAGCAACAACAACCACAACAGTAACAACCACAACAACAGTAACAACCACAACAACAACAGTAACAACCACAACAACGACCACAACTAACAAAAATATAGTGTACAATAGTATTGAAGTATTGATAGTATAGGTATAGTTGTCCTCTCCATTTTAATTCTATCCCATAATTTCCTAACTTGCCTGTAGGTCTCAATACAAGTTCCTTATCAGATGAACTCAGCAGCTGGACTGTTTCCCAAATGTCTAATTATAACAACATGAGGTGCTAACCAGTACATCATTTGCACAACAGACTAATGTGTAAACAAAAGTGTTCCCATTATGATGTCCTTATGTGCCAGTCAGTATGTATGTATGTATGTATGTATGTATGTATGTATGTATGTATGTATGTATGTATGTATGTATGTATGTATGTATTATGTATCTACGTATGTATGCAAGCATGTATTTATATATGTATGTATGCATGTATATATGTATGTAAGCATGTATTGATGGATGTATGTATGCAAGCATGTATTTATATATGTATGTATGCATGTATATATGTATGTAAGCATGTATTTATGTATGTATGTATGTAAGAATGTAAGCATGTATGTATGTATGTATCTATGTATGTATAAATCTATGTATTATGTATGTACGTATGTATGCAAGCATGTATTTATATATGTATGTATGTATGTATGCATGTATATATGTATGTAAGCATGTATTTATGGATGTATGTATGTAAGCATGTATGTATGTATCTATGTATGTATAAATCTATGTATTATGTATGTACGTATGTATGCAAGCATGTATTTATATATGTATGTATGCATGTATATATGTATGTAAGCATGTATTTATGGATGTATGTATGTAAGCATGTATGTATGTATCTATGTATGTATGAATCTATGTATTATGTATGTACGTATGTATGCAAGCATGTATTTATATATGTATGTATGCATGTATATATGTATGTAAGCATGTATTTATGGATGTATGTATGTAAGCATGTATGTATGTATGTATGTATTATGTATCTACGTATGTATGCAAGCATGTATTTATATATGTATGTATGCATGTATTTATGGATGTATGTATGTATCTACACCACCCCTTTCGCTGTAAAGTTATGTTGGTACCACAATATCCAGTCCTAAATAAATGAGGTCGTGTAGGTGTCACAACAAAAAAAAAACACAATCCACGCTGTAATGTGGCTGTGTAGGTAACACAGTAAAAACCTTTCAGTCCACACTGTGGTTGGTGTTAGGAAGGGCATCCAGCCGTAAAAAACCTGCCAGACAGTCCTGTATGAGCAAGACAACCAATCTTGCCTCAAGTGGGACAATTTCCGTCTAAACCGATGCTAGCATGGAAGATAGACGTTAAATGATGATGATGTATGTATATATGTTTATACACATGTTTATATATACATATTTATGTATATATGTACATACTTATATATATATATATATGAGCAAAAGGGATATTCAATTTGTTGGTAATTCAACAAATATAAATGTTTATAACTGATTCAGAGCACTCAACAGAATTTTCTGGAGTATAATATTCAATGATATTAAATAAATGGAAACTATATTTATAAAACCATATTTCTTCTATTATATATATTTCAAGGGTACCAAAACTTTGGTACACTCTCATCAGATAAAATACAAAATTTGTTTTACATAAGTTTGGTTGACATAACCAAGAAAAGATACCTTAACGGTTCAAGTTTCAGCTATCCAAGAAAAACTTGAACCGTTGAGGTATCTTTTCTTGGTTATGTCAACATTTATAAAACAAACTTAGTATTTTATCTGATGAGAGCGTACCAAAGTTTTGGTACCCTTAAAATATATAAAATAAAATAAATATGGTTTTATAAATATAGTTTCCATTTCTTTAATATCATTGTATATATATATATATAAACATGTGTACAAACATATATACATGCATTCATACACACATACATTCATACATACATACATGCATACATTCCTACATTCATACATACATTCATATGTACATACATACAATACATATATATACATACATACATACAATACATATATATATACATATATACATACATACATACATACATACATACAATACATATATATATACATATATACATACATACATACGTACATATGTACATACGTACATACGTACATACATTGTTTGCACAAGTGCATACAAATACACATATATATAAGCATAAGAATATAAATACACATACAAATATACATACAGATAAACAGATACATAAATTTACATGATGTCAATGAAATTGCTCTTTATAGATATACATATGTATATCCAGACACCATGATATATAGGTATATGTACATCATGATATATATGTATTCATAAGTTTGTGTACATACTGCATATACATGCAATATACATACATAAACATTAACAATAAAAAAAATATTTAAAAATTATTGGCTAAAACCAATTTTGCTGTAAACAATTCACATTTAATACTCTTAAATATGATGTATATATGTCTGTGTGGTGCATGTGTACATGCATACATACACACATGCATACATATATGCATACATACATATATATATATACATATATATATACATATATATATATATATATATATATATATATATATATATATATATATATATATACACCTCACCAAGACAATGTCACTGGACCGAGACCTTTGGCGGTACTCAGTAATAGAGAAGACCCGCCTTACCTAAATACAAAGTAAAACCTACTACAGTCAGTAGGCATCTCTAACAAAATACGCCCCCGTCCCACCACCCCCACCCCATCCACACCGCCCCCTTCTATGTAAAGTTATGTTGGTGCCACACCATCCAGGCCGAAACAAATGAGATCGTGTAGGTGTCACGACAAAAAAACACACAGTCCACGCTGTAATGTGGCCGTGTAGGCAACACGGTAAAAACCTCCCAGACCCACACTGTAAATGTGGTTGGTGTTAGGAAGGGCATCCAACTGTAGAAAACCTGCCAGACAGTCCTATGCGAGCAAGACAATCACTCTTGCCTCAAGTGGGAAAACCCCCGTCCAAACCCATGCAAGCGTGGAACACGGACGTTAAACGTTGATGATGATGATGATGATGATATATATGTGGTGTAGACATTACAATACAATGGGAGGAAACATAATAGTAACACTGATGATGCCACAGATGTGTGACGAAAGAACTTTGATAGACTATATATATATATATATTTCTATCTGTATTTTTTACCGTTGGTCAATCAATGATAAACATTGATTGCCAGATAAATTAACTATGGAGATATAAAAGATACAGAAGCGAAAACCAATCCAAAGCAAACAGTGAGTGTGTTTTATTATTATTTCTGGCAATATTATAACAATATGACCCTCCCTAAATATAACAATATATACATATATATATAATATATTGCATACATGCATACATACATATATACATATATATATTATATATAGTGCACACACACACACGCGCACACACACACACACACACACACACACACACACACACACACACACACACACATACATGGTGGCTGCCAACTCGTTTTCGAGTACGGCCACTACTTTATATCCATGTAGGAGAACCCCTACCGATACACTGAACGAGTGTGACTTTTTAGTCCAGCCAGCGACTTGAAAACTCTGGTACAAACACTACATTTGTGACAATTATTGACACATAGTGCTGGGCCCATGGTACCATGTGATGACAAGTGCAGAGAGATCTCCAGATATAAAGCAATGCCTGTGCCGTGAAGCTTTTATAGTGAGCAAAGGCACTGCACAAAGCCATTCCCACTCTCTTAACCAAGATGATATTTACCAAAAAGAAGAACAAGTCAACATCATTGGATACCATCAGGGTTGCAGGTGTTATATCAGAGTTTTCCTTCTCCTAGAATTCTGCCTTGACAAAGGCTAAGGGGTCATCTCTCCTGGTTACATACATACATCCATACATACATACATACATACATCCATACATACATACATACAGACATACAGACAGACAGACAGACAGACAGACAGATGTGTGTGTGTCTGAATAAGGATTTCTACATATTTTTTATATTTTGTATCATGTATTTTGTGTAAAATATCATTGTTGTTGGTTATAGGGTCCCTATGATCTACTTACTGGTTGACTACATTTCCAATGGTGAGAATGACAAGGGAGTGTCTTAAATGCTAGACTAACACAACACTTACCTTAGCTCTACCCAGAACAAGAATCTTTAACTGAACTTTTTAACCACACTGTTATGCTGCATCTATGTAAAGCATATAGTTGTCTTTGATAAGAAATGTATGAAGTATATGGAGGAGCCTCTATATCTAAGGTTCTCAAACTTTTGGGGCTACCCCCGTCTTCATGGTCACGTAATATCCTCAGATACCCGAATCCTATTTCCAGAGAGACCTGCCTACATACAAATTGTAAATAATATATAATAATTAGAATTGTTGAGAGTTGACCTCAGATCGCTGAAGCTCACAGAGGAGATGACAAAGGACCATGACAAATTGAGAGATGCTGTGTTGAAAAGAACCCATCCCACACTTGCAAGCAAGGAAAAGCGGACGTCAAATGATGATGATGATGATGAAATGATATAATATATACTATGTATAAGTATATATTATATATTTTTTATTTTACTAGTTATATATAATATGTATCATTTGATATTCAATATACTGTTATATCATCTCTAGCGCCCCATTAGGCCCCAGCGCTCCCCTGGACCTTCTCAACGCCCCCCTGGGAGTGGTAGCACCCACTTTGAGAACCTCTGCTCTATATGGTCAAATAACCTGATAGAAATAATAACTAAGTCTCTGTCAAACAACATACCATGTTTTTGTTGTTGTTGTTTTTAACTTGTAAATGTAGATCTGGATACACTATGCCTGAATTCAAGACAGGATGGGCATGATTGGAATAACTTTCACCAGAAGTCTGTTTCATCAGACTCGACCTGGGGTTTAACAACAACAGCAACAATCCACTAAGATATATTTTAACCTTTTTGAAATCAAGCTGCTTGATACGACCCTTGACATTACAATACCAAGCCATTTGTTTGAATGTGTTTGTATTTATATAATAAATTTCCAGCATGATTTTATGTAAGAATCTTTGTCATGTTCCAAACACCAGCTTAATAACTTAACAATGAGAAAGCTAGTTATATTAGTAAATCCTTCAAAATTCTTGATTATTTTCAAAATGATTTGAAAATCAAAAGTAGTGTCTTTCATTAGAAATATGGTAATGAAAGAATTGAGTATGTTAATCATTTCATAGACTACATGGTTTCATAAAGCCAAGGGTTCAGCTATTTGAAATCTTGTTTTGTTTTGTTGTTTTATTTTAGACACAAGCATGACTGTGTAGTTAAGAAGTTAATTTTGCAATAATGTGATTCTAGTTTTGGTACCAATGCCCAGCACCTTAGAGAAGTATCCTTTATCATAACCTCAAGTTAACCTATTATTTGAGAGTGGAATTTGGTACATAAACACTTTTCACAAGCCCATCATATGTATATGTGGATGTAGATGTATGTATGTACATATGTATGTGTGTACGATTGTATTGTATGTATGTATGTTTCTCTTTTTTTTAATTTCGAGTACATTTTTGACTGGCCACCTTCCTGGTGGCAAGATTGTAAAAGAAATTGTTATTCCTTGAATTGCAAGAATGTTTAGCAAATTTTGAAGGTGCCAGATATTGTGACGATTTATAGTCTATGAATTAGGGAGCTGCACTCTTTGTCCACAAATCAAAGTTCAGTCATACTTTGGTCCAAGTAGGTTGGTATATAACCTACAGATCCAATAATAATGGATATGAAGCAGAAGGTGTATCTTGGATACTGGATCAGCAAACTCCTCATCAATGATCCGTAGATGTCTTCCTATATGTATGTATGTATGTATCCATGCTTGTATGCATATATATGTGTGTGTTTATGTATGAACACCAAGTGGTTCTCTTTCACACCTGATGCTGCTATACTTGAGAAAATGGGTAGCTTTCATTGAAGATACCAACATAGAAATAAAAAATGAAAACTACAGCTATCATTCACAATTGAGAATGACTTGGTAGAATGTACCACGCTTTTGTTAAGGGTTTTAGGTACTCATGTAATCATGAACGGAGACAAACAACCTCTCAACCATCATACTGTTAGCCCAGCATGTCCAGGATGTGGGAGAAAGAAAGGGTTGCACCAGCATTGGGCAACTAATTTCTTTATCAACTCCCAAAAGGATGAAGAACACATTTGATATTAGTAGGATTTGAATGTATTGTGCTGAGAACCAGAACAAATATCATAACACAGTATATCCAGCTTTCTAATGTCTCTGCTAAATGAACCACCTTACCGATTTAGATATATTGATATATTAAAAAAGTGTTTTATATCATCATCATCATCATCATCACCGTTTTACGTCCGTTCTTCCACGCTAGCATGGGTTAGACGGGTTGTCATGTATATATGTATATATATATATACATAACTTGTATAATGTTTTTAACACATATAATCCATATACATGTGTGCACAGAGACACATTCACACGTCTCGCACACAAGACCATATAAATTGTCAACAGTGAACGTGTATAAACAGATGAAAACACAATGATATGCCATTGTGTGTTGTCTAAGGAGAAAGTAGTCTATTCATCAGAAAGTTGTCTAGACATTTGTAATCAATCCCATAATAAAAGTGAAGAGAACATTACTTTTGATTGAACATTTTTCCATTTCGAACAAACAAAGATAAAAATCTATGAAATCTATATTTCTGATGTAAAGAAAGATAGTATGAATAAGTGCGTGTGTATGTGTGTATATATGTATGTATATTTATGTGTGCGTATATGTATGTATGTGTATGTGTGTGTATGTGTGTGTGTATGTATGTATATATGTATCTATGTATGTATGTATAAATGTGTATATGTATGTATAAATGTGTATATGTATGTGTGCATATGTATGTATGTAATTATGTATGCATGTATGTATGTATATATATATTTATGTATGTATTTATGCATATATGTAAATATGTATGTATGAATGTATATATGTTTGTATGCATATACATGTATGTATGCATATATATGTATGTATATATGTATGCATATGTATGAATGTAAGTATGTATGCATGTGTCTATGAATGTATGTATGTATGCGGAAGAACTCATAAGAGTCAATGGCCATCCAAAAGTGTGTAAATATGTATATACATATGTACCGTATGGTTAAACCACTGGGAGTGAAGGACCCCTACTAGCCTTTGTCAGGGCATTCTTCTAGGAGAAGGCAACTCAAGAAATTGGGATAACTCCGATATAAAACCTGCGGCTCAATAGTTACCAATGATGTTGATCTTTTCTTCTTTTCGGGTTATAGCTACTGTCGCTCAGAGAGTGGGATTAGCTCAGTGCACAGTCTTTCCTCGCTTTAAAAAATATCTTCACGCACAGGCATTGCACGATAGAATTAATTAATAATTACTAATAATGGTATATCGTGCAATGGCCATACTCGATAACGAGGGGGCAGCCATCATGTATATATGTATGCATGCATATGTATATATGCATGTATGTATGAATGTATGCATGCATGGATGTATGTATATATGTATGTGTATGTATGTATGTATGTATGTATGTATGTATGTATGTATTTATGTATGTTTGCTTATGTATATATGTATATATGTATATATGTATGTATGCATGTGTATATATGTATACATGTATGTATATATGTATGTATATATGTATGTATGTATGCGTATGTATGTATGTATATATGTATGTATATATGTATATATGCATGTGTATATATGTATGTATATATATATGTATGCATGCGTATATACGTATGTATATATGCATGTATATATGTATGCATGCATATATATGTATGTATGTATATTTGTATGTATATATATGTATGTATATAATAGAAATAAGAAATATCTCTTCAGTGAAAACAGTGTTGCTTCTGTAGAAATTGTACGTATCTATCGCTGGTTGATTATATAGCAGTCTATATATATATTCTTGGTTTCATTATTAACCAATCACACTCAACTTTGAAGAGGTTCAAGAAGGTATCTTTTCACATTTGATATGATCTGACAAAAATCTGACATTAAATTTTTTTTTTTTTATTAATTATTTTCCTTCTTTTTATTTTACTTGTTTAATTATTATTCATAAATTCCCTTTAATCCCATCTTGCTAAAGCTACTAATATATTCCAGTGCAATCAAGCATGAAGCAGTCATGTAAGGACTTAAGTTACATACTTTCAGAATTAATATTATTGTTACTGTTCTTATATTGTTTGTTTTTGTTTTTGTTTTTTTCTAACTGTTCTAGATTTTTCTACTTAAGTTTTCTTCTATTCCTTTCAACCTTCTAAAATGTTTTCCTTTTCTTTTCTTTCTTTCCTCGTTACTTTCCTTCCTTATTCCTTACTTTCCTCTTGTTTTTGTTTGTTTTTTTGTTTTTTTCATCAACAATGGAATTAGGAGTTATATATGACAAAGAAATTGTCACTTCATTTGTTACAAGTAATCAGGTTGGGAAAAGTGGCAAGTGAACAAAATCACATCCTGTAATCTTCCTTAGTATGTGTATGTGTGTGTATGTGTGCGTCTATTTGTGTGTGTGTGTGTCTATGTGTGTGTACATATATGTGATCATGCATGTGTGCATGTATGAGCATGCATGTGTGCATGTATGAGTATACATGTGCATATGTACATTTGACTCTATAAAAGAGAAAGAGAACGTGTATTTGGGTGTCGTATGGATGTATGTATATATGTGAACACACGTGCATGCATGCACATATGTTTGTGAGAAAGATAGAAAGAGAGGGGGAGCAATGTAGTTTGTGTATTTTCTGAAAATGTATTAAAGTTTTTCCTATGAAATAGTCACTAACACAGTGACAAAGCACTACTGTTTCCCCTTAAACACAAAATGCTGCTACATTCCTGCAAGCCATCTGTATAATATGTATGTGTATATATTCATATACAGAAATTCATGGAAATGTTTCATTGATCTCCACCTCCACAATTGGTTAATTAAATCTGGAGTGTGTTCAGCCAACATGGGAGTCTCTATGCGGTTGATCTAACTCCTAGGAATAGTAACCAAATTACCTTCAGATCACACTCTACTATTTTAGGAGGAGGACACATTAGGTAATGTGGTCTTGAGTGTACCATGCAAGGAAAAATACAGGATGGTTATAGCTGAATTGACTTTGATTATAGATTGAGTTGTAGCTCATCATAAACAACAATCTGGAGAGTCTTTCATTTAATTTTATACAGAACTCCAGTAATTTCAGGTTCCTATATATTAAGACTGTAAATAAACCTTGTAGTCTTATGCAAAAGACTGTGTATCAGTCCTGCATATATATTTAACCTCTAAACAATAAGCTAATACAAATTGCAGTCAAATTTTCCTAATACCACACTCATCTCAGCTAATCTTTCAATCAAACCCCCCAAAAATATCCATTCTAGATGTCTTAATCCACCATCACTGTTCATATCTTCAATACGGTCTTCATTCTAGTGTCTTTTGGAAATATATATTGTTTATTGGTTAGTGTTCCATAACATTTTTTACCAGATCACCAGCTCAGTTTCCTCGCCCAACGTAAAGATAAGAAAAGCAGTCTTGTATAAAACTCATTTGATGGCATAAAATTAACAGCATTTTATTAATTCAACTTTAGCATTATTAAAATCACCATTAGGAAAAATAAATCTAGCAAAAACGGTACGAATAATGATAGAGAATTTTTCAAACTAAAATCTCTCTCTCTCTCTCTCTCTCTCTCTCTCTCTCTCTCTCTCTCAATATATGTATGTGTGTGTGTTGAACAATGAAAATAAACAAAGACAGAGTTAGGAGGTTAATGAGTTCGTTGTTTTATGGTTGTTTCAGAGGGTTGATTGATCATGGCAGATTGATATATGGACTAGCAGGTAGTGGTCACTTTACTACCTATTTCTAGTCTTGAAATCCCTGATCAATCTCACCGTCTTTCCCAGAAGATTGTTTCTGAAACAGGTAGTAACATAACCACTACCTGCTAGTTGATATATTGATCTACCATGATCAATGAGCCCTCTGAAACGGCCGTAAAACAATTAACCACTTATGTATTTTCATTGTTCAATACACACACACATATATATTTATATATATATATATATATATATATATATATATATATATATATGACTCAGTAACTTGAGCAGATTCTTCAAGGAAACCTTATACAATGAACACCTATTGCAAAACTATAGCATTCACTGCCTAATCTCACTGGAAAGAGCAAGAATAGTACTGCTCCATTTATTCACTCTCTTTATATATTTCTATGCCTGCCAGTAAAAGCAACAGGAAAACACTTCAGTGTACCCACTCTTGTACATTAGGATAGCAACATCCAGACATAGATATACAATGTTCAAAATTTAGACAATTCTATCAGTAAAAACACTATAGCTATATCACTTACAGACAGCTTTCTCACCTGCTTAACTGAGATATGAAACTCAAAGGATTCTTTAAACAAATGTTCTACCCACTTCGCTATTAGTTGGTATCTCTTTAAAATATCTACACTTTAAAAACTTAATTATCATCTAGCTTTACATTGAAAAAATATTTACCAATAGTTATAATATATTCTTATTTTTTCCTTTATTTTAACTGCGTTTTTTTTTTTAACATTCTCAGTTCTTTATCTTTTGTTCATACCGCTTTGAAAATGTTAAAAAGTTATTATCTCCTTTAAACAAAAGTATAATTAAGTAACATGGTTTTCCACTGTACATAATTACTCCTAAGCTAAAACAAAGGGGTTGGATGCAAGAGAAAGAGTCAGAGTAGAGAGAGAGAGAGATGCTATAAGCAATGTAGACTTTTGAAAGAAGGATATTCAATTCAGTTTCTTCGTTTTAATAAACTCAATCTAATTAAATAGAGAAGCTAGCATGTCTTTTGAGATAATCAAATGCTAAACTAGGAAGAAGTCAAAGCAATAGACTATGTCTGCCCTCTGGAATCCCACGGCTATAACTGAAATATTACCGGCAAACTACGAGTAAATGAGATCAGAACAAAAGAGATAAGTAATATCTGACAACAGCAATTTACACATTCATTTAAAACAATTCCATGGAGTTTGTAAGAAGATGTTTTGTTGTTTGTGGTATGGTTTTTTGATGATTATGTTGTTGCTGCTGTTAGTTTTCTTGTTTGTTTTTCCAATAACATTCCGTTTACAAGTGAAATAGAAATAAATGTAATTATTTAAAATGATTTGATTTGAAACTCTAGTAAATTTATTTCTCCATCTTTACAATTGTATTATAAAAATCTAAATTCATCTCCTTTTAAACATATCAGCTTCCCCGGAAGTTTTCCATCAGCTAATTCAGATCAACATATCCAACATGTTTAGATTAGATTGTGTGGTGTTAAGTACCTTTTCCCAACTTACTAAACAATTTATAATAAAATGAAATGTGTGTGTAGGTAAGGGAGGAAGAGGTAGATGGTTTAAAAGACAATAACTCTTAATGATTAAGTTAAACAAATCAACTAGTTTATTCAACTGAATGCATATATTAAGCCCCTTATGCTACATTACCTACATCACCCAAACCCTTACTGAACATACCACAGCAATTTTTATCATCCCCCTATCTCTTTTCAATTTCTAAAATGTTTTGAAATACCAAATATTTCAAAGCAATTCCTCTCTTGCTTCTTTATCATTCCAAAAGGAAACATGAAGTTTTCATAAGGCTTCAATACAGTTTTGGGTTACAGGATTTGATTCTTACATCTCTATGTATCATCTCATCTCTGCCAATTAAATGACCATCAACATTCTCTAAATTCTCTTTTCTCATTTTATTTACTTTGTAATTTTTCTGTTTAGTCATAAAATAAATACCAGGCAGAGCTAAGGTTAAATTTTGAAATTAAACTCACTAATTATAAATTTACTATCTCTCTATATGTTCCTATCTCTCTCTTTCCTCTGTGTACACACACACATATATATATATGTATATATATATATATATATATATATATATATATATATATATATATATATATATATATATATATATATATATATTAATTTATATATTAATAAAAGGAATTCAAACTTTGTCTGATTTACTCGTTTTATTTACAACCCTTTAAAATTATAATGATATTATAATGAAATAGTATGGTAGAATATTAAATGTTAAGTGTTACTTGAACAAGTACTTTCATGCTTTCGCAATCTTCAGGTTCATATTCAGTGGTGACAGTCAAGTTGGCAATATTCAGTGGTAACAGTCAAGTTGAAAATTGCCTACTTGACGTCACCACTGAATATGAACCTGAAGATTGCGAATGCATTAAAGTACTTGTTCAATTAACATTTAACGTTTAATATTCTACCATACTATTTCATTATAATATCATTATAATTTTAAAGGATTGTAAATAAAACGAGTAAATAAGACAAAGCTGGAATTCCTTTTATTAATATAATCTTCTATACACAATCATACACACCCGTGTGTGTGAGTGTGTGTGTGTATGTGTATATATATATATATATATATATATATATATATATATATATATATATGTATGTATGTATGTATGTATATATATATATATATATATATATATATATATATATATATATATATATATATATATATATATATATATATATATATATATATATATATATATATATGGAGGCACATGGCTTAGTGGTTAGAGCATTGGGCTTGCAATCGAAAGGTTGTGAGTTCAATTCTCAGATCGGGTGATGTGTTGTTTCCTTGAGCAAGACACTTTATTTCACATTGCTCCAGTTTACTCAGCTGTAGAAATGAGGTGATAGGGACTGGGGTCCCTATCATTCCACTATCATTCGTGGAGGTGCCATGGCAAAAAAGCACCCAGCACTCACTGTAAATGAGGTTGGTGTTAGGAAGGGCATCCAGCTGTAGAAATCAAGCCAGAATCAGTTCCTGTCCCACCCTTGCAAGCAGGGAAAAGTGGACGTAAAATGAAATGATGAATGATGATAATATATACATATATGGCTACAGATGAATCATAACACACCAGAGTACTCAATACTTAGGGTAGTAGAGTGGGTAATAATAGGAAAAGAGTCAGGACTGAGCTCCGGCCATTTTGACAACTAGATCTGAACTCTGGTGGATCAGATACTTTGAGGCCATGGGTTTGGTATAATGTGAATGGAGGATTTGGACCTTATCATTCTTAGTTTCCATCCAGAGTTCTGTGTCTAACATGGGCAGTCTGCGATTGGGGTGTTTAGTGGGGTGGTCTACTGTTACTTTAATGCTCTGGTAGATGGAGTTAGCTATTTGCTGGATGCTCCCCATGGTGCAAGCTTCTAGTTCTGATCCATGGGTACTCTCTTGTAGGGGTATTTTTACTACAATATTGATATCATCAACATAGCGAGGGGGCTATGTGTTTAAGTTCAATAATAAAACATACATCTAAGAAGAGGAGGCAGCCAATGGCATCAGCCTCACTGGTGATGTGACCAATCTGTTCATGGTGTGGTGGAACATATATGTGTATATATATATATATATAACCAACCAAAAAAAAGCCTTCGTGAGCCTCCTTTTTTCAAGTAAAAAGAAATTCAAACACTCATATATGAAAAAACAACCTGTGACAACCCCCCCCCCCCCTCCCTCTTATTTGAAGAACTATTGTAACGCGAACTGGCGCGAAATTTATTATAATTATTGACAAACCAATCAAATTACTTCTCGAAAAACCTGGCATTTCGAGCCACTTTTTCCATATAAAACAAGTAACATTCAGAGACCAACCAGATGTGAGAAAAACCACAGACCCTCCATCTCAACTCACCTTTTGAAAAGCAGAAGAACTGCGAAACCGGTAAAGGAACCAAATAAATAAATATATTT
>OZ024743.1:146369845-146377345 GCA_964016885.1 Eledone cirrhosa | reverse complement strand
TACTTATAAATACTCTGTGATTTTCTCTTTGGAAATTGTTCCATAACCTTTTTAACTGTACACTACACACTACAAGGAACATGTCGAGAAAAAATATTTGGTAATCAGTCCTCCATGTTTATTTTGTTTGCAAATTCACCTCAAACATATTTGATTTGATCTACACAAACAAAATTTAATTTTACCTTCTCGTGTATATATATATACAGGCCGAAACAAATGAGATCGTGTAGGTGTCACGACAAAAAAACACACAGTCCACGCTGTAATGTGGCCGTGTAGGCAACACGGTAAAAACCTCCCAGACCCACACTGTAAATGTGGTTGGTGTTAGGAAGGGCATCCAACTGTAGAAAACCTGCCAGACAGTCCTATGCGAGCAAGACAATCACTCTTGCCTCAAGTGGGACTACCCCCGTCCAAACCCATGCAAGCGTGGAACACGGACGTTAAACGTTGATGATGATGATGATGATTTATATATATAATATGGAAAGTGATATAAGGCTAAACAATGCAAAATGGACTGTAAGATGAAGGTAATGAAAAAGTAATTACCTGGTAATATTTGTTTTGTTTTGTTTTTTGTTGTTGCTGTTGTTTCTGTCGTCCTAATATTTAGGGACTTAAAATTCCCTTCTTCAGCATTTAAGGAACTTTAAGGAAATAAAATTTTGATTTAAATTTCTTAAACCGCTTTCAAGCAATGAACAACACTAAATTTCCTATATACCACTTCGACCACTCACTCGACAAAAAGAACCCTGTCCACATTGTAACATGATTGGTGTTAGGAAGGGCATCCAGCCATAGAAACCAAGCCAAAATACATATCCATATGAGCATGTTATGGTCTCTGGACCTGACTTGTCTCATAACATAACAACCTGTCTAACCCATGCAAGCATGGAAAAATAGATGTTAAATGATGATGATGATAATAGTAGCTAGTATAAGAATAGAACAGAAGTTTAGAGAATTGCTACCTCTGTTGACAACAAAAGTTTTTCCCTATGAACAAAAGGTCAACTGTGTGATGCCTGTGTGCAAAGTGCAATGCTGCATGGCTATGAGTGCAGATGATATGTGAAGGCTAGAGAGAAATGAGCTATTAATGTGCTAGAATGACAAAGCATATTTGAACTGAGAAAGGAACTTGGTTTAAAAGGAATCAGAAGTGGTGTGCAAGAAAGAAAACTGCATTGGTATGGACATTTGATATGCATGGATGATGATTACTGGGTGAAGAATTGCCAAATAATCACAGTGGATAGAAGATGTTGTAGAGGAAGACCAAGAAAGACTTGGATGGAAGTGCTGAGAGCTGATCTCAAATTGCTGAAGCTCGCAGAAGACATGACAAAGGAATGCAACAAGTAGAGAGAAGTTGTACTTAGAAGGACCCATCCAACCCATGCAAGCATGGAAAAGCAGACATAAGATTATATATATATATATATGAAAACAGGGAGAGAAAGACAATTATTAGGAAGAAAAATTTTTTTTTTTTCCTTTTTTTATTTCTTTCTCTCTTTTTTCTAGGTTAGAAAATGATTAAAACGAAATATTTTACTTTGTGTGAAGTGTTAAGGTATTAGTTGATTTATTTATTAATTAACAATATATATATATTATTCAAAATATTAATAAATGAATACGTTCACATAATCAAAATATATGGAATTGAACCATCAAGACAGTTGAGGTATGTCATGCATCAATTCATATATTTTATCTGATGAGGGCGTACTGAAAAAACAGCACAGTACCTCCGAAATATATATAATAAAACATATATTTTGATTATGTGAACATATTCATTTATTAATATTTTGAATAATATTACTAACTCTAGAAAACTTCTTTGTAGAGTGCTTTTAATCTATTTTAAAACTATATTCATTAAGTAATCAATGAATAATATTAATCTTTGGTTATATATATATATATATATATCATCATCATCATCATCATCACCGTTTTACGTCCGTTCTTCCACGCTAGCATGGGTTAGACGGGTTGTCCTGTTGTGTGAAGTGTCTGGTCGGCTGACCATGCCTTGCTCATACAGGAACTGATCTGGCTTGATTTCTACAGCTGGATGCCCTTCCTAACACCAACCTCATTTACAGTGAGTGCTGGGTGCTTTTTCATGGCGCCTACACATCCACTTTACAGTGTGGGCTGGGTGCATTTTTGCCGTGGCTCCTCCACGACCACCTTGTGGTGGGGGGTGTGGGGGCATATTGTCTATATGCTTCAGCATGTACCCATGGGAGGTCGGGTACTCTGTATTACTGCGTGACGCCAGAAGTCACGGTCGTGTGTCATTGCCTTTGAGAGGTGTAATTGGGTAAGGTCGGCTTTTATCACCTCATCCCAGGTCATCTTGGGTCTCCCCACTCCGCGGTTTCCATCAACTTCTAGTGCTCTGCACCTTTTTATATATATATATAATATATAATATATAATATATATAATAATTAAATATATATAATAATTAAATATATAAATAGATAAATAAATGCCATTGTTAAATAATAAATAAATCAACTAATACCTTAACACTTCACACAAAGTAAAACATTTCGTTTTAATCATTTTCTAACCCAGAAAAAAGAGAGAGGGAGACAAAAAAAGGAAAAAAAAAATTTTTTTGCTTCCTCATAATCGTCTCTTTCTCCCTGTTTTCATATATATATATATATATATATATATATATATATATATATATATATATATATATATATATATATATATATATATATATATATATATATACGTCCATACATATTTATTCATTATTTATTCCTTTTATATATAAGTACATATATATATTATACATATATACGTGTATGTATATATAAATACGTACATACATCTATGTGTTTATAGTATATAATGTTTTGAATTGGCTTGTCTTTTAAGAAAATACCTTTCAGTTATGTTTTTTTTTTATTACATCAGTGAACTTTTATGAGTAAGGTAAAAATTGCTGTGTTGTGTGATGTGGGAGGGGGTCCACATTAAGCTTCTTTGATGGTATGTTATGTATGAGCACATGAATGCCTATAAGTTAAAATGCCAGTACGTTTTTATGCATCTATATGATTACAATTTGAACATTCAAAAACTAGAACTTTAAGTTATTACAATGCTAATTATTAGATTATTACTATTATATTATTATTATTATTAGTATTATATAGGAGAGAAACTGAAAGAGAACAGGAATTAGTTATAGAGATAATGTATGGAATATATTTTGCTAAGTTTTTATTTCATTCAATTTATTACTGATGTATTGTTAATTTAATAACTGCAACTATACTATTTCAAAAATTGCCTTATAAAAACACATACACACACATACTGCTGCATTTTCATTTTTTTATTGCAATTATATTGCTTAAAATGTATTTTAATAAATATAATGTATTAAGATCTAATACTAATGTTACATTCTTTTATTTTTGTTTCACATTTGTTTGTTTTTTTTCATTTATTTGTTACTTGTTTTTTTTACTTTTTTCTTTCAAAGATATTTTGCCTCTTAGTTATGAGGGCAAATTTGTACAATCTCTCTTTAAATTATTCTCTGTCTAAAATCCTTCTGTTGATTTAATTTTTCATTATAAAAAATATGAGTATATGAATATGTGGTACATTTTTAATGAAATTTGTAGACTCTAAAACACTTTTTGTAACCTGCCCTTGTAAAAATCCCCTTGTTTACTGCCCTAAAGTTTTAATAATTGTTTCTACTTTAGGCACAAGGCCAGCAATTACCCAGTGCATTACTGGTACTTTATTTTATCGACCCCGTAAAGATGAAAGGCAAAGTCAACCTCGGCGGGATTTGAACTCAGATCGTAAAGGGACATAACTATGCTGGAAAGCATGGCGTCCGACCCTCTACCGATACTGCCAATCCACCGCCCTAAAGTTTTAATAATGATTTCTATTATAGGCACAAGGCCAACAATTTTGGGGGCAGGGTAAAGTCAATGAAATCGCCCAGTGCATTACTGGTGCTTTATTTTATCTACCACGGAAGATCAAAAGGCAAAGCTAACCTCAGCGGGATTTAAACTCAGAATGTAAAGGGCCGTAACTCTGTAATGCAAAGCATGGTGTCTCATACTCTACTGATACTGCCAATACACTGTAGTTTTAATAATAATAATTGTTTCTACTTTTGGCACAAGGCCAGCAATTACTCAGTACATTACTGGTACTTTATTTTATCGACCCCCGTAAGGACGAAAGGCAAAGTTGACCTCGGCGGGATTTGAACTCAGATGATAAAGGGCCGTAACTCTATGCTGCAAAGCATGGTGTCTGACGATCTACCGATACTGCCAATCCACCACCCAAGGTTTAATAATAATAATTGTTTCTACTTTTGGCACAAGGCCAGCAATTACCCAGTACATTACTGGTACTTTATTTTATCGACCCCGTAAGGATGAAAGGCAAAGTTAACCTCGGCAGGATTTACTAAGAATAATTGTTTCTACTTTAGGCACAAGGCCAGCAATTACCCAGTGCATTACTGGTACTTTATTTTATCGACCCCGTAAGGATGAAAGGCAAAGTTAACCTCGGCGGGATTTGAACTCAGAATGGCAAGGGGCATAACTCTATACATCAAAGCATAGTGTCCGACCCTCTACCGATACTGCCAATCCAAATGATTTCTAATCTAGGTACAAGGGTTGCAATTTTTGCAGGAGTGGAGCAAAGTGATTATATCGACCCCAGTACTTTATTGGTACTTTATTAGTCTTAATAATAATAAGGGTTTCTGATTTAGGCACAAGGCCAACATTTTTTTTTGGGGGGGGGGTGATTAAATTGACCCCAGTAATTGATTGGTACAGAAGGATGAAAGGTAAAGTTGATGATGTCGGTGGAATTTGAACTTACAGCATAAAGAGCCCAAACAAATACTGCTATGCATTTATCCAAGGCTCTAATGGCTCTGCTAATCCACTGGGAATAAGGATGTTAAATGGTAGTTATTATTAGTGGCTGAGGTTTACTTTGCCTTTCATCCTTACGGGGTCGATAAAATAAAGTACCAGTAATGCACTGGGTAATTGATGGCCTTGTGCCTAAAGTAGAAGCAATTATTAGTGGTAGAGGGCAGTGGATTGGCAGTATTGGTAGAGAGTTGGACACCATACTTTGCAGCATAGAGTTAAGGCCTTTTATATTCTGAGTTCAAATCCCACCAAGGTTAGCTTTGCCTTTCATCCTTATGTTGTCGATAAAATAAAGCACCAGTAATGCACTGGGGTCAATTTAATAAACTTACCCCTCTCCCAAACTTGCTGGCCTTGTGTTATAGTAGAAATCATTATTAATATTGCTCGAGCAGTAGATTGGCAATATTGGTAGAGTGTCGAACAACATGCTTTGCAGCACAGAGTCACGGCTCTTTACATTCTGAGTCAAATTCCTCCAAAGTTAGCTTTGCTTTTCATCTTTGCGTGGTTGATAAAATAAAGTACCAGTAATGCACTGGGGTTGATTTAATTGACTACCTCTCTCCCCAAAATTGCTGGCCTTGTGCTATAGTAGAAATCATTATTATTATTAGGGCGGTGAATTGGCAGTATCGGTAGAGGGTTGGACGCCATGCTTTGACGCATAGTTACGTCCCTTTACAGTCTGAGTTCAAATCCCGCCGAGGTTAACTTTGCCTTTCATCCTTACGGTGTCGATAAAATAAAGTACCAGTAATACACTGGCTAATTGCTGGCCTTATACCAAAAGTAGAAACAATTATTTCTTCATGAGTACATTTTAAACTTATAGCCTCGTTTAAATGTTTTTTTATGTGGTTGAATTATACTGATCGGGAGAGGAAATACTGTATATATTTTACCTAATGATTCTTTGAACTTACTTTTATATATATATATATATATATAAGCAAATAGTTATTTAAGTTGTTAGTTATTCAACAAATTTATTTATAACAGATTCGAAGCACTCTACAGCATTCTTCTGGAGTATAATATCAATAATATTAATAAATGGAAACTATCGTTATAAAACGATAAAATAAAGTACCAGTAATGTACTGGGTAATTGCTGGCCTTGTGCCTAAAGTAGAAACAATTATTATTATTATTGTTATTGCCAACAATAGCACCGACAACAAAAACAACAGTTTTTGTTGTCGGTGCTCTTGTTGGCAATACTGCCCGATGTGATGCTGGTGTTTGTAATGGTTGTGGGAGGGGTGGTGTTACTCTGCTCCACGTTTAAATTGCTGTCACTTGACAGCTGACTTAATGGGTGGGGGCATGTCTTGTCCATGTTTTCTTTGAGGAAAAGAAAGTTTCAAAAAAAATAAAGTTCAAATATTTGGGCCCAAAAGCCCAAATATTATGAAGTCATACAGCTTATGAGAAATTGTTCCTTTCAAAATTTGAAAAAGTCCTTTGCCTGATCTATCTGTGAAAGCAGTTCTATCCTATCATCCAGGTGATTACCTTATCCAAACGATGGAGTAAAATATGTAAACGGAATCATCAAAATAATAAGAAAAAATGAACATAAACCATGTGTAGCTTGGGCCCTGTACAGTATCGGTAGAGGATTTGGACGCCATGATTTCTAGCATAGTTACGTCCCTTTATGGTCTGTGTTCAAATCCTGTTGAGGTTAACTTTGCCTTTCATCTTTACGGGGTCGATAAAATAAAGTATCAGTAATGTACTTGTGCCAAAAGTAGAAACAATTATTATTATTATTAGTTGACTATTTATCATGACCAACTTTGATGTTGCCTTGGGCCGGTTATTTTAGGGAATACCAGGCTACATCTAATAACTGTTTCATATCATTCCTTGTCATTTCACTTTTGCTGGTAGTCCAGAACTATTTTCAATATTTGAGCTGTTCCTAGTAGGCATATTTTGGGGGGAGGTTCAATCCCTACAGTGTCCGAGCATTGCTGACTTGTGGGTTTATGTCGAACACCTGCTGTTGCGTGTAAAACAGATCCGACTATCAGCTGAGTCCATCGTGAGGATTGCTCCGCCCTCTTCCTTTAGCCGGGAAGGGCAGGCAGTTTTTATCTGTCTGGTGGCCATGGCGAAAGAGATAGTATGGTGGACACGTCTGAAAGGGCTGAAGACGAGCACTTACCTCTTAGGTGATGCCTTGATTAGCTTTTTCAAATTTCATTTGAAAAGGAAAATCAGGGTAGAGAGGGAAGTGCTCTCTTCCCAACATTTTGTTGAAAGATGGGTGAGAGAGGCAAGAATGGCCCGAGTGAATGGGCCTACTCTGAGTATGTGTCTGTAAATTAAAGGTGGAAAACTGGGAGAGGACACTTGTCCTGGTGGTCAGGGTCACCGTGGCTTTTTTTTAATGGGCTTTCTCCACGATGGCCCTTGGAAGTCTCCCCCCTATTGGGGAATTTTTCATTGTTCTTTTATTACATCCTGTTTTTTTGGTTTTTTTTACACGCAAAAATGCCCA
>OZ024743.1:146334845-146367345 GCA_964016885.1 Eledone cirrhosa | reverse complement strand
AAACGATTGTCAGCTATTAAATGATTTGAACACAACTTTGATAATTGTAAAATTTAATTATTTAACTGATCTGTAAACAACTGATGTTCATACATTGAGCTATTTCTCTTACTGGTAATAAGGTAATTAAGAAATTACTGACCTTCCTGTTTATAGTTGTTTATACTATATACATAACTATGAATAGTATTATTATTATTATATACACACATATATATATATATATATGTATATATATACACATATATATATGTATATATATACACATATATATATGTATATATATATGTATCATCATCATCATAATCATCACCGTTTTACGTCCGTTCTTCCACGCTAGCATGGGTTAGACGGGTTGTCCTGTTGTGGGCAGTGTCCGGTCGGCTGACTATGCCTTGCTCATACGGGAACTGATTCTGGCTTGGTTTCTACAGCTGGATGCCCTTCTTAACACCAACCTCATTTACAGTGAATGCTGGGTGCTTTTTTTCAGTGGTGCCTACACATCCACTTTACAGTGTGGGCTGGGTGCTTTTTTGCCATGGCACCTCCATGACCACTTTGCAGTGGAAGGGTGTGGGGGCATATTGTCTCAGCTTCGGCTTGTACCCGTGTGGGGTCGGGTCTTCTGTATTACTGCGTGACGCCAGAGGTTACGGTCGTGTGTCATCGCTTTTGAGAGGTGTAATTGGGTAAGGTCGGCTTTTATCACCTCATCCCAGGTCTTCTTGGGTCTCCCCACCCCGCGGTTTCCATTGACTTCTGGTGCTCTGCACCTTTATATGCAGCTGTCATCCTTCATACGCATCACATGTCCATACCAACGCATCCGCCTCTCCTACACACAGCATTTGATTCCTCTTATGCTCAGTCTCTCTCTCAATTCATTTATGCTTTGCCGTTCGCGTATATTACTATTACACATCCATGTATATATATACATGGATGTGTATATACATATATATATATATGTATATGTGTATATACATATATATATATATGTATATATACACACATATATATATATATATATTTATTAAAATAACAGATTAAAGTTTAAGCAAAGAATCGCTGCTTTCACCCTTAACGGGAACATCTGAAACTATAAATATTTGCTCTACGGTTCTTATATATTTGATATATATTTTCCTTATCGAGCCCTCTTTGGATTTTAGTCTTCAATTTTATTATTATTACTATATATATATATATATATATATATATATATATATATATATATATATTTTTATATATATATATATATATATATATATTATATTACATTCAAAGTTGTGGATGTCATGCTTGGGAAAATCTCAAACATGTGTCCTGTCTCCCAAAGTCAGCTCATAGAAAAAAATTAAAAGAATAAATCTGAGCATTTAAACATGAATACATTTCACCAAATATTGGTGTATTCAAATTTGGATCATCAGTGAGGGAAATCAAACTATCTATACTTACACCCGCTAACATACAGAACTGAAGGCGATGAGAGAAGCACATGGTATTATTAGAATAAACCAATGCACGCGGTCATCGATATTTGGGGAAATGTATTCATGTTTTCTAAAGGATACATATGAGGGAAATATATATGATTTTTATCAGGTATCTATGTTTTAAATTTTTGTTAAATTTTAATATGATACTGTAACAAACCATGTATTCTTACATTCTATACAAATTGTCTCTTGTTAAAGTTTCATATATCCTATTATACATTCATATTATTGAATATTTATGTGTATATATATATGTCATTGACTATTTTGTAATGATATATACATAATACTTGTATTTAAACTCTTATTACTGTTATATGCTCATTTAATTATGGCCGAATTTTTAGGATTATATTATAAAATAACCTTCTCGTTAACTCCCCCAGACCCCTCCCCCACTCGTCACCATTATTATTTGGTCCAATCATAATTCAGCGGCTATAATATTTCCTACCAATCTCTTTCACAAAACCACCGCCTCAGCTATTACTTCTTAAGTTTAGACCTGGTTGCTTTTCGATATGCTAGATGGACTATAGAATTCTGGAGAGTCTGAAAAATCTGGACACTCAATGACAATGTCAAAGATAAAGATAAATTCACCTCATGTTGCCAGACGAGAATGCAAGGCCTCCTCCTCTTTATTTCGGCCACGGGTGGCTAACATAACCCCATCTCCCTCACCCTCTCTGCGCCTCATCCTTCCCACCCACCAAACGCAATCCAAAACTTCAGAGTTGGTACCATGAATGTAGGCACTTTAAAAGGTCGCTCTAACGAAGTTGTAGAGATGCTTGAACATAAGGAAGTTGATGTTTGCTGTATTCAAGAGACCAGGTGGAGGGGTGGGTTTGCTAGATTCATTGTGGGTAAAAAACGATGCTATAAACTTTTCTGGGTGGGAAATGACAATGGCCTGGGTGGAGTAGGAATCATGTTAGCAGAAAAATGGGTAGATAAGATAATAGACGTAAATAGAGTGAACGACAGAATAATTAAAATAAGACTTGTCCTCAATAGAACTACTGTGACAATAAAATCCGTATATGCACCCCAATCCAGACTGCCTGGCGTTATAAAAGACAGATTCTATGAGTCTCTAATGCTCACTGCCTCCCAAATAACCGACAGTCACTACATAGTTATTGCTGGTGACCTAAATGGTCATGTTGGACAACATTGTGACGGCTATGACGGAATCCATGGAGGCTATGGGTTTGGTACTAGAAATGAGGAAGGCTCCAGAATCCTGGAATTCTGTGACACAAATAACCTAACTATCTGTAACACTAACTTCAAAAAACAAGACAATCCTTTGATCTCCTATAGATCAGGGGAACATGCCAGTCAGATAGATTATATCCTTACCAGAAGACATGACAGAGTGTCTGTTGTAAACACTAAATCCCTCCCCCATGAAGAATGCACCTCCCAACATAGCCTCATAGTTAGCAACCTCATAGTCAGGATGAGACGTACTCGACAACAGAGGAGGACTACCCTAAGGAGAAGAATATGGAAGTTAAAGGACCCCACAGCCAGTAACAAATTTAAAAGCATATTACTTGATGCTTTTGACAGTAAGGAAGAGCAATTAGAGTTGCACAATATAGAGGAACAGTGGGAATTCCTGAAAGTTAACCTGCTGAAGGCAACAGATGAAATCTGTGGCTGGAGCAGGCCTATAGGCAGGAGGAGAGTAACGTGGTGGTGGAACAGTAAGGTGGAGGAGTCAATTAAGGCCAAAAAGCAGGCGGAATGGGGGAAGTAGAGAAGACTATCAAGTGGCCAGGAGGGAAGCTAGGAGACAAGTGTACTTTGCAAGAAGGGAAGCAGAGGAAAGACAGTTCAAGCATGTTCTACAATGCGAGGACCAAAAAGGTGAGGTGTTCAGGATTGCTAGGCAATGTGTCAAGGAAAACCATGATATTGTCGGGGAGAAGTGTGTCCGTAATGATGATGGCGTACTTGCCATCACTGACGCTGGTAAGAATGTAGCTTGGAAGTGTCACTACGAGAGGCTACTAAATATGGAGAATAAATGGGACAAAGATAGTTTGTCCCACATCGATCCAATAGAGCGACCAGCAGTGCAAGTTGAAGGTATAATAAGTAAGGCAATCAAAGATATGAAGACAGGCAAGGCAGTTGGGCCTTCGGAGATAGTTGCTGAAATGCTGAAAGCATCTGGAACGGTGGGACACACTATGGTCACCCGGATAGTTAACCAAGTCATACAGAACGGGGTCATACCAAATGACTGAAATGACTGGCGTAGCAGCATCATCATTAACTGCTACAAGGGTAAAGGAGATGCACTAGATAGAAGAAACTATAGAGGTATTAAATTAATTGACCATGTCATGAAGGTCACAGAAAAGGTTATAGCGCAACTAATCAGAGAGCAAATTGATCTAGACAAAATGCAGTTTCGGTTTGTGTCGGGTAAAAGTACCACAGACGCCCTTTTCCTTGTACGATAACTACAGGAGAAGTAGCTGGCTCAAAGTAAACCCTTATACTTAGCTTTTGATGACTTGGAGAAAGCATTTGAAAGAGTCCCCCACGCCATTATCTGGTGGGCCCTTAGAAAACTAGGGGTTGATGAATGGCTTGTGAGAGCTATACAAGCCATGTATAAAGAAACAGTCAGCAAGGTTAGAATTAACAACGAATATAGTGAAGAATTTAGCATAAAAGTTGGTGTCCATCAGGGCTCTGTCCTTAGCCCCCTCCTATTTATTATTGCCCTTCAGGCAATAACAGAGGAGTTCAAGACCGGCTGCCCATGGGAACTTCTCTATGCAGACTATCTAACGCTCATAGCTGAATCGATGGTTGAACTAGAGAAGAAATTCCAAACATGGAAGCATGGCCTAGAATCAAAAGACCTTAAAATTAACTTGTCTAAGACTAAAGTTCTAGTATGTAGGAAGGAAAATAGGGCACAGGTCCCCTCTGGGAAATGGCCATGCTCAGTGTGTAAGAAAGGAGTAGGCAGAAATTCCATTTTATGTCCCAAATGCAAAGTATGGGTGCATAAAAGATGTAGTGGGATCACAGGTAAGCTATCTAAGAACGTAGATTTTATATGTGGCCGGTGCTCAGGTGCAATAAGTAGCAAGTGCCCACTGGATACTAGCTCCTTCTATTGCCCAGATGGCTCTATAGAAATAGTGAACACCTTCCATTACCTGGGTGATAAAATCAGCAGTGGTGGAGGGTGCTCAGAAAGTACAGTAGCCAGAGTCAGAATGGGATGGAAAAAGTTCAGAGAGCTTATACCATTATTGGCCACTAAAGGTTTCTCTCTAAAAATGAAAGGCAGACTGTATGATGCCTGCATACGAACAGCTATGTTACATTACAGTGAGACATGGGCATTGTGTGCAGAGGATCTGTGCAGACTGGAGAGGAATGAAGCATTCATGCTCCGCTGGATGTGTAATAGTAATATACGTGAACAGCAAAGCATAAATGAACTAAGTGAGAAATTAGGAATAAGAGGGATCAGATGCTGTTTACTCGAGAGAAGACTATGTTGATATGGTCACGTAATGCGCATGAAAGATGACAGCTGTATAAAAAAAGTGCAGGGCGATCAAAATTGACGGAAGTTACGGAGTAGGCAGACCCAGAAAAACCTGGGACGATTTGATAAATTCCGACCTTACACACTTACACCTCTCCAAGACAATGTCACTGGACCGAGATCTTTGGCGCTACGCAGTAATACAGAAAACCCGCCTTGCCTATGTACAAAGTGAAACCTACAGTCAGTAGGTACCTCTTAATCAAATATACACCCACACCCCTCCCATTACCCCCCCCCCAACTCCCCCACCCCCATCAACACCGCCCCTTTCTCTGTAAAGTTATGTTGGTACCACAACATCCAGTCCTAAATAAATGATGTTGTGTAGGTGTCATGACAAAAAAACACACAGTCCACGCTGTAATGTGGCCTTGTAGGTAACAGAGTAAAAACCTCCCAGTCCATACTGTAAACGTGGTTGGTGTTAGGAAGGGCATCCAGCCGTAGAAAACCTGCCAGACAGTCCCATATGAGCGAGACGACCAACCTTGCCTCAAGTGGGGCAATTCCCATCTAAACCAATGCTAGCGTGGAAGATAGACGTTAAACGATGATGATGATGATGATGATGATATATATATATATATATTTGCATTGGAGCTCTGAAATAGCGATGTATATATAAATGTACGTATTGTATATTTAATAATATACTGTATCTTTATTTTAAAACATTTTGAAAGGCCTTTCGCTATGAATTTAAGGTAGTGACTATAGTCACATACTTCAGCAAAAACAAAGGGTAATAACCAGCGATCGTTTCTCACTGTTTAGCGGTTATCAAGGTTATATATCACCACTGCTTTTGGTGTCAGCTGTAGAAGCTGGATTCTTACAGAATACCAATTATGTTTATGAGTGGTTTAAACTCATTAACATACAGAGCGATTGCTGACCCAGCAACAATTAGAAATTTGTGTTGGAGTTCTGAAATAGTTATGTATATATGAATGTACATATTGTATGTTTAATAATATACTGTATGTTTATTTTAAAACATTTTGAAGGCTTTTCGTTATGAATTTAATGTAGTGACTATAGTCACATAGCTAGCTAGTCACTTACGTAGCTCAGCAAAAACAAAGGAAATAACTGACGATCGTTTCTCGCTGTTTAGCAGTTATCAAGGTATTCTGTAAGAATCCAGCATAAGTTATGAAAGTGACAGAAAGAGTTTTAGCACAACTAATTAGGGAAAGAGTCAAATAAGATGAGATGCAGTTTGGTTTTGTATCAGGGAAGAGTACTATAGCCACCCTCTTCTTAGAGAGATAACTACAAGAGAAGTTCCCAGCTAAATATAAGCTGTTATATCTAACTTTTGTAGATCTGGAAAAGGCCTTAGACAGAGTTTCAAGATCCGTTATCTGGTGGTCCTTAAGGAAACTGGATGCAGATGAGTTGTTTGTGAAAGCAGTGAAAGCCATATATAGAGGAGCTGTCAGTAAAGTGTGAGTAGATAATGAATTTAGTGAGGAATTCAATGATGGCCTGATTCTTACAGCTGAGTCTCTGCAAGTGCTTCAGAAGAAATTCCAGCTCTAGAAACAGAACTTAGAATCAAAAGGACTCAGGGTAAATTTGGCAAAAACCAAAGTAGGGCAGAAGAAAGGACAATAATCTCATCATGGAAGTGGCCATGTTTGATATATCAAAACAAAGTCGGTAGAAACTCACTCTGATGTGTGAAAATCTTAGTTACAAGAGATGTAGTGGGATAGCAGGTAGACTATCAGAAAAGCTAAACATTTATGTGGAGGATGAACAAGGTTAGTTGCTAGTAAGAGCATCAGTGAAATAAACTTTTTCCTATCCCAAACAGGATCCATAGAAGTGGTTGTTAGCTTCTGCTGCCTAGGTTACCTAACTAGAAAGGGAGAAGGTTACCCAGTAGCTAGAATAAGAACAAAGTGAGAAAAATTCAGGAAGCTACTAACCTTGTTGACAGTAAAAGGTTTCTCTTTACAAATGAATGCTTGGCTGTATGATGGTTGTGTGTGATGGTACAATGTTGCATGTTAGTGAGACATGGACAGTGAATGAAGAGGATATATGAAGGCTGGAGAGAAATGAAGCAAGCATGCTTTGATGGATGTGCAATGTTAGTGTGTGTGTATATGGAGCGGGGGTGGGGTCAGGGAATATATATATATATATGGTTGTGATGAGGGTTGTTGGGGTGTTGGTTAAGGATTAAATATTCCTGACTATTTTTCTTTTAAAACACCTCAGTTTGAAAGGTAATTATTGAATGAAAACAGCAGTATGCCAATATTTAATTAGTTATCTATGACAAATTAATTAATTAATTAAACTTAGTCCTTATGGTTATAATTAAAGCTGTTGAATCATATTTGTAATTTATATCTAACTTATAAGATATATCATCATCATCATCAACATCATCAACATCCTTTTACTTCCATTTTCGATGGTGACATGAGGGAGGGGGTACAGTAATTGCAGTTGACATTAAGAGAGGGAGAGAGGAAAAATGTCTTTAGTGAATGTCATGTAGATTCTAGTAAGTCAAGTCCATTTACCAAATATAGATTCCCAATTTCAGCTAACTCACTTCACTCTTGCTAAAAATATGTCCAAATACAAAAGCATGATTGTCACAACTCCCCCTTAACTTCTCCATTAAAACATAATGTATTTGTACTAAATTAAATCTAAATGCAAGTGGAATTATACTAGGTGTGAATTTCAAACCAGTTTAGTCCAGTTCCATTTATTTTCTATCATCTTGCTAATGTTGATAATCTGAAAGATAGAGAAGAATATGAAATAGGTAGAGAGGAGGAGAATGAAGGATGAAAAGTAGTGAAGAAGTAAATACACTGAAGGAGAGAGAAAGAGAGAGGATGGAAGAGGGTGTTGGTGAAACAGAAGAAAGGAGGGAAAGGAAAGAGACATCACTGAATACTGAAAAGCATTTAGTCCAACATTTTACCTTTTCAATAGTAATAATTGTTTCTACATTTGGCCAGCAATTATCCCAGTACATTGCTGGTACTTTATTTTATCGACACCGTAAGGATGAAAGGCAAAGTTAACCTCGGCGGGATTTGAACTCAGAATAGCAAGGGCCGCAACTCTATGCGTCAAAGCATGAATAATAATAATATCAACAATTAATCTAGAGAAATTAATTTGTCTACAAATCACTATTGAAGATTTAAATATGGGAGTAGCCTGTCATAATCATCATAATCATTGTGTTTTTGTTCTTGTGCCCAATAAAGAAAGGATTATTATTGTTGTTGTCCACTGTGAACAGTCGTGTTTCAGAGATCTCCATGTAGAAGACATACTCTTTCAGGATTATTTATGAAAAATGACTTTTGATGGGTGGGGACTTTTACTTCAAAAAGACTTCAGAACTTTTAAACATCTTCACCATTAACAAAAATAGAGAAAAAATTGGTCTTAAAACATTTTAAAAAAATATATTTAAGCATTCTTGATATTTTCCAAATGTACATATTGGAAGAAAGCTGTCTCAGAAGGGATAGGAGAAGTACTCCCCCACAATGATGGTAACGATGACATGAACACACACACTCCCAAATTATTAGTTAAACATAAAGATAGACACATACAACAGAAAATGAAAAGGAACAGGTTTCAAAACAATAATTTTGTGAAGAAAAAGGATTAAAAAAATAACAATACCAACAACAGCAACATTCCATCAGCAATATTGAGGGAAAAGAAGAGCGGCCTGACTTGATGCAATTCAAGGATAAAAAAGATTTGGCTAGGTGTCTTGTGGTAGACAGTGCCTCCTTCACTGAGAAATTTGTTCAATATATCCACAAAGCAAGATTTACACATAGCCCTGCTGATGTGTGGCAGGACATAAGCAGTGAAGTTTGAAGTGGGAATATGGAACTGTATATCTGGTTTTTAAGATTGAAGACAAAGCTAGAAGAAAAGTAGAAATGGTAGACTGCACACGCTCCCCACAGGCTGGTGTCACATTACATTGGACTCAGAAATATTAGTATCACACCTAGAGATATTGGCACAGATGTCCATCTGTGGTGAGTACAGAATTTATCTGCAATGGTATGGTATTGGGAGAAATCTATATGGATAACCAGGTCATAATTATGCTGCTTCCCTGAAGACCATAAGCCCATCTAAAAACTTACCTCATTGAGGGAGTGGAGAGAAAGTCAGTCAGACTATTGATTTAGGGCAGAAGACCTAGTTAGTATACATGTGATAGTTAAAGACATTCTACCTATAAGAAGAAAAAAATACAGGGTGGCAGATGGCAGCAGACATAGCAGTAACAATAACAACAAGCTCCAGAGGTTAAGACCTTAACTACAGATGTCTATTGAGCACGACTTGTCACAACTCCAGGAACAGTTCGATTGGAAACAATTGAAATCCCCTCATCTTCTGTATTACAAGGCCCATAGACCAAAAACTGAGAAATCACTTAGTAAAGAAAGATTTTTAAAAAGTGAGAAGTCAAGCAGAGTGGAAGCAAGTAATTAATGGTCTTGTATGAAGATGCACCTACATCGACTGTGATTTTAACTGTACATCTAACCCACTTAGTACTGAACCTAACAGTGAATGATTCAAATACCATGCTAATGAGGGTGGAGTCTTCGACTGAGGGTGGAGTCTTCGACTTGGCCTGAGCATGGACTCAAACTCAAATGAAATGAAATTCAGAAGTTGAGGGATGTGTACAAGGAACTCATAGATGACAGAATAGAATCATCAAATCACTGACTTGGAAAATGCTGCATTGTCATATCTTACAGAGCCTAGAGACTACCAAAGACACAAACTAAGTACGAACCTATTCTCTCCCATTTGCTCTAAATTGTCTCTACCACAAAGTCAGGATGAGCTGCATCAAGTTTAAGGAAGCTTACTTTTAATTCTCAGGTGGTTGGCAGCTAATACAATCAATTAAAAGTTGTTTTTAAGACAAGCATCAATTCTTTGCTCACTATGTAATAAAATATACAGCTATTTACCTACTTAGTTTATGAAGCTTAAAACCTACAAACTGTTGCTTTGTGTAAAGTTTAAATTTTTGAATTTTATGTTAACTATTGATTTAAAGTTCACTAACCTTTAAAGAAATTATAGCTAAACAAGAAACAAGCATCAGACATAAGCTCTTATCTTCTCTCCAATCCCCAAGTGACAGATATAGAAGTTTACTTGCCTTTACAATTATTCTTTTAAGAGCTCAACTAAGAATAAATTCTATTTTACAAAGTTACAGAGTAAAAAAATTATCTGAGAATTTCCCTTCTCACTTTTCTCTCTTTCTGGTGTTTGTTTATTTTGGAACCTTTTAGTTTTATATTTTTCTTTTTTATATGATTTTTGTTCATTACTTTGTTATTTTGTTTTGTTTAAAAACTAAAACTAAAAAAAGTAAGTCTTTATCTTTGGATATGTATGAGGGTAGAAAATAATGAAGTTTATTGAAAGTTATGAGTGAAAAGAGTGAAGTGGATATAGGTTGAATGGGGGTACTACTTATGAGATGATTGTGGTTATGTTAACTTCTATTAACTTTTCTTTAAAGAAAAAACACTATTCAGAATTAATATTTGATGATTGTAATCTTCTAACTAGTATTACATAAAGATCATTGTGTTTCAATGACAATGACAAATACATATTCACTTAAACAACAGGAGCAAGCAGAAAATAGTTAACTATGTTAATACATTTTTTTTAAATTACTCAAAACTAAGACCCCCACATTTCTCAACTACTGAAAAAATTTCAATCCCAATACATTCTGTTATAACTATTTTATTCAATTGGCTCTGTTCTATTCAATAGTATTCCAAAATTTATGAAGGAATAAATAAACCTAAACATTCATGTGTTTCTTTGATGAATATCTAAAAAGGATTCCATTCAAGCTGCCTATCATCATTTTCATTTCATTTTATGTCCACTTTTCCCTGCTTGCAAGGGTGGGACGGGAACTGATTCTGGCTTGATTTCTACAGCTGGATGCCCTTCCTAACACCAACCTCATTTACAGTGAGTGCTGGGTGCTTTTTTGCCGTAGCACCTCCATGACCACTTTGCAGTGGAATGATAGGGACCCCAGTCCCTATCATCTCATTTCTACAGCTGAGTAAACTGGAGCAATGTGAAATAAAGTGCCTTGCTCAAGGAAACAACACATCACCCGGTCTGAGAATTGAACTCACAACCTTTTGATTGCAAGGCCAATGCTCTAACCACTAAGCCATGTGCCTCCATGTGCCTATATTTCTTTAAATAGTAACTTGTTTCTCAAAAAGCAAATTTAATAAACTAATACGGATTATCTAGCTGAACTTTGTTGCTGGACATGACCAGCAACAAAGAGTGTGCTTTTAGGCTAATGGCCATCTATGCCCCTACAGAGACAGGAAGGCCTGATTTCTTCAGACACCTGGAAAACTTTCTAGTGCTAGTGGGTAACTGGAATGGTGTCTTAGATGCATGCTGGGACTGTGTGAGACTAGTAGATTGGGGAGGAAAGTGTAAAAGCCTTGCAAACTTACTCAGGCCCTTCCAACTGTCTGATAGGTACCGATGGGATACCCAAATGTGCCAATATGGACATGGACAAACTGCATTGGGTCATCCAGATTGTATTTAGATAAGGTATTCTGTAGGGAAGTAGATAAGACTAGTATAGGGTGTCCCCAATTCAACGTAGTTGACTACACAGGCCACAAATTCATGATTTGTGCAGTTGACTTAAATAGACTTCATAGACAGGGACCTAGTTACTGGAAGTTGAGTGCGGCATTCCCAGCTCACAATGATTACAAAGACTGGATTAGTGAATTAATTAAGCAGGCTTTAACAGAGGCAATCATCAACAACAGATGGTGGTTCACCCTGAAAGGGGCAATTAGAGTAGAATCAATAAGATTTAGTAAAGGAATAGTGATAGAGAAAACTAAGCTAGAGGGAGAACTGGTTAGAAAGACAGAAGAAGGCATTAGGAAAGGCATTGGAGTCAATGTCCTCATGGCAAGTTTGGCACTCAACCAATTCTTCAATGTGAAGCACAAAGGCTGCATTGTCAGAGCTAAGGAGTTTATTTTTAGACATGCAGGGATGAAAGCCATTCAATGAGCCCATGGTGTGGAAGTACAGCATGGAAAAAAAAAGCAACAATTCAGTCTTTGGTGGACCACATCTGGTGCATGGTACTCAATTCCAAGCAGATGTGTGCTGTTTTTCATCTACATTTCACACAAATGTTAGGGAGCAGTGATGGAGATCAAGGGATGGATTTCAGTGCCAATGTCAATGGCCTGCTGCAGCTCTTGGTGATGGAGGCAGAGTTTTGTGAAAAGTTGATAATAGCTGATGAAATATGGGACACAATGACTAGCTGCATAAAAGGTGAATCACCTAGTTTGGATGGTCTGCCAAGGCTGTCCCTTCTCATCTGTGCTGTATGAATTGAATCTTGAAGCATCCCAAGCAAACTAGGATATGGGATATCCATGTCAGCATATGCCGACAACGTCACTGTAATGGTGTCATGCAGTGAACATATTGAGTTGATTGGCACTACTCTCAGGGATTATAAAGTGATAATAGGAGCAAAACAACCTGAAAAAGTCAGTGGGTCTGTGACTCAGCACCTGGAGAGGCAAGCCCATGCTACCTAATAGCATTGCTGGATACTAGACAGCTAGACTTGGGGTCTAGTTTGGTCCAGACCGCCAAATGAACAAAAACTGGAATGAGGTAATGACCAGGGTGGCCACTCTTGCCCAGAAATGGGCTGAGAGGAAGCTATCCTTGAAAAGTCAGGTAGAGATGGCAAACACATACATTGTGTCCATCATCTAGTATTGAGAGACTGTCATGCTTTGCTCTGGTCCATGTCTGACTGCACTGGAGCGTTTGCTCTTTTGCTTTTTGTGGAAGGGATGTGTGCTAATAGTCAGGCAGTCTATTTCTGCCAACACCAGATGTATGTAAGACTGGACATGTTGTGGCTGATGATGTGCAAACAAGCACTGGGGCTACATCATATTCAGCTTTACTTCAACGGTGAACAAGTGTGGTCACCATTTGCTAGGCACATCTTTGCACAGCTAGTCTACTTGGCAGAGTTGCAGTGCTGGATCAAACAAAGACTTAAAGGGATCACTTGGAAACTGGAATGTTTTCAAGGGTTCACAGTACCCAACCAATCAAGCAGTATGATCAGTGAAAACTCCACCTTGTCCGTATCTAGGATCATTGGACAACATGCTTTGTGACATATAGTTATGGCGCTTTATGTTCTGAGTTCAAATCCCGCTGAGGTTAGCTTTGCCTTTTATCCTTATAGGGTCGATAAAATAAAGTACCAGTAATGCATTGGGATCAATTTAATTGACTTTCCCTTTAAGTTGTTGGCCTTGTGCCAAATGTAGAAACAATTATTATTCCACTTTTACCTGTATATATTTGCCTGCTTCTGCTTCATATCTCCATCTAAATATCTTTCTCTTGTCCTCCTCCTTCTAGTCAATATTTTTCATCTGGATAATACATCATTCTTAATAAACTTTGTCCTTTTACAGTCTGAGTTCAAATCCCACCGAGGTTAACTTTGCCTTTCATCCTTACGGGGTCGATAAAATAAAGTACCAGTAATGTACTGGGTAATTGCTGGCCTTGTGCCTAAAGTAGAAACAATTATTTCACTATAACTTATTCTTACTCATTCTGCTTTCATATTCTTCTCTTCTTTCTTCCTCACTTCTATCCTGTGTCCCTCTCTTCGATATATCCTCTCATTCTACTTCCTCTTTTTATCATATTCTTCTTTGTCTTCATTGACTTTAGATTATTTTTTCTTTCTTTCCTCTTCTTTTTGATCTTCTTAACCTTCTCTGTCTTGGTTTTCACTAGACTTTCTCTTATCCTCTACGTTTGATTTTTCTCAAATCGAAGCCTAAATTGACAGTTCAAACTGTTTTCTATTCCATTAAGACTCCTCTTTCTGAGAAAATTACAACTTGACAGTACAACACCTTCAAAAATCTTCAAATTACTGGCAACAGACCGCTAATCCCAATGGAAGCAATGCTAAAGAACTCTTTGAATCCAAGAACTGACACAGATCTGTTAACTAAAGCCAAACAGGTATTCCTTTTGTTAGACTGTCAGCTTCACTCAACTTCATACTTTTATTTACATTTTTTCTTCTGTCTTATTTGTTCTCTGCCTGTTGTCATTGCTTATTGTTGTTACTGCTGTTATTGTTGATGTTATACTGTTGTGGTTGTTGTTGATCATCTCGTTGTTCCTGCTATAATCTTGTATTTTAACCCATTCAATAGAGATTTCTGTTTGTTTCTGTATACTTGCTTCAGTTAATCCTTTCTTTCTTTAACCTTTCAGCTACAAATTTCCAAATTCCTTTCAGCATCTTCACCAAGTATTTTCATCTTTACTCTTTCACAATGGATTCTCCTGATTTATTCTGGCATCACTTCTTTGTCTTTAGGATTATGCTCAATTAGAAGACATTTTCATTTCTCCACAGCTCTTTCACAGTTTATATTTTATTGCTCTCATCCATTTTACTAATGTCAATCTCTTATATTCTCTCTCTGCATTCACGCACACACACACATATGTATGTATATATATATATAAATTAATATATATATATATATACATATATATATATATTAATTTATATATATATATATACATATATACATATATACATAAATACATATACATGTATATATACATATATATATACATATATATATACATATATACATATACATGTATCATCATCGTCATCATCATCATCTTCGTTTGACGTCCATCTTCCACGGTAGCATGGGTTATTCATATATATATATATACATATACATGTATCATCATCATCACCGTTTTACGTCCTTTCTTCCACGCTAGCATGGGTTAGACGTATATATATACATATATACATAATACATGTATATATACATACATATATATATATATATATAAAGATATATATATATATATATATATATATGTGTTAAACTAATCTATTTCTTCAATGTACTGTGTCGTTTGCTTTGTTATTCCTGTTTACCTTTTACACACACACACACACACACACACACACACACACATATATATATATATATATATATATATTACACAGCTCAGTATAATCTGAATAACTCTTATGCCACTAAATCCCTCTCCTCCCTCATTCCATCATATTCTTCTATTTTTTCATTGACTTTACACTCTCACTTTCTCCTTTCTCTCTTTCCTGCTATAATCCCTTCTCTCAATCACTCTCTCACACTCTAGAATTCTTTTTCTCACTCTTTAATCTCTTCTCATCTTTTATTTTATTAATATATCTTTGCTATTTTTAGCAGCTTGTCTTTTTCTTTCATTTTTTCTCTTTCCCAATCTTTCATACCCTCTCTCTCTCACTGTCTTTCTCTCTCATTCTCACTCTACATATATATATGGGGAGGGATAGATAGATAGATGGATAGATATTTGTCACTCACTCATATATATTGTCATTGTCGCCTTCCCTATCTATTTCAACTATTATCAACACATACAAGTATATATATCCTTATGTTTGGACTCTTTCCCCTTTTCACTCTCTTACTCTTCTAATATATCCTTTTACCTCTTCGTTTCTCTTTTTCCTCACCTTACTTGAGCCAATTGGGATACCTTTGTGTGGCTACTTGACTTGCAAGAAAAAAGTTAAATCTCCCTCAAATCATACCTTTTAAAAAAGCAAAAGTCATTTTTGGATAATGTAATCCTAGAAAAGAAACAATGGTCAGGGCAAGAATCATCATCATCACCATTCAACGTCCATTTTTCCCCCACTAAATCACTTTTATCAAAGGTCTGATCAATCAGGGTTGTCCTGGGGCTAAAAAATACAAACCCACCTTAATCTCAGACTTATCCTTACACTTCCATTTCTTTCTCTAGCTCCTCCCTTCTTTCACTTCCTTATACATGAGCTAGAAAAGGAGCCACTATGAGATTGATTGATTTACTAGAAAAAGCAATGAAATATCCCTTAAAAAAGAAAGGACAATTTAATTGCAAAGTAGTTCTGGATAGACTATGCCAGGAAAAAAACAGAATGATCACTGCAAGAAAACAAACTTGATCACAGGTCTGCTCAGCTAGAGATGACCTGGAATTAAATAACAAAAACTTATCTTAGTTTTACATATAAAGAGAGTGATTTTCTGCTGGTCAATGTGTACAAATATATGAACTGGTATGAATAGAGAATACTAAATTTTTCATATGGTAAAGATACAAATTTACAGATACCTATTTGATTTTGTGGTTTATTTGATTTCATTCAGTAATATTTATTCTCTTCAAAACAGACAAGACAAAATACACAAACATTCTATTATATATATGTATATATATGTATATATATGTATATATATGTATATGTATGTGTGTGTGTGTATATATATATATATATATATATATATACATTTGTTATGTCTTCATTACATTTATTGATTGGTGACGCGTATTTTGCTATCGATCAGCTCAAGGTTCGATATGTATCAATCTGGCCCAACTCTGGAATTAAAAGCTCGTCGGACCTCTGCTGTTGTAATGACAGCATATATATATATATGTTTATATATATATATATACGATATTAAACAAATGGAAACTATATTTATAAAACCATATTTATTTCATTATACATATTTCGGGGATACCATATTAAAAATATGGCATGCCTTCTTCAGATAAAATACAATATATAAACAGTTTTATAAATAATTTTGACGTACCATAAATATTGATCAACTTTTATGTAAGAAGTTGGTGTGGTAGTGTGCCATATTTTTAATATGGTATCCCCGAAATATGTATAATGAAATAAATATGGTTTTATAAATATAGTTTCCATTTGTTTAATATCGTATATCTACTCCAAAACTTGTTGAGTGCTTTATATCAGTTATAAAATATTTACTTGTTGTAACCCAACAATTTTAAATAAAACTTTTGCATATATATATATATATATATATATATATATATATATATATATATATATATATATATGTTTATATCATCATCATCATCATCACCGTTTTACATCCGTTCTTCAATGCTAGCATGGGTTAGACGGGTTGTCCTGTTGTGGACAGTGTCTGGTCGGCTGACCATGCCTTGCTCATACAGGAACTGATTTTGGCTTGATTTCTACAGATGGATGCCCTTCCTAACACCAACCTCATTTACAGTGAGTGCTGGGTACTTTTTTTTCGTGGCGCCTACACGTCCACTTTACAGTGTGGGCTGGGTGCTTTTTTGCCATGGCACCTCCACAACCACCTTGCAGTGGGAGGGTGTGGGGGCATATTGTCTATATGCTTCAGCTTGTACCCATGGGAGGTCGGGTACTCTGTATTACTGTGTGACGCCAGAGGTCACGGTCATGTGTCATCGCCTTTGAGAGGTGTAATTGGGTAAGGTCGGCTTTTATCACCTCATCCCAGGTCATCTTGGGTCTCCCCACTCCGCGGTTTCCATCGACTTCTAGTGCTCTGCACCTTTTTATGCAGCTGTCATCCTTCATACACATCACATCTCCATACCAATGCAACCGCCTCTCCTGCACACAGCGTTTGATTCCTCTTATGCTCAGTCTCTCTCTCAATTTATTTATGCTTTGCCGTTCGCGTATATTACTATTACACATCCATCGGAGCATGCAGGCTTCGTTTCTTTCTAATCTACGTAAGTCTTCCACCTTCAGCGCCCAGGTCTCACTACCATGTAACATTGCTGTTCGGATACACGCATCATACAGTCTGCCTTTCATTTTGAGGGAGAAGCCTTTTGCAGCTAGCAGTGGCAGTAGTTCCCTGAACTTCTTCCATCCCGTTCTTACCCTATATATCCATCCCGTTCTTACCCTATATATATATATATGCTGTCATTACAACAGCAGAGGTCCGACAAGCTTTTAATTCCACAGTTGGGCCAGAGTTGGGCCAGATCGATATATGTCGAACCTTGAGCTGATCGATACCAAAATACGCGTCACCAATCAATAAACGTAATGAAGGCATAACAAATCCTCCATGTATTATATATATATATATATATATATGATGATGATGATGATGATGATATATATATATATATATATATATATACACACACACATATACATATATATACATATCCAAACATCTTGAGAAAAAAATATATTAATAATAATGGTAATAATAATGATAATGATAACATATAAATAAAACCAATGGCAGGCAGGTTGGAAGAAAAGAAAAACACAGAGGAATTGAATCCAAAAGTTCAAAATGAGGGTGGCCACTCACACACAATGTCATCTTTCCAATGTTAGCTTTATATAACTGACATGTAAATGTCATTAACCAATCCTATGTTTTAAAAGGAATAAACAATCCTACGTTTTGAAAGCATAAACAAAAAATCAAAAGTCAACTCAAAAGTCATATAATATCAGACCAGAAATTGAATTTCAATGAATACAGTGGAATTTTAATACTGACAAGGTCACAAGGTGCAACGGAAGCTTTTGGCAATTCATAGTAGGCAATACAATGAAGAAATAAACAAAAATGAACATAATAGGTTCTGTGTGTTATTAAATAGTCATTCTTAACACCAAACACATTACAGTGTTTTTTGTGACACTAGCACTATCAATTTACAGAGTCAACTAGGTGTATTTCATCATAGTACTAGCACTACCACATTGGTATGGTATGGTATGGTATGGGATGGTATGGTATGGTATGGGATGGTATGGTATGGTATGGGATGGTATGGTATTGGATGGTATGGTATGGTATGGGATGGTATGGTATGGGATGGGATGGTATGGTATGGGATGGTATGGGATGGTATGGTATTGGATGGAATGGTATGGTATGGGATGGTATGGTATGGGATGGGATGGTATGGGATGGTATGGTATGGGATGGTATGGGATGGTATGGTATGGTATGGTATGGGATGGGATGGTATGGTATGGGATGGGATGGTATGGTATGGGATGGTATGGGATGGTATGGTATGGGATGGTATGGTATTGGATGGTATGGTATGGTATGGGATGGTATGGTATGGTATGGGATGGTATGGTATGGGATGGGATGGTATGGTATGGGATGGGATGGTATGGTATGGGATGGTATGGGATGGTATGGTATGGGATGGGATGGTATGGTATGGGATGGGATGGTATGGTATGGGATGGTATGGGATGGTATGGTATTGGATGGTATGGTATGGTATGGGATGGTATGGTATGGGATGGGATGGTATGGGATGGTATGGTATGGGATGGTATGGGATGGTATGGTATGGTATGGTATGGGATGGTATGGTATGGGATGGGATGGGATGGTATGGGATGGTATGCTATGGTATGGTATGCTATGGTATGGTATGGGATGGTATGGGATGGTATGGTATGGGATGTCATGGGATGGTATGGTATGGTATGGTATGGGATGGTATGGTATGGTATGGTATGGTATGGGATGTCATGGGATGGTATGGTATGGGATGGGATGGTATGGTATGGGATGGTATGGTATGGGATGGTATGGGATGTCATGGGATGGTATGGTATGGTATGGTATGGTATGGGATGGTATGGTATGGTATGGGATGGTATGGTATGGTATGGGATGGTATGGTATGGGATGGTATGGGATGGTATTATATGGGATGGTATGGTATGGGATGGTATGGGATGGTATGGTATGGTATGGTATGGGATGGTATGGTATGGGATGGTATGGTATGGGATGGTATGGGATGGTATGGACCCGTAACTCCTGAGGAGTTGTAGAGGCGCCATATTGAAATACAGTGTTTCTAGGGCATTTTTTAAACCGGGCCTGAATACAGTAGATTTCTTCCATAGAGAGAGCGAGAGAAAAGAAGTGAGAAAGAGATATAGAGGTAGAATTGACCCCAGTACTTGACTGGTACAATCTTTATCAACCTTGAATGGATGAAAGGCAAAGTTGACCTCAGTGGGATTTGAACTCAGAGAGTAGAAAGCCAAAATGAATACTACAAAGTATTCTATCTGACGTTCTGACGACTCTGCTAATTTGCCGCCTAATCTACCACAGGATAGTTAGTTGTCTCATCTGTTATTATAGCCTCTATACATAAACAATTTTGTCACTATATGTTATTTAGTGATTTATGTCAAATATTGATAAGTAAACTAAATAAAGGGATCTGCTTCTCACCCCTACATGTGCAGGGGCATACAGGCCCCCAACTGAAACAAAATCTAATGGCTGTTTTAGTCAAAAATAAAACTTTTGAATAATATTATAAAATATTGACAGAAAAATTATTTCACGTCTTACTTTATTTCTTTTTGTTTCATTGATTTATTTTATGAGTATCTTTGTTATATTTTCCCTTTCTTCGTTGTTTATACATGCACACACACATACACACATGCACACACATACACACACACATGTACACACACACATACACATACACGTGTATGTGTATGTGTGTATGTGTGTAATATACATATATATAAGAAAGTAATGTTATCTATACACATATATATAAGAAAGTAATGTTATATATACACATATATATACTTACATATACATATACATACATACATATATATATATATATATATATATATATATATATATATATATATATATATATATATACATATATGTACATATATACATATATGTACATATATACATATATACATATATACATATATATATTATTTTTCAAATTATTTTTTGGGGGAAACAGAATATTAACAGTAAAATACAATATATATATATATATATGTGTGTGTGTGTGTGTGTGTATGTGTGTATGTGTGTGTGTGTATGTGTGCATGTGTGTGTGTGTGTGTGTGTTTTACTGTTAATATTCCATTTTCCAACAAAAATAATTTGAAAAATAATTGCCAAGCTTGATGACAACTAAGTTAACTAAATTTGTGACCGACAGCTATTAGCTGTGTAACATCTGAAACATCACAGCTAATTGAACAAGATCACAAATTAATAAAACCACGTCAAAGTTTGAACAATCCATCTAGTTTTCAAACAAGCTGACCTTCTACTAGCCTCAAGCCACAAAAATGTTTGGATTGTAAATGAAAGGGGGAAAAAAACGTCTTGGGGTGGGGAACAATAATAAAATGAAATATAATAAAGAATATAATCTAGATCTCTAATTACAATATACCAGAGATTTTTGGAGGATTTTCCTTTGCTTTGCCTTTATTATTATTTATTTTTTACTTTATATTATTGTTTGTTTTTGTTGATTTTTTTTTGTTTGTTTTTTCTTAGTTCTTTATAAAATCATCTAACCAAATTTGTAAAATAGATATTCTGAATTTTAGAAAGAAAAGGTATATGATTAATTAGATGAAGAAAATTTATATAAAATTTAAAGAAAATATAGAATTAGTAATATGCAAAAATGAAGATAGTTTGGGAGATAACACAATAGCTTTGATTTGTATTTCGAGTTTGATGGAGATTCTAGAAGATTCTACTATCATACTTGAAACAAACTCACCTATTTATAGGAATCCATTGGTTAAAATAAGAAGGAAATATGCCACTTGGAATCTATAGTGCAGTATGGTACATTTTAGTGTGTAGTATATAAATAGAGTATAATTATTAAAGCCCCATCACTGATATAAGGAACACAGGCCTCTATTAGTGAGTGATTACAATAAATGTTATCAGAATTGTTTATACTGTTAAGCATTACATTGAGTTGAATATATACTAGGTACTCTTAAGATGTACATAATTATCATCAAATTCCACAAATTAGATATTCCTACCATATGCATATATAAGTGGTCATGTAGGCTTCACAATAAAAAGTACACAATACTCACTGTAAATGAGGTTGGCACTAGGAAGGGCATCCAGCTGTAGAAACCAAGCCAGAATCGGTTCTGTATGAGCAAGACATAGTCACCTGACCTGACATTGCTCACAACAGGATAACTCATCTAACTCATGCCAGCATGGAAAAAGGGATGTTAAATAGTGATGATGATGATGATGATGATGATGACGGCATTTGTGTTTGTGTGTGTGTGTGTGTGTGTGTGTGTGTTCAGGTTAGGTCAAGCTTCTGCCTGTTACTGGCACCATGAAACCCAGTACAACCTGCCTCATGGTCAAGTAATTGGTGTCTAAACCAGCTCCCCCCCACCAAACCCTGGTCTGGTGTGGAGGGTAAGTTGCATCCCAGCAACACAAGAAACAAGAGCTGTTAAAAAAGGGGAAGATGAACTCCTCAGAGTCAATTGCCATCCACCCCAACTATGGATTAAATAGCCCCTCCAACATGCAATTGGCCAAGCATGGTAAGTACGGCTACACTCCTGACATGACAAAAACCAAACAGAAAGCAGTGGCGGTTAACTAGAGAGGGGGAGAGGAGTTCCTCCAGCAAGAGTGAGAAGGCCTTGGATTGAATTGAATTTAATATGTGTGTGTGTATGTGATTGTGTCTGTGCATATATATGAATACATATATATCATCATCATCATCATTTTACGTCCGCTTTTCCCTGCTTGCAAGGGTGGGACGGGAACTGATATATATATATATATATATATATATAAGTTCCCATCCCACCCTTGCAAGCAATATATATATATATATATATATATATATATATATATATATATATATCAGTTCCTGTCTCACCCTTGCAAGCAGGGAAAAGCAGACGTAAAATGATGATGATGATGATGATATGGCCTTAAAGTTAACTTGTCTAAGACAAGTTTGTATGTAGAAAGGAAAATAGGGACAAGTGCCCTCTGGGAAATGGCCATGCTCAGTGTGTAGGAAAGGAGTAGGTAGAAATTCCATTCTAGGCCCCAAATGCAAATTATTGGTACATAAAAGATGTAGTGGGATCACAGGCAAGCTATCTAAGAATGTATATTTTATATGTGGCCGATGCTCAGGTGCAATAAGTAGCAAGTGCCCACAGGATACTAGCTCCTTCTACTGCCCAGATGGTTCTATAGAAATAGTGGACACTTTCCATTACCTGGGTGACAAAATCACCAGTGGTGGTACAGGATGGAAAAAGTTCAGAGAGCTTATACTGCTGTTGGCCACAAAAAATTTCTCTCTAAAAAATGAAAGGCAGATTGTATGATGCTTGTATACAAACAGCAATGTTACATGGCAGTAAGACATGGGTATTGTGTGCAGAGGACCTGCGCAGATTGGAAAGCAATGAAGCATGCATGCTCCATTGGATGGATATGTAATAGTAATATAGACGAACAACAAAACATAAACGAACTAAATGAGAATTAGGAATAAGAGGGATCAGATGCTGTCTACTTGAGAGAAGATTATGTTAGTATGGTCATGTGATGCGCATGAAAGAAGACAGCTGTATAAAAAAGTGCAGGCCGATCAAAATTGATGGAAGTTACGAAGTAGGTAGACCCAGAAAAACCTGGACGACATGATAAAATCCGACCTTGCACACTTACACCTCTCTATGTCACTGGATCGAGATCTTTGGTGCCACGCAGTAATACAGAAGACCCATACAAAGTTAACCTACAGTCAGTAGACACCTCTTAACCAAATATACACCCCAACCCACTACCCCTACTCTGTCCTCTCACTCCCACCAACACCACCCTTTCTCTGTAAAGTTATGTTGGTACCACAACATCCAGTCCAAACTAAAGAAGTTGTGTATGTGTCACAAAAAAAAAAAACCCAGTCCACGCTGCAAAGTGGTCGTGTAGGAGACACGCTAAAAAGGCTCCCAGTCCACACTGTAAATGTGGTTGGTGATAGGAAGAGCATCCAGCCGTAGAAAACCTGCCAGATACAGTCCTATATGAGCGAGACACGGTCACCCGATCAATCTTGCCTCAAGTGGGACAATTCCCATCTAACTCATGCTAGAGTGGAAGATAGACATTAAACGATGACGATGATGATGATGATAGTGATATATATAAAATAATGATGGTGTAGGACAGAACAAAGGAGAGACACAAAATAAAAACCTAGTCACTGAGGAGGTCACAGAATGTGTGACGAAAGAGCTTTGACAATATATAAACAACCATCCGGTTATTGAAACAACCAGCCAACCAGAAATTTATAATAAATTGAAGAGAAAACCAATAGATGCGTGTGTATTTATTGGTAGCAAGACCCTCCCAAAATATAATGATAATAATTATATATATATCATCCCACCGAGGTTAACTTTGCCTTTCATCCTTACGGGGTCGATAAAATAAAGTACCAGTAATGCACTGGGTAATTGCTGGCCTTGTGCCTAAAGTAGAAACAATTATTTTATGTCCACTTTTCACACTCACATGGGTTGGATGGGTTGTCATAGTCAGAGACCAGACAAGTCGGAGCATCTGAGTCTATTATTTGCACTGCTATGCATGTACAGGTGAGGTGTATTTCATATGTGTGGTGTTGTTTTTATTTTTTGTTTGTGTGTATATGTATGTCGGAGGGGTGTATATTTTGTTTGTGATGGCATGTATGTATGAGTGTATTATCAGTGTATATATGTATGTGTGTAGTTCAGTCTATGTGTGTTTTTTGTGTATTGTCAATGAGAATGTGTGTGTGTTTGTTTGGCTGTGTGTGTGTGTGTGTGCATATGTGAATGTTGTTTGTGTGTATGTTTATCTATAATGGTGTGAGTGTGTACACGAGTATATATGTTTATGCATGGGTGATGTGTGTGTGCCCAAGTGAGTTTGTATGGATTATTAGTGTATATATATATATATATATGTATGTGTTTATGTGTGTCTGTATAAGCATGTGGGTCTGTCTGTGTGCCAAGTGAGAAGAGATATTCAAAGCCTGTATTCTGAAGTTTCTGTAGTTGGATTTCAGAAGTTGAGTTGGGAGCAGCTGTATTCCAGTGATAAGAAAAAGGTGTTTGTAGTGGCCATCATTAGCTCAGAAAATTATGCAGGGCTGGATTTATTGGCGAGATGGGGGTGAATGCTGTGAGCACCCTTCATCAAACAGGGCCTTCCTCTCCAAACACGGCCCCTTCTTCAAGCAGGGTCCTCACTTCAAATAGAGTTCCTGCTACCTTTTAAGAATACGGCTCTGATCATAAACATAATTTTATCTTTTAGAGAGTATGTTTTTAAAAATGTAATTGATGTTACTTTTGTGCCAATTTATCAATATTTCTTTATGTTAGTGACATCAGTCAGTGAAAGCAGGAGTGTATGTTTATGTGTATGAATAGTTTATCAATGAAGGTGCTTGATGTGTATATATATATCTATATGTGTGTGTGTATAGTTATATGCTTGTGTGTGTACACCATCACCAATCGTTCTGGTAGTGGGCAGATGTATTTGAAGAAATTCAAATCTTTTCCTCTGTATTCAATCTCTGCTGCCATCTTCTCTCTCTTTCTCTCTGTCCTTCTATCCCACTCCTTCTCTCTCTCTCTTCCTGCTTATGTGCATATGTATATGTATATATATATATATATATATATATATATATATATATACAAAGAACACACATACATGTGTGTGAGTGTTGTTATATAAGGAACCCACCAAACCTAAACCCCCAAGGTCTAAATCTGGCCCTGTATGTATGTATATGTATGCCAATTTTCTTCTTTTTTCATTATTTGAATTCCTCCTATAAAATGGAGCTGATTGCTGGACTTCACATAAGAGTAACGTGGTGAAATTTAGAAAGGTCTTGTATAAAATAATTGTTTCTACTTTTGGCACAAGGCCAGCAATTATCCCAGTGTTTTACTGGTACTTTATTTTATCGACCCCGTAAGGATGAAAGGCAAAGTTAACCTCGGTGGGTCTTGTATAAAATAATGGTTTCTAATTTAGGCACAAAGCCAACAATTTTTGGAGGAAAGGGAAAGGTGATAAAATCGAACCCCAGTGCATTACTGGTATTTTATTTTATTAAACCTGTAAGGATGAAAGGCAAAGCTAACTTCAACGGGATTTGAACTCAGAACGTAAAGGGCTGTAATTCTATGTTGCTAAGCATGTTGTCTGATGCTCTACCGATTCTGCCAATCTCTTGGTTCTTACAATGTATGTGTTTGCTGGTCTCTTCATTTACTAGAAACATTACTACTTAGACATTTAGTAACATAACCAAAGATATTAATAATTGTGTGTATGTGTGAGTGTGTATGTATTTATGTATATATGAACATGTGTATGTATGTGTATTTTATGCTTCCACATCATTCATTCTCATCTCGGGAACAATTTTGAATAGCGCCAGTTCGTAATTCGAACTCGGGAATTTTATATTCTCCGAGTGAAAAGAACCTTCTGACGAGAGTTTATCTTTTCAATGGAGGCCCGCAAGGACTATCCATTTATTTTTGAGACTCGAAACCGTTTCGGTAAAGGTAACCATAGTAAGTACAGTGAATTTTTTGAAATTTATTTTGAAACTTTTTCTTATTTGCTAAACCTTGATTATATATGTTCTGGCTCGTTAATTTATTAACCTGCCATTGAACCACATTGGCATATGGTTGGATAATACATGTGTCCCTATACGATTTTTGTGTGTAGGGATATATACTTTATTATTATTAATCTCCCCCTGGTCGAGATAAAATTTGGTCGTTTTGACTACTGCTATTTATAGTGGTAGTAGATTGACCTCCCTGCCTTTGCCTTCTATCTTTGCACACGGCACTGGACAGAATTGCTTCCACATCATTCATTCTCATCTCGGGAACAATTTTGAATAGCGCCGGTTCGTAATTCGAACTTGGGAATTTTATATTCTCCGAGGGAAAAGAACCTTCTGACGAGAGTTTATCTTTTCTAGATTATTTTTGAGACTCGAAACCGTTTCGGCAAAGGTAACCATGCAGTGAATTTTTTGAAATTTATTTTGAAACTTTTTCTTATTTGCTAAACCTTGATTATATATATATATATATATATATACAATGGTCAGCTGAAAATATCGTAGGCTGACTATAAAGGGGTGATGCTAAAGCTGTGAAATATTGTATGCATTAATATCAACTGTTCTTATTAATAACTGCATTGTTTCTTTCCAGGGACTATATTGAAAAATTAACCTCATTTGGTCATTCCATGAGAGTATCTTGTTCTGTCTGTGAACATTTCAGCCGGCCCTCATATATGCATGTTTGCATATATTCTTTTTATGAGATTTATTTAAGTTAGTTCTTCTTTACAGAATTTAACCCTTTAGCATTTAAACCGGCCATATCTGGCCAGAATTCTCTTACCTCTTTCTGTCCAAACCGACCATAACTGGCTGCTCGTACTGATGTTAAGGTATTGTTCTCAAAACAAATAATATCAAAATCTCATAGATTTGATATTATGTGAGATGTTATGTGAGGTAAAGCCTTTAACCCCAAAATATAATAGTATCATCATCATCATCATCATTTCATTTTACGTCCGCTTTTTCCTGCTTACAAGGGTGGGACGGGAACTGATTGTTGGCTTGGTTTCTACAGCTGGAAGCACTTCCTAACACCAACCTCATTTACAGTGAGTGCTGGGTGCTTTTTTGCCGTGGCACCTGCACGACCACTTTGCAGTGAAATGATAGGGACCCCAGTCCCTATCATCTCGTTTCTACAGCTGAGTAAACTGGAGCAATGTGAAATAAAGTGTCTTGCTCAAGTAAACAACACATCACCCGGTCTGAGAATTGAACTCACAACCTTTCGATTGCAAAGCCAATGCTCTAACCACTAAGCCATGTGCCACCATATATATAGAGTAATGTAAATGCTAAAGGGTTAAGTGGCTCACTAACAAAGTAACTAGATTTTATTTTTAGTCAAGATAGTTCTAGGGATTTGTGATTATGTAAGATAGAGGTATGTATTTATGTATGTAGTTAGGTATGCACATATGTTGTTATCTATTCATATATATCTATATATATCTATATATCATCATCATCATCGTTTAACGTGTATATATATATATATATGGAGGCACATGGCTTAGTGGTTAGAGCATTGGCCTTGCAATCGAAAGGTTGTGAGTTCAATTCTCAGACCGGGTGATGTGTTGTTTCCTTGAGCAAGACACTTTATTTCACATTGCTCCAGTTGACTCAGCTGTAGAAATGAGATGATTGGGACTGGGGTCCCTATCATTCCACTGCAAAGTGGTCGTGGAGGTGCCACAGCAAAAAAGCATCCAGCACTCACTGTAAATGAGGTTGGTGTTAGGAAGGGCATCCAGCTGTAGAAATCAAGCCACAATCAGTTCCCATCCCACCCTTGCAAGCAGAGAAAAGCGGACATAAAATGATGATGATGATGATGATGATATATATATATTATTGAGTAAAATGTGGTGAACCAACAAACCTAAATGTATATATATATATATATATATATATATATATATATATATATATATGTAATGTACTTGGAAGATTAAGTTTGTGTATCTAAGTAGAGAAGCTCAAGATCAGCAACTTAAATCATGTATATACAATAATAATCAATTTGCAATCTCCACTCCTTTTTACCAGCTCTCCTTTTTTTCTTTCTACTTCTATTTATTTATATTTTTTATTACATTTTTAGCCATCGTGATTTCCTCTGGAAATGAAAAATCCTCGAATAACCAGGGCACACAGAAAGGCATCAAAGTAATTATCAATGCTCCTGGCTATCCAAATATTGCAGCTGTCTTCAGGTGCTCCTTTGAAGAAAAGAAATTATTCTTTGAGGTTGTTTGCCAAAAATATACTTCCAAAGAAGGCTATATAAAACTAGTCTTTAGCCTGGATCAGCTTATTTGTTGCCTCACAGTGATTTGAGCAGAGTTTATTACACTATCTATGCTGTAGGGATTTTCTAATATAGAACAAGTCCCCAATCCATTAATTACTTATGATCATAAAGAAGTAATACAGTAGTATAGCAAGTATGTGTGCAAGTATGTATATATATATATATACTCTCACACACACACACACATATATATACATATTCTCACACACACACACACACACATATATATATATAGTCACATACATATATACACATATATTTCATCATCATCATTATCATTTTAACATCCACTTTCCCTGCTAGCAAGGGATATAAATATATATACATATATAAACATATAAATGTGTATATATATATATATATATATATATATATATATATATATATATATATATATATATATATATATATATATATATAAATATATATATATCAATATATATATATATAATATAGCTAAGACAAAAGTGTTGATGAGTAGAAAAGAGGACAAAACCCTGATTCCGTCAGGGAAATGGCCATGTTCGATATGCAGAAATGGAACTGGCATAAATTCTATAAAATGCACACAATGCAGATCCTGGGTACACAAGAGATGTAGCGGGATAGCAGGCAAACTAACAGGTAGGGAGAAATATGTATGCAGTAGATGTACAGGGAAATTAGACAGTAGAAGTCGCACTGATAGACACATTTTTCAAATGCAAGAGGGCGCTATAGAAGTGGTGGATAGCTTCCGGTACCTAGGAGATCAGATTAGCATGGGAGGAGGGTGTTCCGAGGCCATAGTATCTAGAATAAGGATGGGTTGGAAGAAGTTTAGGGAGCTGCTTCCTCTGTTGATGAAAAAGGGTTTCTCCCTGCGTACGAAAGGCCGGTTGTATGATGCCTGTGTGAGGAGCGCGATGCTGCATGGTAGTGAGACATGGGCAGCAACTGCAGAGGATATGCGACGGCTGGAGAGAAATGAGGCAAGCATGCTCCGTTGGATGTGCAGTGTAAATGTGCGTGAACGACCCAGCATAAATGTGTTGAGAGAGAAACTGTGTCTGAGAGGGATAGAATGAAGTGTACGGGAGAGGAGACTGAGGTGGTATGGACATGTGATGCGCATGGAGGATGACCGATGGGTGAAGAAGTGCCAGGAAATGCCAGTTGAAGGAAGACGTGGTAGAGGTAGACCACGAAAAACATGGGCGGAGGTGGTGAGAACAGACCTCAGACCATTGAAGCTCACGGTGGAGATGACGAAGGACCGTGACGAGTGGAGAGATGCTGTGCTGAATAAGACCCGTCCCACCCTTGCAAGCAGGGAAAAGCGGACGTAAAATGATGATGATGATGATGATGATGATGATGATATATATATAAATATATAAATATATATATATCAATATATATATATATATATATATATATATTTATATATTTATATATATATATATCTAAGGAGGGGAAAATTCCCGAGATCTATGGACGAGTTCTCTCCAGCGGTCTCTGTCCCTCATTATCGCTGCCATATCCTGCATCTCCAACAGACCAGTGTCTGTCCTTAGGGCATCAACATATGTTAACCTTGGTCTTCCTCTTCTAGTGTGTCCATGTAGGGGCTCCCAAAGGAGCACTACGTGCAATGTCAACTCTGGATGTCGGTGAGCATGTCCAGCCAACCTCAGTCTCCTCTGTGTCACTTTTGAGCTGACTTTTGGGATGCTCCCATACAGCTCTGAGTTTTTCATCCTCAGTGTATACTGATTAATGTTCAGAGCTATCCTCAGCATTCTCGTGTAGCACCCATCCACCATCTGAGTGAGTTTCTTGGTCAGTGTCCAAGTCTCAGACCCATACAGCAGCACAGACTCCACTACAGCAATGAAGAGGCGGATTTTCAGGTCTCTACGAAGGTTCGACTTCCACACCGATCTCAAGCTGTGGCACGCCGCCCAGGCCTTGCTCTTCCTCTCAACCACATCATCTTCCGTATTCCCAATCTTTGCTCCCAAATACAGGAAGTCCTCAACCAATTCCAGCGGCTTCCCGCCTACATTAGTGATCCCCTCTGGCTTCTCAACATTCTCTACCAGATATTTTGTTTTAGTCTCATTCATTCTCAGCCCCACACTCATCGACACAGTCTCAACCTCCCGCATCAAATCCTCTGCCTCCTTCACTGTATTTGTCACCAAAACTATGTCGTCGGCAAATTCAGCATCCGATACCTTTTTCGCCCTAACTCTCCTGCTCTGAGCCGGTGCTACAGTAAAGCCAGAGTCCTGGTGTTTCTCCAGTGCAAGGCGCATACAATAGTCCACTATGATGATAAAAAGGTAGCGAGCCAATATATCTCCCTGGAGCACTCCAGCCAGTATCTCAAAGAACTCTGTCATCCCATCAGGTGTAATGACTTGGGCTTTGGTGTTGGTGTAGAGCAGTGATATCAGGTCCACTATCTTCTTGGGGATTCCATAAGCCTGTAAGATCTTCATCAGGCAGTAACGGTCCACAGAATCAAAGGCCTTCCTAAAGTCAATGAAAACCATGACCGCAGGAAGGCACTTTGCTCTAGCTCCCTCTAATATCCTCCTCAGCATCAGGATGTGACTGGTGGTTGATCTACCCTCTCTGAAGCCATTCTGGTTGTCCCTGAGCTTCTTCTCCATCTGAGGTTGGATCCTGTTAAGAATCATCCTGTTGAGGGCCTTTGCCACAAGTGACGTACATACATATATGTATACAGACGTACAGTAGCATGCATATATATATATATATATATATATATATATATATATATATACATACAGGTACACATACATATATGCACGCATGTTTGTTGACAAACGAACAAAGCGGCGTTATAATAAGCGTCCGCTAAACTGATGCGTGCATATATGTATGTGTACCTGTATGTATATATATATATATATATATATATATATATATATATATATATATATATATATATATGCATGCTACTGTACGTCTGTATACATATATGTATGTACGTATACATACATACTTACATTTAAGTAAGTGCCATACTAAGAGTGAGAAATGAAATTTCGTTTTCATTTTTTTCAACTTATCGTTTTCGGTATGCCTGACCGATTTAACTCACTCATTATGCAAATTAGGCTGCTCAGCCGTTAATTTTCATAAGGAAAGTATATACTTTCGAACGTTCAACTATCTGGCAGATGGGTAAACGGTGCTGATGATAGCTAACAAGCTTGAAACTAGTACATCGTTCCTGTGTCAGTGTTGAACAAAAAGGTGACCTGGTTGCCTTAACACTGTATGGCATAAATTCAGGCTGTTCAGTTTGTTGACAAACGAACAAAGCGGCGTTATAATAAGCGTCCGCTAAACTGATGCGTGCATATATGTATGTGTACCTGTATGTATATATATATATATATGCATGCTACTGTACGTCTGTATACATATATGTATGTACGTATACATACATACTTACAATATATA
>OZ024743.1:146299845-146322345 GCA_964016885.1 Eledone cirrhosa | reverse complement strand
TACTATTTTATTTTTGTGATAAAGGTTTTATCACACATAATTATCTCACATAATATTGAATCTATGAGATTTTGATATTATTTATTTTGAGAACAATACCTTAACATCAGTATGAGTGACCAGTTATGGCCAATTTGAACAGAAAGAAGTGAGAGAATTCTGGCCAGATACAGCTGGTTTAAATGCTAAAAGGTTAAGAAAGGTACAAGGAAACAAATACTGAAGGAGGAGTCTTCACTAAATCATATAACTCTACTGTCTGAAAAAACGCTAGAAACAACAGCCAAACTTTTTATAGCACATATGTGTCGTAATTTTGATGTAAACAGACAGAATTCACAATAAATTATTTTCTGACAACATCAAATCAGGATTCATCATCATCATCATTACCCTCATCATTTTACATCCACATTTCCATGCTTGCATGGGTTGGACAGGCCTTTTTCAGCACAGCGTCTCTCCACTCATTACGTTCCTTCATCATCTCCTCAGTGAACTTCTGCAATTTGAGGTCATCTCTAAACACCTTTGCACAGGTCATCCTTGGTCTTCCTTTACTGCAGCTTCCTTCCACTGGGATTTCTTGGCACTTTTTCCCCCAGAAATTAAATCCCATATGCATATAGAGTGTAGTGATGGAAAAATAACTAAGGGGTAGAAAGAGTAGCTACAAGGGTGTGTTAGTGAGAGTATCTACAGGTTTACAAGAAGAGAGTAGCAAAGATGTGCTACTGGGGTGGGGGGGGGGTACAGTGAGGGTGAGGATAGCAGTTCGGAAGTGCTAGTGAAAGTGGGGATCACAGGGATGGATCAGGTCACAACCATTGCTGGGTGGGAAAACAGACATTAAAGGATGATAATTAAGAACATCCAGCCATACAAACCATGCCAAAAGTTGGATCATACAAGGTCGGCTGAAAATTTCATAGACTGATTCCCATGGAATGACCAAATGGGGTTTATTTTTCAACATAGTCCCTGGAAAGAAACAATGCAGTTATTAATAAGAAGAGTTTAAATTAATGCATACAAAATTTCGTAGTCAGCCTATGAACTTTTCAGCCCACCCTCATATGAGTGGGTCATAGTCATTTAACCCTTTAGTATTTACATTACTATATATATACTATAATATATACTGTCATATTTTCACAGTAAAGGCTTTACCTCACATAATTATCTCACATAATATCGAATCTATGAGATTTTGATATAATTTATTTTGAGAACAATACCTTAACATTGGTATAAGCAGCCGGTTAAGGCTGGTTGGAATAGAAAGAGGGGATAGAATTCTGGTCAGACACGGCTGTTTTTTATGATAAAAGGTTAACAAATAAGAACTGACTCAAGCCAATAAATGCCAACATTAAAAAGCAGATGGAAATATCACAAGATATATCTTCATTTAGTTTTAAATAGAAATGTTTACATATATACACACCTACATGTATGTAATCCCCTTCCATTAATGCATGGATTTTACAATTCAAAACAAGCAAAGTAAAATGGCTGACTGAATACACACATGCTATTTTTTTCAATTATTTCTCTGTTCCTTCCTCTTCTCACTCTTTATCTTTCTATTTCAACTTTTATTTCTTCTGATGAAGGACTAGTGTCTGAAATGTAAAAACTCTTTTCCTACTATATCAAGAGTTAAAATAATATATTTCTTCATTGTACTGTGTTGTTTGCTTTGTTATTTCTGTTTACTTTTTGCATACATGTATTACTTCTTCTTCGTGGGGGCAGAATCCTCAGATACTCTTACCAGTGGGTCCTGTCAGAAGAAACCATCTCCAAATAATCCGGCTGGATCCCCAAGCATGACCAAGCTCATGGATGTTATCTAACCATCTTGCTCAGGGTCTACGCTTGGGTCTCCTACCAGTTGGTTTTGCCCATAAAATCTGTCAAGCAATTCTTTCCTGAGACATTCTAGCCACATGTCCATAGTATCAAAGCTGTGATCTCTCAATTCAGAGAAGTAACAGCTCTACATGTATTACTTTATATTGTTATATTAGTATAGATTGGAGGTGCAGTATATTGTCAAGGATCTACCAACCATAAACAAGATCTTCCAGTACATTGGGACTACAAAAAGATACAACAGAAACATTTAACAGCTCTATATCTGTCCTTGTGAAGGCACATGGTTTAGTGGTTAGAGATTGGGATTCTTGCTAGCGTGGAAGATAGACATTAAACGATGATGATGATGATGATGATGATGATGAATCATGAGGTTGCAAGTTCGATTCCCAGACTGGGCAATGTGTTTTATCCTTGAGCAAGACACTGTATTTCATATTGCTCTTTCTGCCAAGAATTGCAACCTATAGATAGTATCAGTAATGGTCCGATTAGACGAGTTCCACCCCACCTTGGTAAGTGAATGAGGTCTGAGATCTTGTCAATTGATTCCTTTTTTTTTTTTTATAGCTAGCCTTGATTTTCCCCTTTTTTCTTATTTTTGCTTCTTGCGCCTCTCTATCTCTTTCGTTTTTGTTTCATAACTATAGGGAAAATTAGAAACGTCTTCTAGTCTATCATGGCTTTATCAGCTCTATAGGGACGTTTAAATTGATTAAATAGCTAAATATATAAATAAAGCCGACAGAATTAATGCTTTTGGAAAGAGTATTCAATGGAAGGGAAATAACTATACAATCTTTATTTTCGTATAGAAGACTTAAAATGAAAAACAGCTTTTACACACTTCATTCAGCATTATATATATATAATATGACTATGTGTGTGTGAAATTAAAATGTATGTATTTGCTAGCAATAGTGTGAAGCTGAAGTTGACGATATTATCTAGCTATCAATTTATCAATATCTTCACACACACGCACAAATATACATATATATATATATATATATACATATAACCAAATGTTAAACAAGGTTCATTGATTATTCAATGAATATAGTTTTACAATAAATTAAAAGCACTCAACAGCAGAAGTTTTCTGGAGTTCATCATCATCATCATCATCGTTTAACGTCCATGTTCCACGCTTGCATGGGTTTGGACGGGAGTTTTCCCACTTGAGGCAAGAGTGGTTGTCTTGCTCGCATAGGACTGTCTGGCGGGTTTTCTACAGCTGGATGCCCTTCCTAACACCAACCACATTTACAGTGTGGGGCTGGAAAGTTTTTACCGTGTTGCCTACACGGCCACATTACAGCGTGGACTGTGTGTTTTTTGTCGTGACACCTACACGATCTCATTTGTTTCAGCCTGGATGTTGTGGCACCAACATAACTTTACATTGAAAGGGGCGGTGTGGATTGGGTGGGGGTGGTGGGACGGGGTGTATTTTGTTAGAGATGCCTACTGACTGTAGTAGGTTTTACTTTGTATTTAGGTAAGGCGGGTCTTTTATACAGCTGTCGTCTTTCATGCGCATTACGTGACCATACCAACGTAGCCTTCTCTCGAGTAAACAACATCTGATCCCTCTTATTTCTAATTTTTCCCTTAGTTCGTTTATGCTTTGCCATTCGCGTATATTACTATTACATATCCAGCGGAGCATGCAAGCTTCGTTCCTCTCTAGTCTGCGTATATCCTCTGCACACAATGCCCAGGTCTCACTGCCATGCAACATTGCTGTTCGTATGCAGGCATCATACAGCCTGCCTTTCATTTTTAGGGAGAACCCTTTAGCGGCTAATAGTGGTATAAGCTCTCTGAACTTTTTCCATCCAGTTCTGACTCTAGCTATTGTACTTTCAGAGCACCCTCCCCCACTGCTGATTTTGTCACCCAGGTAACGGAAGCTGTCCACTATTTCTATAGAACCCTCTGCACAATTGAAAGAGCTAGTATTTTGTGGGCACTTGCTGCTACTTGTTGCACCAGAGCACCGGCCACATGTAAAATCTATGTTCTTAGTTAGCTTACCTGTGATCCCACTACATCTTTTATGCACCCATACTTTGCATTTGGGACATAAAATGGAGTTTCTACCTACGCCTTTCCTACACACTGAGCATGGCCATTTCCCGGAAGGGACCGGCGCCTTATTTTCTTTCCTACAAACTAGAACTTTAGTCTTAGCCAGGTTAATTTTAAGGCCTTTTGATTCTAGGCCGTGCTTCCATGTTTGAAATTTCTTCTCTAGCTCGGCCATTGATTCAGCTATGAGCATTAGATCATCTGCGTATAGGAGTTCCCATGGGCAGCTGGTCTTGAACTCCACTGTTATAGCCTGAAGGGCAATAATAAATAGTAGGGGGCTAAGAACAGAGCCCTGATGAACACCAACTTTTACGCTAAACTCTTCACTATATTCGTTGTTAATTCTATCCTTGCTCACTGTTTCTTTATACATGGCTTGTATAGCTCTCACAAGCCATTCATCAACACCTAGTTTTCTAAGAGCCCACCAGATAATGGAACGCGGGACTCTGTCGAAGGCTTTCTCCAAGTCGATGAAAGCTAAGTATAGGGGTTTACTTTTAGCTAGGTACTTCTCTGTAGTTGTCATACAATGAAAAGAGCGTCTGTGGTACTTTTGCCTGACACAAACCCGAACTGCATTTCATCTAGGTCAATTCTCTCTCTGATTAGTTGCGCTATTACTTTTTCCGTGACCTTCATGACCTGGTCGATTAATCTAATGCCTCTATAGTTACTCCTATCTAGGGCGTCTCCTTTACCCTTGTAGCAGTTAATGATGATGCTGCTACGCCAGTCCTTCGGAACAACCTGATTCTGTACGACTTGGTTTACTATCCGGGTGACCATGGTGTGTCCCACCGTTCCAGAGGCTTTCAGCATCTCAGCAACTATTTCCAAAGGCCCAGTCGCCTTACCCGTCTTCATATCTTTGATTGCCTTACTTATTATACTACCTTCGACTAACACTGCTGGTCCCTCTATTGGGTCGATGTGGGGGAGACTGTCTTTCTCCCATTTATTCTCCTCATTTAGTAGCTTTTCGTAGTGACACTTCCAAGCTACCTTCTTATCAGCATCAGTGATGGCAAGTACGCCATCATCATTAAGTACACACTTCTCCCCGACAATATCACGGTTTTCCTTGACACATTGCCTAGCAATCCTGAACACCTCACGTTTTTGGTCCTCGCGTTGTAGAACATGCTTGAACTTTCTTTCCTCTGCTTCCCTTCTTGCGAAGTACACTTATCTCCTAGCTTCCCTCCTGGCCACTTGATAGTCTTCTCTACTTCCCCCATCCTGCCATACTTTCCAAGCCTGCTTTTTGGCCTTAATTGACTCCTCCACCTTACTGTTCCACCACCATGTTACTCTCCTCCTGCCTACAGGCCTGCTCCAGCCACAGACTTCGTCTGCTGCCATCAGCAGGTTTGCTTTCAGGAATTCCCACTGTTCCTCTATATTGTACGACTCTAATTGCTCTTCCTTACTGTCGAAAGCATCATGTAATATGCTTTTAAATTTATTTCTAGTTATTAATAATATTCAAAATATTAATAAATGGAGACATTCACGTAATCAAAATATATGTTTTATTATATATATTTCGGAGGTACTGTGCTGTTTTTTTAGTATGTCCTCATCAGATAAAATATTTCTCCTACTCGCCCCCTCTAATACTTATATCTCGCTACATATCCCTCTCCATCATATTTAGTTTGTCATGTTATTACTTGTGGTATATAAATATTAAGTTTTGTTGTAATAAATCACTGCCAAGACTGGAATTGAACCATCAGCACAGTTGAGGTATGTCATACATCAATTTATGTATTTTATCTGATGAGGACGTACTGAAAAAACAGCACAGTACCTCCGAAATATATATAATAAAACATATATTTTGATTACGTGAATGTCTCCATTTATTAATATTTTGAATATGCCTTTCATCCTTACGGGGTCGATAAAATAAAGTACCAGTAATGCAGTGGGTAATTGCTGGCCTTGTGCCTAACGTAGAAACAATTATATATATATGTGTGTGTGTGTGTGTGTGTGTGTGTGTGTATGTATATATATATATATATATGTGTGTGTGTGTATATATATATATATATATATACATATATGTGCTTACGCTCTGCTAACTCTCTAGCCCACTAAATATTAACACTTTGAATATTTAATACTGCCGGCACTAGTATCGAGCACCTTTGGCATACGCTACTTGGCAAATAACTATATGTATCACCTATCCCTCCTTTTTCTCTCTTTCTCGATACGTAAATACTATATATATATATATATATATATATATATATATATATATATATATATATATACATATATACATATATACATATATACATATATATATATATATATATATATATATATGTATGTATATATATATATATATACATATATATATATATATATATACATACATATATATACATATGTATATATATATATATACATATATATATATATATATATATATATATATATATATATATATATATATATATATATATATATATATATATATATATATATATACATATATATATATATATGTATATATATATATATATATATGTATGTATATATATATATATACATATATATATATATATATATATATACATATATATATATATATATATATATATATATACATATATATATATATATATATATATATATATATATATATGTATATATATATATATATATATGTATGTATATATATATATACATATATGTATATATATATATACATATATGTATATATATATATATATACATATATGTATATATACATATATATATATGTATGTATATATATATATGTATGTATATATACATGTATGTATGTATGTATATATAATTGGCAGAGTCATTACAATGTTGGATAGAATGCTTTATGGTACTCATCCAGCTCTCTGCTCTCCGAGTTCAAATCCCACTGTGGACAACTTTGCCTTTCATCCTTTTGAGGTCAATAAAAAAAGTACCAATTTAGTACTGGTGTCGATTCTTCCTCTCTCTGGAAGAAATCTGCTGTACTCAGACCTGGAGAGGGATGGGCTCCATCAGGCTGAAAATGCCCAAGAAATGCTGTTTGTCAATACAGCGTCCCTACAACTCTATCAGGAGTTACAGGACCATACAGATACACACACATATATATATATAGATAGATAGATATGTATATATATATATAATAATAATAGAGTGTTGTAGTTTGCTTGAAGTATTGTTGAATAGGAAACACAAATTTAAATAATTTTGAAAACCATACAATGCACTAGAAAATTAAAATTTTCAAGATACCAATAGAATCTTACCTTAGCAAATTTAATAATCCCTAATATTTTCAGGTTTAAAAACCCACTATCATGGGAGTATCCCTGTGAGAGACTCAAAGGATTGATCGAAGATGACTTGTTAGGAAGGCAGATTTAAGTTAAATGTAATGAAAATACATTTCACAACACGCACGCTCGATATTTTAACGTATTTTCATTACATTTAAATTTAAGTTTAAATGTAATGAAACTTAACACATAGTTATGAAATAAGCTTCTGATAAACAGAGATCACAATGACCTTTACAACCTTTGTAAGGAGAGGATTTAGCTAAGATATCCCAGACTAAAGAGTATTCAATATTAGAGAGTTTTGATGTATTTATATGTCTGGCTAAAGAAGTAGAAAATTTTAAACTACTATTCTTAAACGAATGTCTATGAGAATTAAAACGAGTCCTAAAAGGGTTAACAGTAGTTCCAATGTACGTTCTAGTATCATTATGGGTTTTAACAGTGCATCTATTTACTATATTATTAGTAAGACATTGACCATTCAGAGGGCAGTTTTTAGGATTTCTACAATTACAGTTACGGTTTGAGATGGTAGAGATTGTAAAGGGATAGAATTTGTAGGCATATTATTTGACGGTGAGGTGATAGGAGAGTTAAAAGAATAACTATTAATGTTAGAATTATTCGTATATAAAGGGCTAAGTGGTTGAGGTAAATTAACAGAAAGGGAGGCACTATGTTTTTTTTAGTTTCTAATGGTTATTAAAAGCAATATAATTGGCCAACTTAGGGGTAGTAGAGACAGAAATCTTAACATTATTTGTGTTAAATAATGTATAGTACTTATGGCTAGGAAGGAAATTGTTGCGTAAAATGGAGAAGAACCTTTTAGGGAGGTTAGATGCTACATTATGGGAGAAAGGAGGATTAAACCAGGACAGATTACGAGATCTATTTCGGCATTGAGTACTAGCAGTATTAGAAGGGTTTATATGTATGTTTAGAGTATTTTTTAAGTTATCATGTATAGTAGTGCATGAATTCTTAGTATTACAGGAAAGCTTTTGGTTAAAGTGTCTATTAGAATTAATCCTGAACTCATTGCTAGGAGTAGGTAGCACACCATTATAAGGAGACCGGTTTTATTCTATTAGGGTTTTTAAATCTCTTATTACTAGAGAGACAACTCTGTGCAATTACATAATTATTACTTATGGATTGGCAGTATCGGTAGAGGGTCGGACGCCATGCTTTCCAGCATAGTTACGTCCCTTTACGATCCGAGTTCAAATCCCGCCGAGGTTGACTTTGCCTTTCATCCTTACGGGGTCGATAAAATAAAGTACCAGTAATGCACTGGGTAATTGCTGGCCTTGTGCCTAAAGTAGAAACAATTACTTAATCCATGGGTGGATAGAACAGCAGGTAGGTAATAAATCTTATCCTTATAGCCTGATTTAGAAAGAGCCTCATTTTAGTACCATGCTATTTCGTTAAATATGTTTTCATTTGCAGAGAGCCTAGAGATTCTATGTGAAATAGACATTACAATAGATTTAAGAATAGAGGCCGGGTTGGAAAGGCTATTAATATGAGTTAAGATCTCACCAGGTTTACGATAAGGACGGTAGAGTCCTGTATCAAGGTCTAAAGTAGCATCAAGGAAATTATGGTTAGGCTCAATTGTGATAGAAAGACCAAAGCTTTTTTAAATTTTATGCAAATGCTTCTTAAGAATCTCGATTGTTAAAGTTATCTACATTAAAGTTATCTACAGTAAATAGAGCATCGTCTCTGTATAAGCCGCCTTGCAGAGAGGGTAAATCCTCCTTTAGCTTGTGTGGGAAGTAAATTCCCACAAGGTCAGTAACTTGTGCAGAGTCACTTGACCCCATAGTGATGTCAAAGAAGTTATCTGGTCACTATCTCGATAATTTCCTGTTCCATTCTCCTTATTTCTTTCTGTATATATTTAGTTATATTTGTATCTATGTTTAGTTATCATTGTGTGCTATCTCAAGCTATTTTATTGTATTTATTATATGTACATTTTAATTTACTTCTTGTATGATCTCAAGTCATTCACTGTCTGTTTTCTATTTTTTTTTTTTTCTATTTTTCTATTTTTCTATTTTTCTATTTTTCTATTTTTCTATTTTTCTATTTTTCTATTTTTCTATCTTTCTATTTTTCTATTTTTCTATTTTTTTATTTTTCTATTTTTATATTTTTTCTATTTTTATATTTTTATATTTTTCTATTTTTCTATTTTTCTATTTTTCTATTTTTCTATTTTTCTATTTTGTCTCATGTTTCATTTTCATTTTCCCATTATATCTTATTATATTGTAACCTTTGATCTTTACATTTCTGACCATATTTTAATTTAATTTATTTTAATTTACCTTTGTTTTTTATTCTTATCTTTAAGTTATTTCAGGTCAGCCTATGCAATTAACGGTCACTCCATTTTATTGTTTACATCACTCACAAGTATTGGTTGGAGACACTGACCCGGAGATCTCGATTGGCTTCACTGCTGTCTGCGGCAAGTTGGGGGTATATTCTGACAATCCTGGCCTCACCCTGGACATTTCCTTTATAATGAAAGATTTCACTCTGACACTTCACTCATCGAGTGCATGAACCTGCTTGGCTGAGGCTTTAGCCATATGAATTCACTCCATTGGGCTAGAGTAGAGCATACATATAGTGATGGAGAAGGACTCCCATGCCTTCCATAAACACTTTATAGCCCAGGTAACCATTATGATAACTACTTTATATTCTTGTTAAGCTATAACGTTATCGATTTTTAATAAATCCCCTTAATTTAATTTAATCCTCAATTCAATTTATATTTAATATATATTTTTAGTTATAATATTTCAACCCCTCTTTCACAGTTATCTCCGCCTCCACTTGGTAGAGAGGAGGGGGAGAAGCAGGTGACTTGCAGAATTTGTTCCTATAACTATGATTGATGTTTTTGACATCCAGTGGAAGTGATCTGAGATAGGGGACAGACACACACTTCCACCCCAATGCTAGGTATCATACAGAGGCTAGCACACATAGAACCAACACATACCGCCAGTCCCTGTATCATAGAAAAATTTAAAGTTGCTTAAATATTTTTCTACCATCTGATGAGCTTGGGTCGACAGAGTGAGTGGGAAAAGCCCTACCTAGCTGTCGGCCTCAGCAAAATATATCATGGTGATATAAACCTACATATAACTGCATATGGCCTTCAATATATTTACTATTATATATATAGATAAGGGCGGTGAATTGGCAGTATCGGTAGAGGCTCGGACATGCTTTCCAGCATAGTTACGTCCCTTTATGATCTGAGTTCAAATCCCGCCGAGGTTAACTTTGCCTTTCATCCATACGGGGTCGATAAAATAAAGTACCAGTAATGTACTGGGTAATTGCTGGCCTTGTGCCAAAAGTAGAAACAATTATATATATAGATATATAATATTCTTTCCTGATGATTTCCTTCGAATGAAACAGTTTTAGTCTTGTAGAAGCCATTTCTATATTCAATTTTGTTGTATACATTCTACTAATGTATTGAGTACCTTACTTACTATGGTTACCCCTCGATTGGACACGGGACTCACATATATATATATATACATATATATAAATATATATCTATCATCATCATCATCATCATCATTTTACGTCCGCTTTTCCCTGCTTGCAAGGGTGGGACAGGAACTGATTCTGGCTTGATTTCTACAGGTGGATGCCCTTCCTAACACCAACCTCATTTACAGTGAGTGCTGGGTGCTTTTTTGTGTGGCACCTCCACGACCACTTTGCTGTGGAATGATATGGACCCCAGTCCCTATCATCTCATTTCTACAGCTGAGTAAACTGGAGCAATGTGAAATAAAGTGTCTTGCAACACCTGGTCTGAGAATTGAACTCACAAACTTTCGATTGCAAGCCCAATGCTCTAACCACTTATATATATATATATATATACACACACATATATACAGACACACACTTCTCACACACAAAGATATGTATACACAAGTACACAACAGACAGAGAGTTAGAGTAGTTGAGTCCTATTTTATTCAGCAGCAGCACTCAGAAAATTCTGAACAGAATGGAGTTGCTCTTTGTTATTAATTACAACACTATCTTTCGACAGTTACATTCATCAGTACTATAGAGAAAGATAGCAGCAGAACTCATTTAATAAAGCCCATCGATTATATAATTGTTTCTACTTTTGGCACAAGTCCAGCAATTATCCCAGTACATTACTGGTACTTTATTTTATCGACCCCGTAAGGATGAAAGGCAAACCATCGATTATATAATCATGTGACAATATATATATGTTTGTATGTGCATGCGTCTGTTTGTGCTTGTGTGCCTATGAATATGTGTGTGTGTGTTTTAATACATCATAGAATTTGCATCACCAGTCTGGAACCCCTATCTTGCTCAAAATATTGACCTCCTGGAAACTGTTCAGGGAAATGCAACCAAGCGAATACCCTCCATCAGGCATCTACCATATTCTGAATGCCTTGCTTCCCTGAACATGGATACATTGAAGCTCCGACATCTGGAAACTGACTTGGTAAACACCCACAAAATTATTAACCATCTTGCCAACAACAACCCTGAGCACCTTTTTTTAATTTCATGTGTCTAACACACGTGGGCATGCCTACAAAATCAAAAAACAGCACAGCTCCAATGACTTTCGCAAACATTTCTTCACGCTCAGAGTTGCTGAAGCATGGAACAAACTACCTGCATCAGTTGTTAGCTGCCAAGACATTGCATCCTTTAAAACCTCCATGCTTCCTGAAATTTGCCAACACTACACCTGATACCCCCCCCCCCTCTACACACACACACACACACATGTATATCATGACTCATACACTGTTCACTTTCCTGACATTTGTACATTATTCTATGTATTATACATGCACCTTTCATGAGTTGTAGTGCACCCGAGTACTGTACAAAATAATTTCATTATTATTATTATTAAAGGCAAAGTTAACCTTGGCGGGATTTCTGAGTTCAAATCCTGCCAAGGTTAACTTTGCCTTTCATCCTTACGGGGTCGATAAAATAAAGTACCAGTAATGTACTGGGTAATTGATGGCCTGGTGCCAATAGTAGAAACAATTATTATTATTTTATCATTATACTCAATATATCTTATAAAAGACAGCTACTTTATTTTGTCACAATATATATGTATATGTGTATCATCATCATCGTCATCATCGTTTAACGTCTATCTTCCATGTTAGCATGGGTTAGACGGGAGTTGTTCCACTTAAGGAAAGATTGGTCGGGTGACCGTGTCTCGCTCATATAGGACTATCTGGCAGGTTTTCTACGGCTGGATGCCCTTCTTAACACCAACCATATATATATATAGAATCGAATAAGAAAAAGCGAAGTAGTTTCAGATGTTAAAGTCGTTTAATGATAATGCTGTGATACATATTTCAATGACGACAGTGGCCACACGGTTCGGTGTACACAGTGCTGTGACATCATCAGACAGCTTCTTACATAATAAGGTTATGTTTCCGAGGCAATCCAAATATATATATATATCAAATATGCATGCATGCACACAAACACACACACATATATATACATATAAATATATATATATAAAATTGCAAGTTTGAAGAATTATTAGATAAAATATATACAGTATTTCCTCTTGATGAGTTCCAAGCCTCATGGATAGATCCAAGATTGGGTATATCTACAGAAAAGGAACGAAACTACCGGTAGTCGAGACTAGAGGAATTTTGGTAAAGTTTATATGCATTTTTTCTTCAAACTTCTATTCTATACCTAACTCCGTGTAGTTGATTATTTGTCAAGTCAATTTCTACGGGCTAAAAGGAATGACTAGGTAAATGTTTTATCTGGCTGTCCATCGCAGAAGATAGCCTGTAACATTTGTCTATTATTTCCTCATAGTTACATTTTAAACTTATAGCCTCATTTAAATAATTATTTATGTGGTTGATTTATACGGACTAGGAAGAGGAAATACTGTATATATTTTATCTAATAATTCTTCAAACTTGCAATTTTATATATAGCTCTGATTAATGATTATTTGCTTAATTAATTCTTCATTGAGCCACACCATGAAAGGTAGCCAAACTCATATATGTATCTGTGACTATGTCTAATTATATCCATATATCCCTTTGAATTTATATATATATATTTATATATAGAGAAGAAATTCCAAACTTGGAAGCAGGGACTAGAAAGAAAGGGTCTCAAAGTCAACATGACAAAGACTAAGGTCCTTGTAAGTAGACGAGAAAACAGAACCCAGATCCCCTCAGGGAAATGGCCTTGCTCAGTATGTAGGAAAGGTGTAGGTAGGAACTCCATTCTCTGCCCCAAATGCAAACAATGGGTACACAAGAGATGTAGCGGGATCTCAGGAAGCTTAATTAAGAATGTAGGCTTCACATGCAGCAGCTGTGCTGGGACAGCAAGCAGCAAACAGCCACAGGAAACAAGTACCACCAATCTCTGTAGAAACAGTAGACAGCTTCTGCTACCTAGGTGACCGAATTAGCAGAGGAGGTGGGTGTTCAGAAAGTACAATAATTAGGGTAAGAACGGGATTGAAGAAGTTCAGGGAACTACTGCCACTGCTAGCTGCAAAAGGCTTCTCCCTCAAAATGAAAGGCAGACTGTATGATGCGTGTATCCAAACAGCAATGTTACATGGTAGTGAGACCTGGGCACTGAAGGTGGAAGACTTACGTAGATTAGAAAGAAACGAAGCCTGCATGCTCCGATGGATGTGTAATAGTAATATACGCGAACGACAAAGCATAAATGAATTGAGAGAGAGACTGAGCATAAGAGGACTCAAATGCTGTGTGCAGGAGAGGCGGTTGTGTTGGTATGGACATGTGATGCGTATGAAGGATGACAGCTGCATAAAAAGGTGCAGAGCACCAGAAGTCAATGGAAACCGCGGAGTGGGGAGACCCAAGAAGACCTGGGATGAGGTGATAAAAGCCGACCTTACCCAATTACACCTCTCAAAGGCGATGACACACGACCGTGACCTCTGGCGTCACGCAGTAATACAGAGTACCCGACCTCCCATAGGTACAAGCTGAAGCATATAGACAATATGCCCCACACCCTCCCACTGCAAGGTGGTCGTGGAGGTGCCACGGCAAAAAAGCACCCAGCCCACACTGTAAAGTGGACGTGTAGGCACCATGGAAAAAGCACCCAGCACTCACTGTAAATGAAGTTGGTGTTAGGAAGGGCATCCAGCTGTAGAAATCAAGCCAAAATCAGTTCCTGTATGAGCAACGCATGGTCAGCTGACCAGACACTGCCCACAACAGGACAACCCGTCTAACCCATGCTAGCGTGGAAGAACGGACGTAAAACGGTGATGATGATGATGATGATATATATATATATATATCATCATCATCATCATTTCATTTTACGTCCGCTTTTCCCTGCTTGCAAGGGTGGGACGGGAACTGATTCTGGCTTGATTTCTACAGCTGGATGCCCTTCCTAACACCAACCTCATTTACAGTGAGTACTCGGTGCTTTTTTGCCGTGGCACCTCCACGACCACTTTGCAGTGGAATGATATGGACCCCAGTCCCTATCGTCTCATTTCTACAGCTGAGTAAACTGGAGCAATGTGAAATAAAGTGTCTTGCTCAAGGAAACAACACATCACCCGGTCTGAGAATTGAACTCACAACCTTTCGATTGCAAGCCCAATGCTATATATATATATATATATATATATATATATATATATATATATATATATAATCTCGTCCATAACTTGTGGCCTTTTACTTAATTTAGGAAGGCGCCAAATTGACAGAGTCATTAGAATGTCAGATAGATTGCTTTGTGATATTCATTTTTGCTCTCTGCTTTTTGAGTTCAAATACCGCTGAAGTCAATTTTGCCTTTCAACCATTCGAGGTCATTAAAAAAAGTACCAATCCAGTACTGGGGTCGATTCTTCCTCTATATCTCTTTCTCACTTCCTTCCTCTCACTTTCTATCCTCCTCTAGAAGAAATCTGCTGTATTCAGACCTGAAGAGGAGATGAGCTTTGCCAGATTTTTAAAATGCCCTAGAAATGTTATATGTCAATATGGTGCCCCTACAACTCCCTCGTGATTTACAGGACCATAAATACATACATACATAGATTAGAATTCACTATTTTTTATATAAGGAGTAATGCACCTCCGTCGGTTTTGATCTTGGTAGGATTTGAACATAAAACACGGTGAATCAGAACAAATACAAGGAATTTTTAATCCGATGCCCAAACAACTCTACCAATTCACCTCTTTGTCTTTTAAAGTAGAAACAATTTTTTCTAATTCTAATTGATTATTATCAATTTATTACCTATACTTTATAAACCTCAGAGGGATGAAAAACAAAGTTGACTCCAGTGTACTTGAACACAGTTAACTCTAAATACTGTAAGCTATTTAATCTAAAACTCAAACTTTCTGAATTTTACATCAATATTGATTTAATATCCATTTTCTCATCCTGAGAACAAAGCATTTTATCACTTCTCATCACTTCTCTCAATCTTGTATCATCAGACTCAACATCCAGAAATCCAATTTCCCCATTTTTTTCCCATCTGTCCCTGTCCCTGGGGTTTTCTCTGCCACAGGTACCATATATTATTTTCACAAAACTATTTTCAACCAACATCATAATCCATTTGCACTACCTGTTAATACCAGTGCAGCCCCTGCACATATCAGGTCATGTATTTTAAATCACAACTACTCTCTCAGTCATCTTAATCTCTTACTTTCAATGCCCATATCTTCCTCAACATCAGGAATTTATAAAGAGGAGAATAATATTGTATAACATTCGTACCATTCTCAATTGCTGTAGATTTTGTTTTTAATGTACTGGCTTCAACTATAAATCAAAATTGTCTCATGAACTTTGCTGGCAGAGTGCTTACTTTTAGGACTTTAGTGTCCATCACTAAAACTCTGGAGCCCAAGTATGGCTACAGCTCATTGGATAGGACCAGTAAGAGTATAAGCTATTTCAATAAACTTAAAATAAAGAAAATAAAATGGAAAGAAAGGAAAGAAAACAGTTTTCCAGATCAGACTAAGGAACTGTTTCCATTGGGTTTTTCATTGCTAATACTATTTGTGGGTCACAACTCTTAACAGAAGTGTTACTATTTTCCAATAAAAGAAGGAATTCCAAATGCTCAGAGCCAAAACAGACACTTGCAGGGTATCTGTCTGATTCATTAGCAGCTCTGCTAATTTATTTGCTTTTGGCCCTTAACTCCCAATGAGAACCAAAACAAAATCTAAACCTGATGGAAGACATTCCTGTCCATGTTTGACCAGAGCAAATTTCTTCCCAAGAGGAAATGATTGAAAGAAAAATAATTCTGTCTACTTTTGGCACAAGGCCAGCAATTATCCCAGTGCATTACTGGTACTTTATTTTATCGACCCCGTAAGGATGAAAGGCACTTCATTTACCAACCTTGAAAGAATGCAAGACCAAGTTGACCTCGGTAGGATTTGAACTCAGGGCACAAATGCTACAAAACAAATATCACAAAGTATTCTCTCTGGCACTGTAATGACTCTACCAATATTCACAGTTCAATGGGCAAGATATCAATCTATCTTACTTAACATAGCCACAAGATCTAAGTAAACCTGTGTCTTGTAAAATTCCATACATTACCCAAATATACAAGAAAGTGCTGTAGTGGACTTGAACAGAGGTCATGAACTGGTAGTCAAATATGTTAACACGCAACCATTTTGCTTCTACTTCATATGTGTACACATCTATTTACATCTACACGTATTATCACCAACATCATCATCATATGTAAGTATGTATGTATATAAGTATATGTATGTTTATATGTATATATGTGTGTATGTGTATGTATAAGCATGTAGCATGTGTGCTTGTGCTTGTATAATTTTATAGGATATGTGTGTGCATGTGTCTCTGCATATGTTTGTGTGTGCCTGTGTGTTTGTGTGTGTGTGTGTCTATATATATGTGTGTATGTGAACATGTATGTGTATGTGAGTGTGTGTGCATTTGTGTGTATATGTGTGTATGAGTCTTTGTCTCTGTGTGTGTATGATTGTGTGTGTATATAAGTGTGTGTCGGTATGTGTGTATGTGTACGTGCATGTGTATATATGTATGTGAGTGTGTGTATATCTGTGTGTGTGTATGTGTGTGTGTGTGTGTGTGCATGTGTATGTGTGTGTGTGTGTGTGTGTGTGTTTAGTTTTTGTTTAGTCATCCTTCACTTTGTTGACATTTTGAAGCAAGGATGCAAAAAAAGAAATTAGTGCCTTTCTGTTATGAACTGAAATTATTGTTTAAAGTTCTTCCAATATGACAATAAATATATTATTTGATGGATCTTTCACAAATCGAACAAACTATTTTTCTATATTTCTTTTCTTTTTTCCCATATATATATATATATTTTAAACATTTTAAAATGAAATTACTGTCATAGCTATAATAAATGAATGACAACAACCAAAATCATTCAGGCTTTCTGGTACTGTCAGCAGAATGGTTAGTAAAACTTTTCAAAGAAAGAACTTTACATACATATCCATAAATATATATACAAATACATATATATATATATATATACATATATACACATACACATATACATATATATACACATATATATATACATATATTTATGGATATGTATATATATATATATATATATATATATATATATATATATATATATATATATACATATCCATAAATATATGCACATACACATATACATACATATCCGTAAATATATACACATACACACATATATATATATATATACATACATATCCATAAATAAATATACATACACATATATACATACTTACACACATACATATGTACATACATGATGGCTGCCCCCTCGTTATCGAGTATGGCCATTGCACGATATACCATTATTAATAATTATTAATTAATTCTATCGTGCAATGCCTATGCGTGAAGATATTTTTTAAAGTGAGGAAAGACTGTGCACTGAGCCAATCCCACTTTTTGAGCGACAGTAGCTATAACCCGAAAAGAAGAAAAGATCAACATCATCGGTAACTACTGAGCCGCAGGTTTTATATCGGAGTTATCCCAGTTTCCTGAGTTGCCTTCTCCTAGAAGAATGCCCTGACAAAGGCTAGGGGTCCTTCACTCCCTGTGGTTTAACCACGCGATCGGGTACCCAGCCCAACTATTTCTATGTCCCCGTGCATATACATATACATGCACCCATGTATATACATATGTACATGTGTATATACATATTTACACACTTTTGGATGGCTGTTGACTCTTATGAGTTCTTCCGCCCTTTGTCAGGTTTTGTTTTTTGTCCTGCAGGGTGTCCAAAATCACCCTCCTCACCAAATAAACTTGGTGGGGTTTCCAGTTTAGTCGCTGACGACCCGACCATGCGACAGGTTGTACTGGGTTACATGTTACCAGTACCACTCAGGAGTAACCTGACATACATACATACATACATACATTCATACATACATACATACACACACACACATATATACATACATACACCCACACATACATACAAACGAACGAACATACATACATACATACGTACATACATACACACCAGCCTTCATATCTGTATGCATGCCTGCCTGCATATGCTCATGTGTGTTTGTGTGCATGCATGCATGCATACATACATACATACATACATACATACACACATACGTACATACATGGTGGCTGCCAACTCGTTTTCGAGTACAGCCACTACTTTATATCCATGTAGGAGAACCCCTACCGATGCGCTGAACGGGTGTGACTTTTTAGTCCAGCCAGCGACTTGAAAACTCTGATACAAACACTACACTTGTGACAATTATTGACACATAGTGCTGGTCCCATGGTACCATGTGAGGACAAGTGCAGAGAGATCTCCAGATATAAAGCAATGCCTGTGCCGTGAAGCTTTTATAGTGAGCAAAGGCATTGCACAAAGCCAGTCCCACTCTCTTAACCAAGATGATATTTACTAAAAAGAAGAACAAGTCAACATCATTGGATACCATCAGAGTTGCAGGTGTTATATCAGAGTTTTCCTTCTCCTAGAATTCTGTCTTGACAAAGGCTAAGGGGTCATCTCTCCCGGTGATTTTGGATGGCCATTGACTCTTAAGAGCTCCTTTGCCCTTTGACAGGTTTTGTTTTTAGTCCTGCAGGATGTCCAAAGTCACCCTCCTCACCAAGAAACCTTGGTGGGGTTGCCAGTTTAGTCGCCAACGACCCAACCATGAGACAGGTTGTACTGGGATACATGTTACCAGTAGTATATACATACATACATACATACATACATACATAAAAATTGACCAATTTACAGAAAAGTAGTGCATGGATACTTGAGACATAAAACACAGACCACAGAAGGGATAAACCACTCAAAAGGCCTGGCATGGAGTTCCGACAAGTTTATGACATCACACCTTGAGGGATATCTCTATGCAATACAGGAACAAGAACTCCCTACCAAATATCTGCTGCACAAAAGAGGAGGGCCAGCAGCTGACAATAAATGTAGGCTATGTAAAACAAAGATCGAGGATGTAAGCCACATTGTTGCCAGCTGCGAAAGAATGTCATCTCGCTACTACCTCTCCATGAGACACGATGGGATAGCTAGAACCATCTGGAACGCACTTCGGAAAACAAAATTAACAACAAACGAGGAAGAATATATTGAGACAGATGGCACTAAGGAATACTGGTGGAACCTGAAAATAAAAACTGCCCCCAAATTAAAGCACAACCGGCCTGACATTGAAAACGTGTTCTGTTGTGGAGATCAGCTGCCCACTTGATGTAAACGTTGTCAGAAAAATACAGGAGAAGGAGGACATCTACGGACCATTGATGAGGAGTTTACAAATCCAGTATCCAAGATACACCTTTAGCTTCATACCCATCATTATTGGAGCTACGGATTATATACCAACCCGCTTGGACCAAAGTATGACTGAACTTGGATTTGCGGACAAAAAGCGCAGCTCCCTAATTCATAGTCTACAAATGGCTGCGATAGCTGGCACCTTCAAAATTTGCAAAATATTCTTGCGATTCAAGGGATGACAATTTCTTTTCTTTTACAACCTTGCCACCAGGAAGGTGGCCGGTCAAAAAAAAATATACTCGCAATTAAGAGATAGAGATTACATACATACATGCATGCATGCATGCATGCATGCATACATACATACATACATACATACATACATACGTACATACATACATACATTTATACTTTCACTATAAAAATGATATACTAATTTTAGATTACAATAAATCAATTTCAATATTATTTCTAATACAAAAATCACTAAATTTAAGTAAATCAGAGGGCGTTATATGAACTTCTGAACACAAATATGTTTGTGATGCTTCAGTGTATTCAAGTTTAATTGCAAATCAATGAATAAAATTATTTCAACAATTTCAGAATGTACAGGAAACAACACTGGGCATGTTTCTTTCTTATTATAACCTCATCAGCAATAGACTTGGCTGTGTTTGGCAAAATAATGATAAAAGAATCACTAATTAAATGTAGAAGACTGTACATTTGTTGATGCAGAAAATTAGAATTATTTAGGAAATACATGGGGAGTCATAAGTTACTGGGAGGTCCAACATTTATTCAAATGATATTTACTAAAAATCTGGTCATATATTATGAAATTATAAATACATCAAACAAAAGTAGTTAAAAAATACAACCATGGCTGATCACACACAAATAAGCGAATGTTCAAAAAATTATCTGTGAACCTTGAAATAAATATGCATTGACTGTCTGGTTACTTATGACTCACCTTGTATATTACTCAGAGAAGACATTTACATAGAAAAGAATAGATAAGTTAATGTTAACATATTTAATATGTTTAAGTCTAAAATCTGTCTTAAGCCAGAAGGCTCATTAGGCCAGTGTTTATCCTCGTTTCTGTGGCGTGAATCAACTGAGAGTAAAAGACTTCCCCCTGGACAGGACACCAGTCCATTGCAGAGTTAAACCTCATCTATTGCTGGTACTCATTTTCAGCTGCGCATACTGGAGCAACATGAAAAGAAATGTTTTGGTCAAGAACACAAAACGCAACCCAGCCCAAGAATAGAACATAAGTCCACCACACTTACCACTAGGCCACGCACCTCCACAATATGAGTAACATTTTCTTTTTTTTTTGCATATCTTTGTTCACAGAGTCCATGACTTTTCATAATTAAAACTCTAGGAGTGTGCTATGAAGAAGATTGACTGCTATTTCTAGCAGGTTACGTGACTGCATAGAGGCTGCTGTAGCTTTATATGAAATAGAACTATTCTCTAACACATTCACATTAAAATATAACTGATGTGACATCTGACAACAAACTGGATCTCTTTCTTATTGTATCCTCTTAACATAACTGATTCTGAGAGAAAGGGTGAAAGGAAAAAACAACCCAGTACTTGACTGGTACTTTATTTACTAATTCTGAAGACACATTTGGCTTCTGCATAATTTGAACTCAGTAAGCAGAACCAGAAGAAATACAAGGCATTCTATCTGGTGTCTATTTGTACCTAACTGAGATGAATAATACTGTTTGAAAAAGTAGTTTGAAAATAAGAAAAGTTGAGATTAACAAGCAAAGAAATTGTAATTCACAAGTTGTTTCTCATGTATGTGCTTTTATACAAGGGAACACACAAACCTGAAACTCAGAGTAGCAATACAGTCAGTCATCAGCTATGGATATATATGTATAAATAAAATAGAGGTTTGAATCTAATTGATATAGAAACTTAAGTCACACTTTGTAGCGTAGCAGCAGATAAATGCATGATATTAAAGGGAGACTACTCTAGGTAGAATTCTTGATTCTAAAGAAATTATACACAATGTATGAATTATGAATTGAATTGTATCTTATATACATATCACATAGATGGATATATTATACTCACACATACAGATACCCATATGTAAGCGAACACTTATGTTTATAAGAATATCCATGACTCCACGTAAAAGCGTTCATGTCTGTGTATATGTTTGTGTGTGCATATATGTATGCATATACATAT
>OZ024743.1:146277345-146284845 GCA_964016885.1 Eledone cirrhosa | reverse complement strand
ACCTCACAATCGTGAATCCAACTCTCTAACTACTAAGTCATGCACCTTCACGAAAACATGCTTAATGTAATATACTATTTCTCTGTGTAAAGCAAACAAATAATTTGCATACAAACCTTTCAGCTAGATAATAAACTTCAGCTATATAAGACGTTTTACAGTATTTTCTACAATAAATGTCCAAATAATATACTGATATTAACATAGATAATAATGTTAACGATGATGAAACATTAATAGATATAACAAAACCCGAGTCTTGTACTTCTTAAGGCATGAAGCATCAGAAATATTTAGCTAAATAAATAAATTTGGTGAATGAAAATGTTTTCAATTCTAAAATATAATGATTAGAATATAAGTGTTTTATATTCAATAAAGACCCTAAGTGGTGGGTACAATAAAGTTCCCAGCAAGCTGATTCTATAGCACAAATTTGATTTACACCTGTAATTATTTCATTTAATTTACATGGCTAATGATCTTACCTTTTGTAATTCTATATTGTCTCGCTACTAGACTTCGTGGATAATCAGAAACGTGAAACTCAGAATTGCAATTCAAAAAGCTTCAGCTTCTAATAAAAACAAATTAACTATACTTTATGTATTGAGTACTTTACTTCATATATAAACAATAATTGTTTCTACTTTTGGCACAAGGCCAGCAATTATCCCAGTGCATTTATTTTATCGACCCCGTAAGGATAAAAGGCAAAGTTAACCTCGGCGGGATTTGAACTCAGACCGAAAAGAGACGTAACTCTATGCTGCAAAACATGGTGTCCGACTATCTATCGATACTGCCAAACCACCAAAGTTCACCAATCCGTACCTTGCTCCTGTCAATAAGTGGATTTACGAAAACTGAAATTTGTTTAAAAGTTACACAAGGTCTTTCAAAAATTATCTTGAAACCCTATGTTGTAGCTAGTTTAGTTTATACCTAAATCTGCCTAAGATCACTAGTTCAGTGGAACCATAGTTCATGGACTTAATTCGTTCCTGAAGGCCATTCGTCACCCGAAATATGAGAAAGACAGATAGCTACCACCCAGTAACTGACTACACAGCAAGTGACGCTTTCCCACAGATACTCCAAGCGTGTTTCCAAATGTTGCCAGCTTGCGGGTTCGTTACTCAAGACACCGTTCGTGAACCGAGATATGTGATGTTCGTTGGGGAAAATTGTTCGTGAACCGTATGAGTTGTTGAGCTCAACAGAGCATTAATTTAGAACATAGAAGAATGAAACTAAATATAAGACATTTATGCGAGTGCTCTACTAACTCAATACCTCCAATTCACTACAAGAAATTACCATTATTTATCATCATAATGATGTCACCATGTTGATTATCACCATTATTATTGAGATGCCATGCTTTGCGGCATAGCGTTATGATCCTTTACGGTCTGAGTTCAAATCCCGTCGAGGTTAACTTTGCCGTTCACCCTTACGGGGTCGATAAAATACGGTACCAGTAATGCACTAGGGTAATTGTTGGCTTTGTACCAAAAGTAGAAACAATTATTATTGAGAATTTAGTGATATTTATACAATATTTACATAACTTTTCAAATATATGGAGACATTTTGTTTGTTTCCAAATCATGGTATAAAAACAAAAATGGAACTATATATATATGTGTGTGTGTGTGTGTGTGTGTGTGTGTGTGTGTGTGTGTGTGTGTGTGTGTGTGTGTGTGTGTGTGTGTGTGTGTGTGTGTGTGTGTGTGTGTGTGTGTGTGTGTGTGTGTGTGTGTGTGTGTTAGTACATAGGTATAATTACTAATTCAACTTAAAATAAATTTAAGAATCAGTTTCTTCATAAAATATTTCACTGATGCAGACACTTAGGAAACTAATGAAAAAATCCCCAAAGTAACTTTTGATGAATTGTTTCTCTCATATATATAAACATAAACATACACAAAGCACACATATTATATATATATATACGTGTGTGTGTGTGTGTGTGTGTGTGTGTGTGTGTGTGTGTGTGTGTGTGTGTGTGTGTGTGTGTGTATATATATATATATATATATCACATTTAAAAGAATATATATACATATACCAGTATACGTGAGTGTGTGTATGTATGTGTGCACGTGCTGCGTGTTGCGTGTGTGTGTGTGTGTAATCACTAGTTTAGAAAATAATAATATTTCAGGACGGAATTTGTAAGCTAAAATAAATTTTCCATTTCAAACATTATAATTTCACTTTTTGTTTTAAATCAATAATACACATGTAAATATAATTTTTGAATGTTATCTAAGAAATAAAGACAAAAAATGCTTTACTTATTTACTTATTGATTCATTTATTCATTTCGTTTGTATTTTTTGCAAGAATTACAAAAGGTAAACGGTAATAAATTGAATACTTTTACACGGAGTTTAGAAATATAGTTAGCTCTTAAATAAAATGAGAAGTAAAATATTACATTCATAAAAGATATTTCTCACAACTTTGAAATGTATTAAATTTTTAAAGTTGGGCAACATCTCGAAATTTTAATATTAATATAATTAATTACTTTAATTCTTTAATTTTTTTCGTCATTGTTACTCTTTGTTTTTAACTTGAATATGAATTTAATGAATATATAATTTGTAAATATAATCAAAATACAAATTTTCTGCAGACAAATGCCAGAATACTTAATCTCTCAACACCTGATGGAGTCATTAAATTTACCCCAGTACTTGACTGGTACTTTATTTTATCAACCCCAAAAGGATGAAAAGTTGACCTCTGCAGGATTTGAACTCAGAACTTAAAGATCAATAACAAATAATTGTTTCTACTTTTGGCACAAGGCCAGCAATTATCCCAGTGTATTACTCGTACTTTATTTTATCGACCCCGTAAGGATGAAAGGCAAAGTTAACCTCGGCGGGATTTGAACTCAAACCATAAAGGGCCGTAACTCTTTGCTGCAAAGCATGGCGTCCGACCCTCTACCGATACTGCCAAAACAAATAATGCTTCGCATTTGTCTGCCATTCTAACAACTCAGCCAATCCACTACAGAGTAAGCTATTTAGATAATTGTTTCTACTTGAGGCACAAGGCCAGCAATTACCCAGTTCATTACTGGTACTTTATTTTATAGACCCCGTAAGGATGAAAGGCAAAGTCAACCTCGGCGGGATTTGAACTCAGATCGTAAAGGGACGTAACTATGCTGGAAAGCATGGCGTCCGACCCTCTACAGATACTGCCAATCCACCGCCCTTAGCTATTTAGATAATGGTTTCTGATTTAGACACTAGGCCACCAGTTTTAGTGAAAGGGAATTAATGTCGATTAAATCGACCTCAGTTTGTTACTGGTACTTTATCTTATCGAACCCATAACAATATCAGATGCTTGACAATCAAACATTTAATATGTAAGTATCATCTTCGGTGTTTGGGTCATGTTACACATACCTGCCAACCCCTAAAACCTTTAGTGTTCTGTCAGACCCAGGATTATTTACTTGAGTAAATATCACCGGAATCTAACTACTAATTTTTATACAGAAAATGATAAGATATATTTACAAAAGACCATATCGAATACAAGTCTTCATTTTATTGTAACTCCGTTATAATTGTTGTACACAAATATCCTCGTACATATTTAGGTATAGTCCAAGCTGTGGTTAACATGTTTTGTTGATGGAGTGATGTGTGCATAAATGTTAGTTCATACCTGGAGTTATATGTTAGCAAACAGCAGTAAGAAAGGATCGAAATGCATGTCCATCTCTAGGCCCTTTGATGGGGGTCCCTAGGAAGATGTTATCTGTTCGAAGGAAAACGCCAAAGAGAGATAGCTTGGATGTGTTGCCGCTATTTATAACCTCTTTTCGGAAGCTGCAAAAGAGGGTTCTAGACTTTCGACGGGAAGTAACTCTAACTACTTCCCTCTCTAGAGAGCGCTACAACCCAAACGGGCAGTATCATGAAAAAAAGTGCCCCAAAACGGGGAGAAATGGGCATACGTTAAGAGTGGCGTTCGTGAAAGTGAAAGTAAATTTTCTGACAAGTGAATTTGTTTGTTTGTTTTTTTTTACAATGAAAGTTACGATACACACGCAATTGTATGGATTTCTTAAAATATATATATGTGTGGGTGTGTATATGTGTGTATATATGTGTGTACACTGTGAATTTGTTTGTTTATTTACAACAGGTCTCTATAGTGATATGGTGTTAATTAGTATTGCGTGTGTGATTATTTTTTCTTTTTCTTTTTTTGTGTATTGTGTGTACGGAAAATTTTTTTTTAAATAATGACATTGTGTGTTTTTAAATAGCAAGATATTACAAAAACATCTAAACGATGATGATGACACAAACACATATATATATACAAACACACATATATATATATACATACAGACACACATATATATACACACATATACACACCCACACATATATATATAAGAAAAATAATCACACACGCAATACTAATTAACACCATATCACTATAGAGACCTGTTGTAAATAAACAAACAAATTCACAGTGTACACACATATATACACACATATACACACCCACACATATATATATTTTAAGAAATCCATACAATTGCGTGTGTATCGTAACTTTCACTGTAAAAAAAAAATTAACTTGTCAGAAAATTTACTTTCACTTTCACGAACGCCATTCTTAACGTATGCCGAGAAATGAAACAAAATGGGGAGATTTTAGATAATGAAAGCTATACCCATTTCCACAAGGGAAGACATCTCTCACCCACCCCAAAGTGGGTGAGAGATTTGCCCGTCGGATGGGGACAGAATTGACAGGTCTGTGTTACATGACTCTTGCCACTCAAACCTAGCTATCAAAGAGAAAGAGCTTCTGCTGTGTTCTTTGAGCTGGATACCCAAAGTTAAATAAGCACCAAATAAACTAAACATCATGAAACTACGAAGTTATACTGTTAAATCGTTCTCTAATAAAAACCTATAAAATTTATCAAAGGGCTTTATTAAAACATTGATTTAATAAACCTATTTACGCTGTAAACACTAAAGCTAAAATAAAACGGCCGAGTAGTTAAAATGGTTCGCTTCATAACCACGTAGTTTCGAGTTCGATCCCGCTACACAGCATTTTGGGCAAGTGTCTTCTACCATAGCCTTGGGTTGATCAATACCTTGTGAGCAGAATTTGGGGGACAGAAAGAGTTTAAAATCCCATCATGCATGTGTGTCTTTCACCAATGGATACCAGTGAAGAATGTAAACATCGGCGAAAAACGCTAAAAGAAAGTTTGTTTGTTTTTTCCAGACAGAGTCCCTTGCGATATTCGTTCTACCCCTAATTACAGATACTTCACTGTCACTCTCACCGTCAGAAATGCAATGGAGCCAGTAACTGGGTTATTTCACCCAACCATTATATTGTTCTCGAATTGATCTAAAATAAATATCTATATATAAATTTGCGCGACTTCCGTCCGTCCGTCACACAATGTGTGTGTGTGCGTGTGAATGTATGCGTGTGTAAAAGAAAGGAATGGGGTGGTGAAAAATCTATAGCAAAACAGCGGATAGCGTTCCATTTGCTACGTGTGTATGTGTGTGTTTGTGTAAATGTGTGTGTGTGTGAATGTATGTGTGTGTTTGTATGAATGTATGTGTATTTGTGTGAATGAATGTCTGTGAGTGTGTATTTTTGTAAGTGTGTCTGCGTTTACACATTTATATTTATATACTCATACATATAAATGTATGCATATGCACATACAAACACGCACACATCTATCCACATACGCGTCAGCGTGTTGAAAAACTACAAATGCACTTCTACTTGTATACTGTTTTTCCAATGTACCCTTCCTTTTATTTAATACATTATGGTGTAATTTAAGAGATAGTTTGGCTACTGTTTCTAGCAGATGTTTTGACAATGTAGAGACATTTTTGTTGACACATTTGAACGTGTGATATCAACAAATCATAATTATAACATGAAACACATATATGAATGAATTCCTACTGCAAACTCAAGTTAATTGTTTTGTAATAAATATAATTTCGAATCCTTAATGTAACACCTTATAATAACGATTGGGGCTGGTGGTAATGAAGGTTTGGGAAATAGGGATGAGAAAGGTGGTGGTGCTGGTGGTGGTGGTGGTGGTGCTTGTGGTACTGGTGCTGGTGGTGCTGGTGTTGGTGCTGGTGCTGGTGTTGGTGCTGGTGGTGCTGGTGTTGGTGATTGGTGGTGGTGGTGGCGGCGGTGGTGGTTATGGTGGTGATGGTGGTGGTATGATGATGATAATGATGTAGGGTTTTATTCATACTTCATTAATACACCCATCAAGCACCAATAAAATATTCCGCTTAATAAATATTCTAGTAAACAATAGGAAATGTCTCAGTGAAACACGCATAAACGGTAATGATGATGACAACGCCAGCAGCACCTACTTCTATCTCTCTTTCTATATATGTGTGTGTGTGTGTGTGTGTGTGTATTAATCTGTCTGTCTATCTCTCACACGCAAGCGAAGGGCAAGAACCCAAAATTGATTATTCACCCCTCACGACAAGTTATCGAAATTTTCTAGAAACTCTCTGAGTTTCTTAACTTTAAATAATGTCATCTGCCATTAGAATTTAAAAAGTCTAAAGTCTGTCTCAAGCTCGGAAGCTCTTATCTCGGGTCTTATCGCAGTTTCCGTGGCATGAAGCAAAACTTAACCAGGAAAAGTTTGGCACCTGGAGAAGCATGTCCTTGCCGTCCAAGAGCGTTGTCAGGAGCTGGATGGACGGATCGGTTGAATTGCCAGGGATCTGGTTTTGTCCGGACCTTCAGATGGAAAAAACTGGGACGCGGTTACGGCCAGGGTGGCCTCTCTCACCCAGAAATGGGCTGAGAGGAAGCTATCGTTGAAAGGTTGAGCAGAAGTAGCGAACACGTACATTGTGCCTTGTCCTGTTGACGTTTGACTGTACTGGAGCGCCTACTCTTTCGCTTTTTGTGGAAGGGACAGGTTCCACTGATCAGGCGATCCATTTGCTATCAACACCCGCTCTGTTGGGAACTGGGCAAGCCGTGACTGATCATGCGCAAACATGAGCTGAGGCTACGACATCTGCAACTCTTCCTTGGCGGTAAACAGGTGTAGTCGTTGTTCGCTAGACATGTTTTTCTCCAGCTTGTCTCCATAACAGAGCTGCAGTCCTGGGTCAAGCGAAGACCGAGAAGGAGCGCTTGGAGACTGAAATGTCTTCAAGAGCACAGAGCCCTCGGCCAATTAGGCAATACGATCGGTTGAAACTCCACCTTGGCGTTCTATAGATGGTTAGTAGAAGTTAAAAGCGACGACGTTCTTTGGGAGACTCTGGGTGTCAACGTTAATCAACTAGCCAATCTTTTCCGATAAACTTTCGGTCCAGGGCTCATGGATAACTTCCAGAAATTCCTGGCCTGGCAGTGCTACCGGGGAGAATTGCCAGTTCGAGATAAACTCTACATGCATGG
>OZ024743.1:146264845-146272345 GCA_964016885.1 Eledone cirrhosa | reverse complement strand
AAAGTTAATATCCGTGAGATTTAAACTCAGTGCATAGAAAATCAGAACAAATGCCACAAGGCATTTTATCCCGTATTCTATTGACTCTGCGACTTAACTATATATATTGCTGTCATAAAAAGGAGAAGGACAATATTTTCTTTAGTTCCTTTTGCTCTCTATGGGGCATTGGGTGACTAGAGATCTCTATTCTGCACAGTTGTAAACCTTGTCACAGGCCTGCTTCCAGGCCAAGCTCATGTTTCCCAAGTCTTCCACCACAGACCTCACTATACGACATTGGAAGATGCTTGGCCATGTTCTACTCATATCCACGAAGAGACCAGCGAGGGCCTCCCTCAAATGGAAGCCAGAAAGGGGGACTAGGAAATAAGGCTAATGAACAAAAAGGTAGAAAAATCAAAGCCTTTGATCATAGGTCTAAGCTGAGACTAAACAATAACAGTAACAACAATCACCAGTATCATTGTTATGTGTATGATAGAGGAAATTAATATATATGAGCGTGTATGTGTGTGCGGTTGTGAGCATATATAATTGTTCATATATTGTGTAAATGTGTACATGCATATCTGAGTATGTGTATAGGTATAATGGCTCTTATGTTGATTAATGTGAATGCATGTATGTATGCAGCATGTGTATACGTGCCAACTAGACTCCTTATGAGCTGATCAACTACCTTATTACATTTACATGATATACTAGTATATGTAGGTACATATTCACACATACAGGGTGTCCCAAAAAATGTATACATACTTCAACAACATTCTAATAAATATGAGTATACATTTTTGGGGACACCCTGTATATATAGTGCTGGTGCCACGATAAAAAGCACCCTGTTCGTTCTGTAAGGTGGTACTGCTGGTGCCATGACAAAATATACCCAGTTCACGTTATAAGGTTACAGTGCCAGAGTTACAATCAAATATTCCCAGTACAAACTTTAAAGTAGCTGGTGTTAGGAAGGCATCCAGCCATAGAAAGTAAGCCAAAACACAGAGCATACAAGCAAGACGTGGTCACCTGAGCAGTCTAGCCTCAAAACATGAGAACCCATCTAACCCATACAAGCATGGAAAATAGATAATAGTGATGATGATGTTAGGGTGCATGGCGAAATACGTAATGGAATCATTGTCACTACAAGTTATTAGAGAAACTACATAATACGACAGCTGTAGCCTGAAGATGTCTATCATCTCCATACGACTAACTGGTGCAGGCTGGGGGTTGCTTTGTTGTGAGTGTTGGGATATGGTTTTGAAAGGGTGTGTGGTTGTTTTACTGGGATATGGTTTTGAAGGGCGTGTGGTTGTTTTGTTGGGATGTGGTTTTGAAGGGTGTGTGGTTGTTTTACTGGGATATGGTTTTGAAGGGTGTGTGGTTGTTTTACTGGGATGTGGTTTTGAAGGGTGTGTGGTTGTTTTACTGGGATATGGTTTTGAAAGGGTGTGTGGTTGTTTTACTGGGATGTGGTTTTGAAAGGGTGTGTGGTTGTTTTACTGGGATGTGGTTTTGAAGGGTGTGTGGTTGTTTTACTGGGATATGGTTTTGAAAGGGTGTGTGGTTGTTTTACTGGGATGTGGTTTTGAAGGGTGTGTGGTTGTTTTACTGGGATATGGTTTTCAAAGGGTGTGTGGTTGTTTTACTGGGATGTGGTTTTGAAGGGTGTGTGGTTGTTTTACTGGGATATGGTTTTCAAAGGGTGTGTGGTTGTTTTACTGGGATGTGGTTTTGAAAGGGTGTGTGGTTGTTTTACTGGGATGTGGTTTTGAAGGGTGTGTGGTTGTTTTGTTGGGATATGGTTTTCAAGGGTGTGTGGTTGTTTTACTGGGATGTGGTTTTGAAGGGTGTGTGGTTGTTTTACTGGGATATGATTTTGAAGGGTGTGTGGTTGTTTTGTTGGGATATGGTTTTGAAGGGTGTGTGGTTGTTTTACTGGGATGTGGTTTTGAAAGGGTGTGTGGTTGTTTTACTGGGATGTGGTTTTGAAGGGTGTGTGGTTGTTTTACTGGGATATGGTTTTCAAAGGGTGTGTGGTTGTTTTACTGGGATGTGGTTTTGAAGGGTGTGTGATTCTTTTGTTGGGATGTGGTTTTGAAGGGTGTGTGGTTGTTTTACTGGGATGTGGTTTTGAAAGGGTGTGCGGTTGTTTTACTGGGATATGGTTTTGAAGGGTGTGTGGTTGTTTTACTGGGATGTGGTTTTGAAGGGTGTGTGGTTGTTTTACTGGGATGTGGTTTTGAAAGGGTGTGTGGTTGTTTTACTGGGATGTGGTTTTGAAGGGTGTGTGGTTGTTTTGTTGGGATATGGTTTTGAAAGGGTGTGTGGTTGTTTTACTGGGATGTGGTTTTGAAGGGTGTGTGGTTGTTTTACTGGGATGTGGTTTTGAAGGGTGTGTGGTTGTTTTACTGGGATGTGGTTTTGAAAGGGTGTGTGGTTGTTTTACTGGGATATGGTTTTGAAGGGTGTGTGGTTGTTTTGTTGGGATATGGTTTTGAAGGGTGTGTGGTTGTTTTGTTGGGATATGGTTTTGAAAGGGTGTGTGGTTGTTTTACTGGGATGTGGTTTTGAAAGGTGTGTGATTCTTTTGTTGGGATGTGGTTTTGAAGGGTGTGTGGTTGTTTTACTGGGATGTGGTTTTGAAAGGGTGTGTGGTTGCTTTACTGGGATGTGGTTTTGAAAGGGTGTGTGGTTGTTTTGTTGGGATATGGTTTTGAAGGGTGTGTGGTTGTTTTACTGGGATATGGTTTTGAAGGGTGTGTGATTGTTTTGTTGGGATATGGTTTTGAAGGGTGTGTGGTTGTTTTACTGGGATGTGGTTTTGAAGGGTGTGTGATTGTTTTGTTGGGATGTGGTTTTGAAAGGGTGTGTGGTTGTTTTACTGGGATATGGTTTCAAAGGGTGTGTGGTTGTTTTGTTGGGATATGGTTTTGAAGGGTGTGTGGTTGTTTTACTGGGATATGGTTTTGAAGGGTGTGTGATTGTTTTGTTGGGATATGGTTTTGAAGGGTGTGTGGTTGTTTTACTGGGATGTGGTTTTGAAGGGTGTGTGGTTGTTTTACTGGGATGTGGTTTTGAAAGGGTGTGTGGTTGTTTTACTGGGATGTGGTTTTGAAAGGGTGTGTGGTTGTTTTACTGGGATATGGTTTTGAAGGGTGTGTGGTTGTTTTACTGGGATATGGTTTTGAAGGGTGTGTGGTTGTTTTACTGGGATATGGTTTTGAAGGGTGTGTGGTTGTTTTACTGGGATATGGTTTTGAAGGGTGTGTGGTTGTTTTACTGGGATATGGTTTTGAAGGGTGTGTGGTTGTTTTACTGGGATGTGGTTTTAAAGGGTGTGTGGTTGTTTTACTGGGATGTGGTTTTGAAAGGGTGTGTGGTTGCTTTACTGGGATGTGGTTTTGAAAGGGTGTGTGGTTGTTTTACTGGGATGTGGTTTTGAAGGGTGTGTGGTTGTTTTACTGGGATATGGTTTTGAAGGGTGTGTGGTTGTTTTACTGGGATGTGGTTTTGAAGGGTGTGTGGTTGTTTTACTGGGATGTGGTTTTGAAAGGGTGTGTGGTTGTTTTACTGGGATGTGGTTTTGAAGGGTGTGTGGTTGTTTTGTTGGGATATGGTTTTAAAGGGTGTGTGGTTGTTTTACTGGGATGTGGTTTTGAAAGGGTGTGTGGTTGTTTTGTTGGGATGTGGTTTTAAAGGGTGTGTGGTTGTTTTACTGGGATGTGGTTTTCAAAGGGTGTGTGGTTGTTTTACTGGGATGTGGTGTTGAAGGGCGTGTGGTTGTTTTGTTGGGATATGGTTTTCAAGGGTGTGTGGTTGTTTTACTGGGATGTGGTTTTGAAAGGGTGTGGGGTTGTTTTACTGGGATGTGGTTTTGAAAGGGTGTGTGGTTGTTTTGTTGGGATGTGGTTTTAAAGGGTGTGTGGTTGTTTTACTGGGATATGGTTTTGAAAGGGTGTGGGGTTGTTTTACTGGGATGTGGTTTTGAAGGGTGTGTGGTTGTTTTGTTGGGATATGGTTTTGATGGGTGTGTGGTTGTTTTACTGGGATGTGGTTTTGAAAGGGTGTGTGGTTGTTTTACTGGGATGTGGTTTTGAAGGGTGTATGGTTGTTTTACTGGGATGTGGTTTTCAAAGGGTGTGTGGTTGTTTTACTGGGATGTGGTGTTGAAGGGTGTGTGGTTGTTTTGTTGGGATATGGTTTTCAAGGGTGTGTGGTTGTTTTACTGGGATGTGGTTTTGAAGGGTGTGTGGTTGTTTTGTTGGGATATGGTTTTGAAGGGTGTGTGGTTGTTTTGTTGGGATATGGTTTTGAAGGGTGTGTGGTTGTTTTACTGGGATGTGGTTTTGAAGGGTGTGTGGTTGTTTTGTTGGGATATGGTTTTGATGGGTGTGTGGTTGTTTTACTGGGATGTGGTTTTGAAAGGGTGTGTGGTTGTTTTACTGGGATGTGGTTTTGAAGGGTGTATGGTTGTTTTACTGGGATGTGGTTTTCAAAGGGTGTGTGGTTGTTTTACTGGGATGTGGTGTTGAAGGGCGTGTGGTTGTTTTGTTGGGATATGGTTTTCAAGGGTGTGTGGTTGTTTTACTGGGATGTGGTTTTGAAGGGTGTGTGGTTGTTTTGTTGGGATATGGTTTTGAAGGGTGTGTGGTTGTTTTGTTGGGATATGGTTTTGAAGGGTGTGTGGTTGTTTTACTGGGATGTGGTTTTGAAGGGTGTGTGGTTGTTTTGTTGGGATATGGTTTTGAAGGGTGTGCAATCTTTACTCTTCCTTGATCAATATTGTTCTAGTGAGTGGGGTGGAATGTAGGTTTATGGATTACGTTACCTTGACGTATGGAGTTCGTGGATAGCTTTGGTTTGTTCTAGATGTTTTTACTTTCAAGGTAAGGCAATTGGCGGCCTTAGTTACACACACAGCACCAGTTGAGTTTAGTTATTGGCAGTGTCGGTAGAGCGTCGGACACCATGCTTTACTGCATAGAGTTACGGCCCTTTATGTTATGAGTTCGAATCCCACCGAGGTTAGCTTTGCCTTTCATCCTTACGGGGTCGGTATAATAAAGTACCAGTAAGCACTGGGGTCGATTTAATCGAATTTCCCCTCCCCTCCAAATTGTTGGCTTTTTGCCTAAATTAGAAACAATTATTAGTCAGCTAAGGCAGCTGATTGGCAGAATCAGTAGAGCATCGGAAAGATGCTCTACTGATCAGTAGAGCATCGGAAAGAGTTGTGGCCTTTTATATTCTAAGTTCAGATCCCACCGAGGTTAGCTTTGCCTTTCATCCGTACGGGGTCAATAAAATAAAGTACCAGTAATACACTGGGTAATTGCTGGCCTTGTGCCAATAGTAGAAACAATTATTAGTCCGGTAATATTTGGCAGTATGGTAGAGGGTCAGACGCCATGCTTTGCAGCAAAGAGTTATGGTCTGAGTTCAAATCCCGCCAAGGTTAACTTTGCCTTTCATCCTTACGGGGTCGATAAAATAAAGTACCAGTAATACACTGGAATAATTGCTGGCCTTGTGCCAAAAGTAGAAACAATTATTAGTCAAGTAACCAATCCTTTCCAGCTGGTTATTTAATCTTGAAAGCTCTTTCATCACACATTCTGTAACCTTCTCAATGACTATTCTTACTCCTCTATGTCAACTCTTCAGTTTGATTTTATTTCATTTACTCCATCTTTCTTTTCCGTGGTGTGTGTGTGTGTGTGTGTGTGTGTGTGTGTGTGTGTGTGTGTGTGTGTGTGTGTGTGTGTGTGTGTGTGTGTGTGTGTGTGTGTGTGTGTGTGTGTGTGTATTGTGTGAGTATGTGTGTATGTGTGTGTGTGTGTGAGAGAGAGAGAGAGAGTATGTGTGAGTATGTGTGTGTATGTGTGTGTGTGTATGTATGTGTGAGTGCATGTGTGTGAGTGAGGGTGTGCCGATGTGTGTATGTCTTTGTAAACTTCTACTCCTACATGTTTCTGTGTTAGACATGACTATACATGTGTATATGTGTGCCTGTGTACGATTACATCTATGTGTGTCTTTACATCTTGTTTTATCCCCATCGTTTTTATGGTGTGAGTGTATGTTTATCTTTATCTGCATATGGGGTGTATTTGTACACCAGCCTTTGTGTATCTTTACTTATCTATGTGTAAGTGTATGCATCGTTCAAATTCACATAAACATGCACATAGATAAGTAAAGATATATGGTGACTGATGAAAGATTTATACAAAATATAAATATGCTCTGTTGGGGATATCAGCTGACCACTTGACATCAATGTGGTATAAAAAAAAAAAGACAAGACCAGGTGAAAGAAGACATTCAAGATTCAAGAAACAGTTTCATATCTGTTATTATTGGATTAACATTAGGGTGGTGGATTGGCAGTATCGGTAGAGCGTCGGACACCATGCTTCACGATATAGAGTTACGGCCCTTTACGCTCTGAGTTCAAATCCCGCCGTGGTTAGCTTTGCCTTTCTTCCTTACATGGTCGATAAATAAAGCACCAGTAATGCACTGGGGTCGATGATTTTTCCCCCCCATTCAAATTGCTGGCTTTGTGCCTAAAGTAGAAACAATTATTATTGCATTAATAGGATATGTACCAACCCACCTGGATCAAAGTATGACTGACCTGCAGTTCTTCAAGAAAGAGCATTATTTAGGACAGTCAAAATCTGTAAGACCTTAAAACTAGAAGGATGAATGTTGCAAAAAGATTTATATATATATATATATATATATATATATATATATATATATATATATATATATATATATATATATATATATATATCGTAATTACAAGAGCAGAGGTCCGACGAGCTTTTGATTCCAGAGTTGGGCCAGATCGATACAGATCGAACCTTGAGCTGATCAATAGCGAAACGCGCGTCACCAATTAATAAACATGATGAGGGGCTTGACAAATCGTCCTTGTATTATATATATATATATATATATATATATATATATATATATATATATATATATATATATATATATCGTTTCTGAATTTGTTTAGCAAGATTCTTTATATGAAAACGTGTGTTGAAACCGATATTGTTGAAATCAACCATAAATTTATAAATTTAATTTATAATAAATTGAAGTGAAAGCAACTGGTGCGTGTGTTTATTATTGGAAACATGACCCTCCCAAAGTATAACAATATATATATATATATATATATATATATATATATATATATTCTTTATAACCCTGACACTAAGCAGGTGGTCAGTTATAATCGATTCTAAAATACCAATCACAAATATACACGTTCATATAAATAAACATATTCATAGATAAAATTTAACTTTTTTTAATTAAAATTGAAATACTCCACGAAAAGTAAAAATGTATATTCAAATGTAGATTTAGCTTTCAGAAGATGAATCGAACTTTTAAAGGCAAATTTACAAATCTTATGCTTATACAACAATTGCAATTTTTCCAAAAATGAAGATTTTTCACATTTAT
>OZ024743.1:146252345-146254845 GCA_964016885.1 Eledone cirrhosa | reverse complement strand
ATATATATATATATATATATATATACATATATATATATATATATATAAACTTAAAGTATAAGTCAACATGTTTATTTATAGTCACTGTTGTATATGTTTCGGTGGTAACTGTTATGCAACAACTGTCTGATGAGGTCATAACTGTTATGCAACAACTATGACTTCATCAGACAGCTGGAATTTGAACAGAAAAAAAACATAAAAACATGAAGATGAAATAAAGCTTATTTCTGTTATTTCGATTCATTGATAAACATCCCCGCCTGCTGTACCCTGCATGCTGAAGTATCGGTGATTAACCAACACATAGGCGAATTAATTATATATATGTGTATGTGAGATAGAGAGATAGTGTGTGTGGGGGGATGCGTGCGTATGAGTCTGTGTGTGTGAGTGTATTAAAGAGATTGATATATAATTGTTTCTACTTTTGGAACAAGGCCAGCAATTAACCAGTGCATTACTGGTACTTTATTTTATGGTTTCTTATATAGGCACAAGAGATTGATATATAATATAATGATCAACCGGCTCTATGATCACTCAATGAGGGAACTGACGCTAAATATACAAGACCTCAGAACGCTTGTACACTGCCAATATCATAGGTAACCGCATATCTAATATTTTGCAGAGAACAATATATTCAGGCTAAAAACAGAGACACGGAATAAGTATTATACTTACATAGCTACTAATTTTTTATAAAGCCTATATGGTACCACTTCAGGCCAGTAAAACTCATCAACATTCACCGTTGAATGGTGGAGCTAGAACTAGCAATCATCAGTAGGCATCTTGTAATTCCAGAAAAATATTAGATCTCAAACAACGAGAAGCCAGCCATTGCTCAGGCCACATGTAGAGTAAAAATAAAATTAAAACGTTCGATATGATGAAAGTGGTAAAAATAGTTCACACATTAACTCACAAAAAACTGCTCGACTAAGCCAGGGGCATAAATACCAAAAGTGATCGATATATAATATAATGATCATGTGGTTCTATGATCACTCAATAAAAAATTGAAGCTAAAAGCCAAGACCTATGTGCGCTTGCATACTGTCAGTATCATAGGAAACTACTAATCTAATATTTTGCCGAGAACAATATAATCAGGCTATATATATGTGTGTGTGTATATATATGTATATATATATATATACATATATATATATATATACATATACGTATATATATATATATATACAGAGAGAGAAATAGATATACAGATGTACATTTATTTATTTATGCACACACACACGCGTGCGAGCGCGCAAATAAATATGTGCATGCATGTATTTATTTGTGTGTATGTAAATATCTGTATGTATGTGGATGTATTTATAAATATAAATACACAGACACACACACATACATATATATATATATATATATATATATATATATATATATATATATATATATATCAATAATATTTATAAATGGAAAGTATCTTTATAAAACCATATTTATTTTATTATATTTCAAGGATATCAAAATTTTTGGTACGCTCTCATCAGATAAAATACAAAAATTGTTTTATAGATAGTGATATATCCCAAAACAAGAACTTATCGTTTTAAGTTCTGTAAGTTCTTGTTTTTGTATAAAACAATTTTTGTATTTTATCTGATGAGAGCGTACCAAAACTTTTGGTACCCTTGAAATATATATAATAAAATAAATATGGTTTTATAACGATAGTTTCCATTTATTAATATTATTGATATTATACTCCAGAAGAATGCTGTGGAGTGCTTCGAATCTGTTATAAATAAATTTGTTGAATAACCAACAACTTAAATAACTCTTTGCTTATATATATATATATATATATATATATATATATATATATATATATATATATATATATATATATATATATATATATATATATATAAAAGTAAGTTCAAAGAATCATTAGGTAAAATATATACAGTATTTCCTCTCCCGATCAGTATAAATCAACCAGATAAAAAAACATTTAAACGAGGCGATAAGTTTAAAATGTACCCATGAAGAAATAATTGTTTCTACTTTTGATATAAGGCCAGCAATTATACCAGTGTATTACTGGTACTTTATTTTATCGACACCGTAAGGATGAAAGGCAAAGTTAACCTCGGCGGGATTTGAACTCAGATCATAAAAGGCCGTAACTCTTTGCTGCAAAGCATGGCGTCCGACCCTCTACCGATACTGCCAATATAATAGACAAATGATATAGCTTCTTTTCCGCGACGTACAGCTACAAAATATTTACCTAATATTCCTACTAGCCTGTAGAAATTGACTAGACATATAGTTAACTACACGTAATTAGGTACAAAATCGAAGTTAAAAGAAAAAATGTACATAAACTTTACCAAAATCTTCATAATCTCTACTACCTGGTGGTTTAGTTCACTTTTAGGATATATCCGGTCTTGGATAATCAACAAGGCTTGTAACTCATCAGGAGATACCTCAACAGGACTAAGATTTTTCCACCATGATC
>OZ024743.1:146229845-146239845 GCA_964016885.1 Eledone cirrhosa | reverse complement strand
AGAGATAGGGATGCAGGCAAAACACCTAGATGTGATAACAAGTGCAGACTATGCAGAACTAACATCGAGGATATCACCCATGTCATCAGCAGCTGTCCAAAGATGTCATCGCGGTACTATCTACCTATGAGGCATGATGTAGTGGCCAAAACACTGTACAATGCAGTTCATAAAAAAGATAGCCCTGATAATAAACACATTAAAAGCTACAGCAATGTGGAAGACATCCATGTACATAACAGACCAAAAATTATGATATGGGATAGAGAGAAGAAAGGATGCACAGTAGTGGAAATTAGCTGCCCAGCAGATGCCAATATAATATCAAAGATTAGTGAAAAGGAGAATATTTATGCAGAACTGATGAGAAATCTGCAGATACTCCACCCTGATTACACCTTCAGATTTATGCCTGTGATTATTGGGGCACTGGGGTATGTTAGTAACTGCCTCAATACAAATCTTGAGAAGCTAGGCTTCACAGGAACAGAAAGAACACAACTAGTTAGGAAATTACAAGTACAATCCATTAATGGAACAGTAAAAATATGTAAAACATTCCAAAAATGTTGCATCTAATAACTGCATATACACATGTACAGATACAAAGCATATACACATGCACACATACAAATCAAAACATACACATCCACACATACAATAACATCCATATCTACACATGCAGACATGCATACATAATCTACCTAGTTGATGCTGTGTAAATTCCAATGAGAGAGTCTTGTGTCTATATTAGAAACCGACTCTCTCTCTATTGGTAAAACTTTGTGAAATTATAAAACCAGAAGAACATACATACACATATACATACATACATACATATATACATACATACATACTAAGTTATGCTGGTATCACAAAACATCTCTCTCACACACACATACATGCACTCCCATACACTTATTCTAACTTACACACACGCACTCATATACACACAAATACATACAAACATTTCCTCTCATAGAGACACTCTCACATACACACATGTTCTCTCTCTCACACTCACACACAAATACAACACACACGTGTGCATGCACACACACACACGCGCGCACAAAGACACACACGCACACGCACACGCACACGCACACGCACACGCACACACAAACACACACACAAACACACACACACTCACACAAAGACACGCACACGCACACAAACACAAACACGCACACACACACACAAACACTCGCACGCACACACACACAAAGAGACACACAAAGACACACACAGATACACTAGCACATACACACTGAAAATAATATTGAATAATACGGAATCTATTCCTATGTGGCAGTTAGTTAAAGCGTCTATGTTACCATCATCATCATCATCATCATGTTCTATATCCACTTATACATGCTGGCATGGGTTGGACAGGACATCTTGAGATGGTCTTATACAACTACATGCTCTTCTTGTAACAAACCCTTTTACTTCCCTCATACAAGATGCAGAGATATGGTGTAACTATTCCATAATTTAGGATGATATATATATATATATATATATATATATATATATATATATATATATGAAAGACGTAAAATAAGAAAATTTTAAAAATTAAAAATTAACTTACTTACTAAAATTTTCACTCCAACTAATTAGTTTCTGTAATGGAATAAAGAAAGTTACGCAATGTAACCATCGAGAATTCATTCTAGTGTCCGCGCATTGCCTGGAGACTTAGCTGAGAATAGACTACCTGATGACGTAATGAATTCTCGATGGTTACATTGCGTAACTATCTTTATCCCATTACAGAAACTAATTAATTGGAGTGAAAATTTTAGTAAGTAAGTTAATTTTTAATTTTTAAAATTTTCTTATTTTACGTCTTTCATATAATTGTTCTGCATCCCCCTGCATTGAACCACCTAGGTACTATGATATAACTTATGTATTTGCTAGCATTAGTGTACATCTGTACGCATATGTTGGTAAATATACTAATTCTATATATATATATATATATATATATATATATATATATGTATATATATATATATATAGTGAAAAAAAGTGTGGACGTTAGAAAACGTTCGATCACATTACATTATATAAGGAAAATTATTATAAAAAAATTCTTATGATTATTTTATTACTATTACTTTAGGCACAGACTTGGTTAAAAAGTTTACTTCACAGCTATATGGTTTTGGTTCAATCCTACTCTTTGGCCTCTTAGGTAAGTATTTTACTAAAGCCTTTGGTTGACCAATTCCTTGTGAATGAAATTTGGTTGACAGAACCTGTATAAAATCCCTAAAAGAGAGAAAGAAATACAAGTTTTATAAATGTCCATAAACATAACACACTTGTTCTTCAAGTCACTGGTATAGTTTCACAGCTATAATAAAACATATCACTCTATCAATGTATTGTGTTTTGTTTCGCCCATTTGCATAGCTAAATATATACATATATATATATAGTCCAACTCTTGCAAGCAGGGAAAAGCGGGCGTAAAATGATGATGATGATGACGATATATATAGGAAAAGAGTCAGGACCCTGATGGCTGAGCTCCGACTGTTTGGACAGCTAGATCTTTTCCTATTACCCACTCTACTACCCTAAGTATCGAATACTCTGGTGCGTTATGGTCCACCTGGTATCTTACCACACCTTCTTTGTTATATAGGACATTTCCTATTATCCAGGCCCTTCTAGCGGATCCAGCAGGCAATGCCGCTGCTCCCGCCACGTAACGTGGTTCAACCATCCCCACAATGTCAAGGTTGTAACACTAATTGAGAAGATTTTCTTCCGACTTCTCGATAAACACTTTCCACCCCAACATCACTACCACAATATGATTAATAGAAACACTATTAAACTTTCCTACAGCACTACACCCAACTTTGCACAAAACATTGCTTCATCTAACAATAAAAAAACTCCTCTCTAACAGAAGAAACAACAACGATATTAGTGGTGAGCAAACTAGGAGGTGTAACTGTCCGGATAGATCATCATGCCCCCTTGAATAATAGATGCCGAGAAAGAAACGTGGTCTACCAGTGCAATGTGAGGACGGAAAACTCCAGCAAGGCCTACATCGGATTAACCACCTGCGATTTTAAGACCCAGTATTACCAACACCAATTTTCATTTAGAAACACGAGACAGCACTTTCTGGCTATATTTGGGACCTCCAAGACAACAATATTACCTACTATCTAAGTTGGAGCATATTTTACAAGGCAAAATCTTACTCGGGAGGACGCCGTCCGTGCAATTTATGCTCGGAGCAAACGATCCAGATGTTGTTTGCAAAGGACCAACTGTTAAACAAAAAGGATGAACTCATTACCTCATGTAAACACAGAATATATAGGACATATCTTACCTTCAAACCCCCTCACGACCCAGGTGGGTAAACCTTCCTAATTACAAACTAAGATAGAGGAAACCCCACACAGACTTAGCATATTTACTTACACTCTAACAACCTTCCTTGATTCTTACATGCTGAAATTACTTTCTTACCCATATGAAATGTAAGATTTTTTTTGTTTTGACTGCATGCCCATATAAGGACTGTACCCCTTGATAAGTTCAGCTAGATTTCTGCCTTTCTAATACTGCTGGCTTAGTTCGGATCTAGCAGTCGAAACAGCCGGAGTTCAGCCATCGGGGTCCTGATTCTTTTCACATATATATATATATATATATATACATATATATATATATATATATATATATATATATATATATATATATATATATATATATATATATATATATATATATATATATATATATATATATATTTATATATATATATATTTATATATATGTATATATATATTTATATATATATATATATATTTATATATATATATATATATATATATTTATTTATTTATATAAAGCGCGGAGTGGGGAGACCCAAGATGACCTGGGATGAGGTGATAAAAGCCGACCTTACCCAATTACACCTCTCAAAGGCAATGACACACGACCGTGACCTCTGGCGTCACGCAGTAATACAGAGTACCCGACCTCCCATGGGTACAAGCCGAAGCTGAAGCATATAGACAATATGCCCCCACACCCCCCACCGCAAGGTGGTCGTGGAGGTGCCACGGCAAAAAAGCACCCAGCCCACACTGTAAAGTGGACGTGTAGGCGCCACGAAAAAGCACCCAGCACTCACTGTAAATGAGGTTGGTGTTAGGAAGGGCATCCAGCTGTAGAAATCAAGCCAAAATCAGTTTCTGTATGAGCAAGGCATGGTCAGCCGACCAGACACTGCCCACAACAGGACAACCCGTCTAACCCATGCTAGCGTGGAAGAACGGACGTAAAACGGTGATGATGATGATGATAATATACAGGGTGCGGAGGATATTTGTTCGCAAGATTACTGTCTATGAAAAAATAACACAGTAGTTTTATTTTTTAAGATTTATTTATCAAACTTGGGTCAGTTTGTCTTCATGACTTGTTCGTTCGATCTCACTCGATAAACCCGCCATTGGCTTTGATAACGGCCTCAAGGCGGCCTCGGAACCGGCTACAGGCCTTCGTCACTGTCCCCCGACTTAGGCCCCTAAAGGCACTTGTGATCCTGGCCTTCAGATCGTCTTTCGTATTGCAGCTAGATCTGTTGGTGTATGTTCCACTGCGCCCCACATAAAGAAGCCGATGGGGTTGCAGTCAGGCGAGCTGGGAGGCCAGATGTCAGGTGAAGTGTGGTCGACGATGTTCTCTGACAGCTAGGCTTGGGACTTTCGGCCTTTTCCACCAATTCTGACCTTTTCCACCATTCTCCTGCTGACGCTGAGAAAGTCTGAAATTTCCTTATTTGTCCTCCCGGCGCGGATTCCAAGAAGAACTCCGTGTCTCTTCCATAAATTTGGAGGTTCAAAATTATTCATAATCAATTATTCTGAAAATAAATAATGGAAATATAGTCACTGTTTTTATGAAGACAAGAGTGACAACGGAAGTAAAAAAAATTTGCATAAAATTAGCAGTTGAAAATTGCGAACAAATATCGTCTACACCCTGTATATATATATATATATATATATATATATATATATGATGAGCATCATCATCATCATCATCATCATCATCATCATCATCATCATCATCATATATACCATGGGGGGGGGGAGTTACATACATATAACATAGAGACAACTGGAAACTCCTAGAAGACAGCTTGCGGAGGACTACATATGAGTGTTGTGGTTGGTGCAAGGTTCTAGCCAGGCACAGGTGATGGAACAGTGCTGTAAATAGACACATAAATGCTAACAATCAGGCTTGGAAAATCTGGAAGTTGAAAATAGCCGGGAAGAATGCCAAGCAGATAGGAGAGGTGTTAGGTTTATTTAGCAAGAGGGAAGCAGAAAGTAAGAGGTTTGCCAGTGTTCTACAGTATGAGGATCACAGGGGTAAAAAGTTCTGGATTGTAAGATAGTATACAGGAGAAAATCAAGATCTTGTGGGAGAGAAGTGTGTACAGAATGACAGTTGCTCACTTACTCCTACTGACACTGAAAAGAAAGGTGCATGGAGGAGTATTACAAGAGGTGGTGAATGAAGAGAATGTATGGGAGAGTAGAGGTCTACCCCAACTGAGTGACTAGCCATCAAAGTTGACTGCAATATTGTAGATAAGGCAATAAAATGAAGATAGAGAAAGCAGCTAGTCTTTTGCGGATTGTTGTTGAGATGGTTAAACTATCTGGTGGAGCGGGATACAGGTTAGTCTCTTGTTTAGTAAATCAGGTAGTGCAAGAAGGTATTCTACCCAATGACTGGTGTAGCAACATCATTGTTAACTGGTACAAGGGTAAAGGAGATATACTAGAGAGAAGCATCAAATTGTTGGATCAAGTTATGAAGATTACAGAAAGGGTGTTATAAGGGACAGAATTAACCTTGATGAGTTGTAGCTTGGTTTTGTGCCTGGGTGAAGCACTACTTATGCCATCTTCCAGTGAGACAACTGCAGAAGAAGAAAGTATTTAGCTAAGAATAAGCTCCTATATTTAGTATCTGTCGACCTTGAGAAGGCCTTTGACAGAATCCTATGCTCTGAAATATTGTGGGCACTTTGGAAGCTAGGGATAAATGAATGGCTTGTGGGGGCTGTATAGGCCATGCACAGAAGTGCAACCAGGAAAGGGAGTGTTAACAATGAGTACAGTAAAGAGTTTAGAGTGCAGGTAGAAATCCACCAAGGCTCAGTTTTTGGCTACTTTAGTTTATTATCATCCTCCAAGCCACAACGGAGGAATTCAAGACTGGTTGTTTGGGGGAGCTCCTATCTGTTGATGATCTTGCTCTTATAACTAAAAACAATAGAACTAGAGAAGAATTTCCAGAAATGTAAGCAAAATTTGGAATCTGGACTTCAAAGTAAACCTAGCAAAGACTAAAATTTTAGTAAGTGGCAAAGAGGACAAAACTCTGCTACCATCAAAGTATAATAACCAGAGTGAGAACGAGATGGAAGTAGATCAGGGAGCTGTAATCTCTGCTGGTAAGAAAGGGCTTCTCTCTCAAAATGAATGGCAGATTATATGATGCATGTGTTTGAGCTGCAAAGTTGCATAGTGGCAATACATTGTCAACACATAGGCAACCAATGATGTTTGTTTATGTCCCACATAAACACTATCTTCCACCACCCTCTGGTTTAATGTGTGAAGACTATTAGAATAGTTACCTTACTTAAAAACAAGTAAATATTGACATAAGGAAGGCCATACAGCCTCAAGAATTTAGAACCAATACATGCCAACATGGAAAAAGCTGACTTAAAATGTAATAATGATTATTAATTTTTTTATTACTATTACTTATTACATCCTATTATTTATCCTCGTAAGGGCGGTGGATTGGCAGTATTGGTAAAATGCCGGACACCATGCTTTGTGGCACAGAGTTGCGGCCCTTTACGTTCTGGTTTCAAATCCCGCAGAGGTTAGCTTTGCTTTTCATCCTTACAGGGCCCTCCCCCAAAAAAATTGTTGGCCTGGTGCTTAAATCAGGAACCCTTATTTGTCCTCATCTTCCTCAACATTATCTCTATTACCATCTTCTTTAATTCATCTTCATCATCATAATTATAATTACTTTTTATTTTATTCTTCAATTTAAACAACTGTATAAAGTAAAATACAAATTTAATTTCTCCTATTTTGACAACAAAAATTAGAGACAATATAAGAAGATAGTTGCCAAGGAATCAGTTAACAGCAAATTTTCAAAATTTAAATGGAAATTTAGTATTAATAATAAATTTTTATTGTAAGAAAACGGGTATTTCATGTTTTATTCAACTCTTCTTAATAGTAAACAAGATATGATAAAGTACAGTGATATTTATAATGATACAGACACCACACTCTCCCACCCCCTAAACATTATCCCTTTTGATAATAAACTGCCAGAAACTACCCTGATTATACAATATAAGACTATTTATTTTAAATTGTTCATATTTATCTCAAAATTTTCTATCATAATTTTATATAAGAACCTTTAAGTTATGTTCCAAATGCCAAATAAATAATGAGAACGTTAGTTATATTACTAAATCCCTACAAATTCTTGATTATTTTCAAAATGGTGTGAAAATTATAGGTGGTGTTTATCATTAAAAATATAATAATGAAAGGGTTGAATCATAAAGTTAAAATTATATTTGAAACATCTTTAACCCTTTAATGTTCAAAACCAGCCAAAACCGGCCAGAATTCTCTACCTCTTTCTGTTGAAACTGGCTGTAACTAGTCGCTCAAACTGATGTTAAGATATTGTTCTCAAAATAAATACTTTCAAAATCTCATAGATTCGATATTATGTGAGATATTATGTGAGGTAAAGCCTTTACCATGAAAATATAATAGTATATATAGAGTAATGTGAATGCTAAAGGGTTAAACCTAGCAAATAACCATAACTTCAAGCCATACTAACATTTCTATTTTCATTACCTAACCAACCAGCTTCACAAACAAACCAAGTTGTTTTAACCAAAATGCTAGGATTTTGTCATCATTATTTCCACAAAGGTTATACTTGCAGAGAATGCTTTAAAAAAAATAAATAGAATCAATTTGAAAGATACTGTTCCTGTCAACAAAACAATAATCGTTTCCATGAATATTTGAATTATATCAAGTGCTGACTTCACAATAGCCTTATCGGTGTGAGTGTAATAGCAATACAGGAATTACTCCATTGCCTGCTGGCTGTATCAGCATTGATAATCCATTATGACAGCATGTAGCGGACATATGAGATATTGGTTGTCCATGAAAGGAAAGACACATACTGATTGTTGGAAATATCAAAAAATCATGTACATGGCACTTATTAAACTGGTCTGTTGTCACAGATGTTAGGGAGGAAAACAAGGAGGAAAATTCAATTAATGCAGTCCACTCACTCATCGTTTCTCACACAAATTATCAGCAATTATAACAAGTCGAGTCGGAATCTCAGAGTCGTGACTGTTAGATAAGTGACTAAGAATGGAGAACATCTGTTTATTTGGTTCATATTTATTACTTGTAGAGAGGACAAGAAATAAATTAGACTGGGTATTAAATCAGTTACAGATGATTCTGGAAAAATAGTAGAAGTTCTATATTGGTTGATGATTTGACAAAATTAATGTTTTATAAATGGCAATGGGAATGAACTATATGGACATTAAAGACTAACAGTGATAATCTGGTAGAGTAAGCACAGGAGATATATAACCAGTTGGCTAAATGTAGCTTATAAATCTCACTTGTCTGATATATTGCTTTCTTATATGACTCACAATATTTCTATTTAGATTTTTCTTAAAGTATGTGACATATGGCTTACCAGATAAATTAGTAACATCTTCAGAAATATTTTTCTCTCTACAATTTTCTATCATTCTAATCCACTGTGAACATGTGTGTGTTTGTGTATGTGCCTACATTTGCTTTTTGTGTATTTATGTATGTTTTAATTTTGTTGTTATTTACCTCAAGTCAGTAATGAACAAGCAAACTATGATCAAAAGTGCTCCAGCCATGACTATCCTATCTCTTTTTACATCAGAATCCATATTCTTGAATATAAGCAGTGAATTAGCAGAGTCATTAAAGAATCAGCATGAATGTCTTCTGGTATTTTTTTCAGCTTTCTAAGCTCTATGTTCAAACCCCACCAAGGCCAACTTTGTATTTCATCCTTTCAAGGTTAATAAATGAAGTTTTAGTCCAGTTCGAGAGTGAAAGGATCTTCAAGAATTAAAGATAATCCTAAGTTACCATTTATGTTTGTCTTTATATTTGTTTATGATATGGTATCAGTTATAATATAATGAGTGTCATCTGTCTAGAATATTTCTCTTGTTCCTACTGTCATTATGGCACCTGAAGGAGCTAGGTTTGGGATAACATCAATCTAGGGAATCTCAAGAAACATACAAGCTTCGCCACCTCAACTTATTGTTTATGTGGATCTACATGTTTTGAGTTAGTAACTTATCCAAGAATGGCAATAATCACAGGTACAAATCTAAAGGTATAGACAGAGTGGAGTATCTGCAGATTCATCATTAGTTCAGCATAAATGTTCTCCTTTTCACCAAATGGCTACTGTACATGCCTTCTTTTCTCTGTCCCATATCACTCTGTCTGGTTTGTTGTGTTTGAATTTTATTGGGATTTTGATTGGAACATTCCACCAGTACTCATTCATATTATGTATGTATATGTTGGGGATATCCTTTCTAATTTTTTCATTCCTTGGACTCCTTTATTTCTGTATTTCCTTTGTGATCCTGTCTCTAATGTACTCCTGAAGAAGGGCTTAAGTAAGCCTGACACGTCAAACTTTCTTTCCTCTTTTCCATATAAAGCATGAAACTAATAAGACTTTTTGTACCTCTATTCTTGTCTCCTTCAACTATATATATATATATTAAAAATACTGAACCCCAGCCGAAATGTAACCCTGAAAATTA
>OZ024743.1:146222345-146224845 GCA_964016885.1 Eledone cirrhosa | reverse complement strand
CAGCCGCCTTACCAGTCTTCATATCCTTGATTGCCTTACTTATTATACTCCCCTCGACTAACACTGCTGGTCCCTCTATCGGGTCGATAAGGGGGAGACTGTCTTTCTCCCATTTATTCTCCTCATTTAGTAGCCTTTCATAGTGACACTTCCAAGCTACCTTCTTATCAGTGTCGGTGATGGCAAGTATGCCATCATCGTTAAGTACACACTTCTCCCCGACAATATCACGGTTTTCCTTGACGCATTGCCTGGCAATCCTGAACACCTCACGTTTTTGGTCATCGCGTTGTAGAACATGCTTGAACTTTCTTTCCTCAGCTTCCCTTCTTGCTAAGTACACTTCTCTCCTAGCTTCCCTCCTGGCCACTTGATAGTCTACTCTACTTCCCCCATCCCGCCATATATATATATATATATATATATATATACATATATATATATATATATATATATATATACAGATGGTGGATGGGTGCTACACGAGAATGCTGAGGATGGCTCTGAACATTAATCAATATACACTGAGGATGAAAAACTCAGAGCTGTATGGGAGCATCCCAAAAGTCAGCTCAAAAGTGACACAGAGGAGACTGAGGTTAGCTGGACATGCTCACCGACATCCAGAGTTGACATTGGACTCAGTGCTCCTTTGGGAGCCCCTACATGGACACACTAGAAGAGGAAGACCAAGGTTAACGTATGTTGATGCCCTAAGGACAGACACTGGTCTGTTGGAGATGCAGGACATGGCAGCGATAATGAGGGACAGAGACCGCTGGAGAGAACTCGTCCATGGAACTCGGGAATTTTACCCGCCTTAGATAGATATATATTCATGTGTGTGTATATTCATAAGTATGCAATGTATCTCTCTCATTCTCTCAATATATATATAAATATATATGTATATATTATTATATATATATATATATATATATATAATCTATATATGTGTGTGTATGTATGTATTTATTTATATATTTATTTAGTTTGTTTATTTATTTATGAAAGAACTACAAACGTAATAATGCCCCCAGGAAGATTATTATGATCAAATCCCGCCAAGGTTAACTTTGTCTTTCATCCTTACGGGGTCGATAAAATAAAGTACCAGTAATGTACTGGGTAATTGCTGGCCTTGTGCCTAAAGTAGAAACAATTATGATACAGGCCAAGGAATTGGTACTACACCCTTCTGCCAACTCACTATCCTTCAGGCAGCTGTCAGTAGAGATCTCCACAATTTCATAACAGTAGCCAATGTATGTATACATACATTCATTTTTTCACATATTTATATCTTTCCATATATACACAAATGAACATACAGACACATAGACACACTCATATATATATATATATATATATATATATATATATATATATATATGTGTGTATATATAGTTCAAGGAGACAACAAACAGAGGTATAAAAAGTCTTAGTTTCACACTTTATACTGGAAAAAGGAAAGAAAGTTTGACGTCTAGGGCTTTAGCCCCTCTTCAGGAGTACAAAATAGTGACAAGAACACAATGGAGAAACAGAAAAAAGGTCTAAGTAAAGACAACTCCTAAAGAAGGGCTTAAGCCCGACATGTCGAACTTTCTTTCCTCTTTCTGCTGTTCCTTGAACTATATTTTCCACGCTTACGCAGCAATCTTTGTATTTCGAACCTGGATATTTACCTATGACTTGTGACTGCTCTATTTACCATCCTGTCCAGCCAGCGGATTACCCACGGACCTGTGTGTGTGTGTGTGTGTGAATCCCGGGTTCAATCAGGAGTAACCACAGTAAGTAAGGTACTCAATACATAGCAGAGTATAAATTTTTAATATAGAAATGGCTTCTACAGAACCAGATGATTTCCTTTGAATGAAACAGTTATAGTCTTGTAGAAGCCATTTCTATATCATATATATATATAGGAACAAGTACATACTTGTTCCTATTACCCACTCTACTACCCTAGGTATTGAGTACTTTGGTGCATTATGGTCCATCTGGTTCCTTACCACATTTCCTTCGTTATATCATTTCATTTCGTTTTAAGTCCGCTTTTTCCCTGCTTGCAAGGGTGGGACGGGAACTGATTCTGGCTTGATTTCTACAGCTGGATGCCCTTCCTAACACCAACCTCATTTACAGTGAGTGCTGTGTGCTTTTTTGCCGTGGCACCTCCACGACCACTTTGCAGTGGAATGATATGGACCCCAGTCCCTATCATCTCATTTCTACAGCTGAGGAAACTGGAGCAATGTGAAATAAAGTGTCTTGCTCAAGGAAACAACACATCACCCGGTCTGAGAATTGAACTCACAACCTTTTTCGATTGCAAGGCCAATGCTCTAACCACTAAGCCATGTGCCTCTATATATATATATATATATATATATATATATATATATATATATATATATATATATATATATATATATATATATATATATATATATATATATATATATATATATATATATATATATATATATATATA
>OZ024743.1:146212345-146219845 GCA_964016885.1 Eledone cirrhosa | reverse complement strand
CATTCCATTCTGAAATATGTATGCATATCTGAAATACGCATACATCAAATCATTATAGCAATGAGTCCGCCTCGTGCATTTCCAATCTATTATTTATTTTTGGTCTTTCCTGGCTGATGACAATGGCCTCTTTGATTCTTAAATTGCCTATATTCCTTTTTGTTGCTTCTATGGTGACCTCAATGTCTTGGATGCAGCATCTGTCAAGATGTTTTTTAAGAAAGAAAGCTCTTATTGTCATGTGCTCATTGATCCGTATATGCAGCATCCAGATGTTACTTTCAGAGAAGTAGTGGCTCTACCTGGAGCAACTTTCTGATTACTCCAAGGACCCTTCGGCAGAACCCCATTACAGTTGCTTGTATTTGTAATCGTTTTCTTTCAGTCATTACCCAAGATTCATGACCATATGTAAGGGTTGGCACAAATACTGAATTGAAGATAGCAAGTTTTGCTTTTACACCTACCTCCCTTCTTCTGATTACATTACTACACCAGCCTTCCTTCTGATGCATTACTACACCAGCCTTCCTTCAATCGTGATATGGCCATGAGATATTTCAAAAGTAATATCTTAAATGTTTTTCCTGTTTTGGTAGCCTGTTTTTTTTTTCTTTTATATTTGTTACATTTTTTTTTACAACATATTGCAGGTCCTAATTGTCTAGGCAATATCTAGTTAATGTTTCTCTGCGGTTACTAAACAGGACTTGTATGTTCAATTTCATTATAAGGGTTGGCACAAATATGAAATTGAAGATTGCAAGCTTGGCTTTTTTTACCTACCTCCCTTCTTCTGATGGCCAAATGCTGAATCTGACACATTATTACACCAGCTCCTGCAATACTTTCACTTAATTCAACCTTGTATCACTCATGAAAACGACCCTGAGATACTTAAACTTTTCTATCTGCTTCAGAAGAACTCCACTCACATCTAGAGTACACTAATTTTCATTTCTGCCATGCAGCACTCCGCAACAAACCTATCAAGTGCATGTCAGAGATCATCTGCAAATTCTAGTTGACTGATGCTACACCTGATTACTTCCAACCCAGCTGCACATGTCAATCCTGTTCATGAAGATTATGAACAGGAGAGATGACAGTTCGCACCCTTGGCAGAGTCCAACACCTACATTGAATGGTTTCAACTTAGCACTATTTATTCAAACACAAATACTAAGGCATTCATATAAAGATTTCAGAACAACAAGAAGCTGCCCATCAATCCCATACTCCTGCAGAACCTTCCACAACAGGTCCCATAGAACACAGTTGTATACCTTTTCGGGGTCTACAAAACAAGCATATGCCTCTTCTCAATACTTCCAAATTTCTCAATGACTTACTGCAGTGTGAAAATGTGGTCAGCTTGAGCTGCATCTGGGACAAAAACCACACTGTTCATCAGTTAGCTTAGTCTTGACAATATCCTCACATCTCTTTGCCAGATACTTAGCAGATACTTAGACTTTACTGGGGAGGTATAACAAGCAGATCCCTCTATAATTAGAGTAATTTCTTTTGTCCCCCTTTTTGAAAATTGGCATTATCACTCTCAATTGTTATTGCTTAGGTGCCTTTCCAGAGAACAAGGCCACCTGGCACACATGAGTCAACCAGAGAATATTTTCTCTATTTAAGGCTTTTAATATCTCGAGGTGGACAGAATATTTCATCAGTTCACCACCCTAAATGACATCCTGGTTCATACTGACAACCTACTTAGCAATCCAGAACATCCTGTGCCAATAATCATCATGAACATGTGCAAAACTCATATACATACACACATACACACACTTATCTGATGACCCTGTGAAAAGGAGTGAAACTTCAGAGTAACAAGACTCGCTATTTAGCCTTATTAAAATGAATATTTAAACTCTACTTCTGCAGAGTATTCTTTTCTCTCGGCCATCAACTACATATGGGTGTATATATATATATATATAAAGGGGACCTTACTTTTGGGATTGCCCTCTATATAATAACTGCGCAAAATTTGCACTTGGCGGTAGCGTTCAACGGGATCTCCATTCTCAACGGCTGCCAAGCCAAGATTGAGCATCCCAGTGAAGCGCGCGCATGCTTGTTTGGGAGTGAAGGAAGCACCAATCACAACAGTGTTGCCAACAGCTGTACGAACAGTTTCTCTGCGTCCCCATCACTTTGGAGACCTTACTTTTGGGATTACCCTCGTATGTATGTATATATCATCCTTTCATTATTATCATCATGTCTGTTTTACTATGTTTGCATGAGTTGGACAGGTCCTTGTTGCATCCATCCTCATCACTTTTCTGTGGTTCAACAAGATAACTTCAGCCCTCACCACCTCTACTCAGATCTTTCTTCGTCTTACTCTCTTGGCACTTCTTCATCCAATGATCATTATCTATTAGCATCACATGTCCATCCCTATAGTCTTCTCTCTTGTAAACTTCATCTAATTCTTTTTATACCCAGTTTTTCTCTCAATTAATCTGTAGCAAGCTACTTTCCTTTGGCGCATTGATAGGCTATTCGTGCATGATTTGGCTAAGTTAGGCCACTCGTGAGCCGCACACGGATATGTATTTTCAACTTCCGCCCAAACGGAGATTTTGCTGCTACTTTCGATAAATTCTATCTCTTGTTGCTTCAGCTGTGGAAAGGTAAAGAACCGCTTTTCTTTTGCCCCGCAACCACTAGCCAATATGTAATGACAACACCATACCTTCTAAATTCTTGATTTGTTTGTTCATTTGTTTTGGCATGCCAGCTCAACCCAGTTCAATCTTTGTAATCGGTTTGTAATTAAATTATGTAAAAACATTGTGAAGTCTTGTGATGCTATTACCACAGCCATAGCCTTTAAATGTGATATGGAAAGATCCCTTCCAGAGTTATCACAGCAGCAACAGAGCCTGAAACTTACAGCCGAACCTCAATTCAACTTACATTTAATGATATAACAAACCATACCGTTCCTGTTACAACAAAATACATCATTATTATTATTATTGTTGTTGATATTATTATTACATGGCATAATATTATTTAACAGCTAAACTGGTGACTATTAAATATTGGTGACTTCTACAAATATAAATATTATGATCATTATTTAATATCCTGCTAAACATCCATGCAGACTAACATCACACATTTATCAGAAGATATTCACTTCATTCTCTCCAGCCTTTGCATATCCTCTGCACACCCTGCCCATAACTCACTCCAATGCAGCATTGTAATTTGCATCATAAAGCTATCCTTTTGTTCATGGAGAAAACCTTTTCTTGACAACATGGGTACTAGTTCCATCAACTTTTTCTATCCTTTAAAAGCAACCTCCTCCACTGCTGATTAGGGCTCCTAGTTAACTGAAGCAGTGAACTACTTCTATAGTAACTTCTTGAGATTGGAAAAAGTTTATTTCACTGGAACTTTTACTATTGACTACCCCTGTGCATTTACCACACACAAAATCAACCTTTGCTTTTGCCTTACCTACTATCCCACTACACCTTTTATGTACCCATACCTTGCATTGTGTACATTGAATAGAGTTCCTAGCTAATACTTTTCTATATATTGAGTAAAGCCATTACCCTGAAGGGATCAGGGTCCTATCTTCTTTCTATTTACTAAAACTATAGTCATTGCTAAGTTCACTCTCAACCCTTTTGATTCTAAGTTCTGTTTCTACAAGAATTTCTTTCCTAGCTCTCACAGATTCAGCTATAAGAACCAGATCATTAGCATACAAAAGTTCCCATGAGCAGCCAGTATTAAACTCCTCTGTTATGACCTATAAGATTATAATAAACGTGAGAGGACTGAGGATTGAGCTTTGATGAACACCCACCTGCACATTGTATTCTTCACTAAACTCATTAACTACTCTCACTTTACTGACAGCACCACTATACATGGCTTGTAGTGCTCTGACATGTCACTCACCTCGTTTCCTTAAGAACAACCAAATAAGAGATTGTGTTAATCTGTCAAAGGCCTTCCCCAGATCAACAAAAACTGTCTCATTAAGAAAAGAACATCTGCGATACTCCTTCCTAGCACAAATCCAAAACACATCTCATCTAATTTGACTTTTTCCCTAATTAGTTGTGCTAAAGTGTTGCTTTATAATGTGCACGCAAATAATTGATGTGTGCATACACATCTGTCGCAGAAAAAAAATTGTACAATCTAAAATTTTTGCACACATTGACTACTAAAAATATGAATAATATGCACTGACTTCCTTTCTTTTTAGTATTGCAACATATAAAAAAGGAATGTTTGATTAGATTCTTTAGAAGTGGTGTATTTTATACAGGGATTATAATAAATCAAACAAGACAAATTCAAACGTAACCTTCCAACTTCACTGGTGTAAACCACAAAAGTACATAGACTGTAAAGCCAACATTCGGATATTTATACCATAAATGGTTTTTCATGACCAAAATGTGTGTTGTGCACAAATGAATACAGTATATAAATACGTATATATACAATAATGATTGTATGTGTATATATATATATATATATATATATATAAATGGATCAATTGGTATTATAGAGCTTCTCTCCTAGGGCTGCTTCTTCTGAATAAGAACAACCCTAAATGGAGTTCTTATCTTGAAATTGCAAGGATAATGCCAGTTGATTGGCATTTTTTTACTCACTATATTTAGCCTGTAAGACTGTCCTGTATACTCAAACACACAAACACACACACACACCTATATATACACACTTAGTATTGACATTCATGAGAATCAGTACTATAGTAGAGATTAATATTTTCTTTATTAAAGCTAAATTTGATGGTATTATAACATGTTCCCTTAGCCAGGTAACCTGATTGATGTAATCAGCCTATGTCAAAGTGACATTCTACTGACCCCATTGCTCACTTCTTATCAGCCAGAGTTATCTAGATGCCCTTTCTATAGTTGCCATGTTCTCTGCTCATTCCCATAATGTCCAGAATTCTGTAGACCTTACTAAGAGAACGACATGAAAGCACATGACTGCCCACCTCCAATGGCATGCATTTAGTCCACCCTTTCTCACTGCAGTCCTCCATCAACTCATGCTATTTTTATCTCTTCCTTTCTTGTTCCTCCTCAATCCTCTCCTTCCAGACAACATTTAGTATCAGTAAAATTAACTATCTTGTCCTCTCAGAAACCAAGATGGTATCTGGTCTCAACATTAACTAAGTGGTATGTGATTGAATTTTTTCAGCCACCTCACCAGGGGAATCTCCTTGTTAAGCCTCCCCAATAAAGTCTATGATAAGTGTCTGGAAAAGAGATGTAGGGAGATTGTCGAGTCGAAGCTAGCTGATGAACAGTATGGTTTTTGCCCCAGACACAGCACAGCCGACCAAATATTCACACTGCGGAAAATCTTTGAGAAATCATGAAAGTACTACCAAGAGGAGTTTTCTTGCTTTGTAGACCTTGAAAAGGCATATGGCTGCATTCCATAGGACCTGCTGTGGTAGATTTTGCAGGAATATAGGATCGATGGTCAGCTTCTTGCTACCTTGATGTCTCTATGCAAATGCCCGAGTATTTGTGATCAGATAAATGGTGCTAAATCAAAACCATTCAATGTGGGAGTCAGACTCCACCAAGGGTGTGTACTGTCACCTCTCCTGTTCGTTATTTTCATGAACAGGATTTACATGTGCAGCCAGGTTTGAAGTGGTATCACGACTGGCAAGTGTAGAATCAGCCGGCTGGTATTTGCAGACGACATGGTGTTGCTTAACTTGAGAGAAGGTGGTCTGCCCCAACGACCCTCTCGGGAATAAGTAGCAGCAGCAGCAGCAGCAGCAGAAGAAGAAGAAGAAGAAGAAGAAGAAGAAGAAGAAGAAGAAGAAGAAGAAGAAGAAGAAGAAGAAGAAGAAGAAGAAGAAGAAGAAGAAGAAGAAGAAGAAGAAGAAGAAGAAGAAGAAGAAGAAGAAGAAGAAGAAGAAGAGACCTCACCATATCAACCGTCATTACCCAAACTTTTGCTGTGGGAAGTAAACCTCGAGAGCAATTCTTGGGTCTTTTCTTCAAACCTCTTTTTTCCTTAACAAACATAATCAGTATGGGTGGTGTCTACTATCTCTGATCCATGTGCTGATTGCCTCAGTGATAGTCTTGAGAACTTGATCATGTCTCCAACAATAGAACCCTGTGGGCCTTGAAACAGCTGCTCAAAACGTGTTCACAGAGCAAAAGAGAGAAAAATAATTATTTCATGAAGAAAATTGTTTTTTTTCTTTGAAAGTGAGGCTCCCATATTTTTATTGTATATAAACATATATGTTTTCATATACACCCCTATTATGTTGCGTAATACCATAGATCTTGAGAGTACAATACTCCCCCCTGGACAGGACGCCAGTCCATCGCAGGGTTAAACCTGTGTTAGTGTGGTGGATCTTGATCCTGTGTCATCACCTTTGAGATATATATATGTGTATAGATCAAGATAGATGATATATATATATTTGTACATGTATAATATATATATATTATAAATATGCATATATATATATCTTGATGCTTTCGACAGTAAGGAAGAACACTTAGAGTCGGACAATATAGAGGGACAGTGGGAATTTCTGAAAGCAAACCTGCTGTTGGCCACAGACGAAGTCTGTGGCTGGAGCAGGCCTGTAGGCAGGAGGAGAGTAACATGGTGGTGGAACAGTAAGGTGGAGGAGTCAATTAAGGCCAAAAAGCAGGCTTGGAAAGTATGGCGGGATGGGGGAAGTAGAGTAGACTATCAAGTGGCCAGGAGGGAAGCTAGGAGAGAAGTGTACTTAGCAAGAAGGGAAGCTGAGGAAAGAAAGTTCAAGCATGTCCTACAACGCGATGACCAAAAACGTGAGGTGTTCAGGATTGCTAGGCAATGCGTCAAGGAAAACCGTGATATTGTCGGGGAGAAGTGTGTACTTAACGATGATGGCATACTTGCCATCACCGACACTGATAAGAAGGCAGCTTGGAAGTGTCACTATGAAAGGCTACTAAATGAGGAGAATAAATGGGAGAAAGACAGTCTCCCCCATGTCGACCCAATAGAGGGACCAGCAGTGTTAGTCGAGGGGAGTATAATAAGTAAGGCAATCAAGGATATGAAGACAGGTAAGGCGGCTGGGCCTTCGGAAATAGTTGCTGAGATGCTGAAGGCATCTGGCACGGTGGGACACACCATGGTCACCCGCATAGTTAACCAAGTCGTACAGAATGGGGCTGTTCCGAAGGACTGGCATAGCAGCATCATCGTTAACTGTTATAAGGGTAAAGGAGACGCCCTAGATAGGAGTAACTATAGAGGCATTAAATTAATCGACCAGGTCATGAAGGTCACAGAAAAAGTAATAGCGCAACTAATCAGAGAGAGAATTGACCTAGATGAAATGCAGTTCGGGTTTGTGTCAGGCAAAAGTACCACAGACGCTCTTTTCATAGTACGACAACTACAGGAGAAGTACCTAGC
>OZ024743.1:146172345-146204845 GCA_964016885.1 Eledone cirrhosa | reverse complement strand
GTAGACCATTGGTAAGACCATTGGTAGACCATTGGTAGACCATTGGTAAGACAATTGGTAGACCATTGGTAGACCATTGGTAGACCATTGGTAAGACAATTGGTAGACCATTGGTAGACCATTGATAGACCATTGGTAGACCATTGGTAAGACCATTGGTAGACCATTGGTAGACCATTGGTAAGACAATTGGTAGACCATTGGTAGACCATTGGTAGACCAAAAACCATTGGTAGACCATTGGTAAGACCATTGGTAAGACCATTGGTAGACCATTGGTAGAGCATTGGTAGACCATTGGTAAGACCATTGGTAGACCATTGGTAAGACCATTGGTAAGACCATTGGTAGACCATTGGTAAGACCATTGGTAAGACCATTGGTAGACCATTGGTAAGACCATTGGTAAGACCATTGGTAGACCATTGGTAAGACCATTGGTAGACCATTGGTAGACCATTGGTAAGACAATTGGTAGACCATTGGTAAGACAATTGGTAGACCATTGGTAGACCATTGGTAGACCATTGGTAAGACCATTGGTAGACCATTGGTAAGACAATTGGTAGACCATTGGTAGACCATTGGTAGACCATTGGTAAAACCATTGGTAGACCATTGGTAAGACCATTGGTAAGACCATTGGTAGACCATTGGTAGAGCATTGGTAGACCATTGGTAGACCATTGGTAGACCATTGGTATACCATTGGTATACCATTGGTAAGACCATTGGTAGACCATTGGTAAGACCATTGGTAGACCATTGGTAGACCATTGGTAGACCATTGGTAAGACAATTGGTAGACCATTGGTAGACCATTGGTAGACCATTGGTAAAACCATTGGTAGACCATTGGTAAGACCATTGGTAAGACCATTGGTAGACCATTGGTAAGACAATTGGTAGACCATTGGTAGACCATTGATAGACCATTGGTAGACCATTGGTAGACCATTGGTAAGACCATTGGTAGACCATTGGTAGACCATTGGTAGACCATTGGTAAGACAATTGGTAGACCATTGGTAGACCATTGGTAAAACCATTGGTAGACCATTGGTAGACCATCGGTAAGACCATTGGTAAGACCATTGGTAGACCATTGGTAGAGCATTGGTAGACCATTGGTAAGACCATTGGTAGACCATTGGTAGACCATTGGTAAGACCATTGGTAGACCATTGGTAGACCATTGGATAACATGCTTTGCAGCATATAGTTACAGCCCATTACATTCTGTGTTCAAATCCCGCCGAGGTCAGCTTTACCTTTCATCTATTGAAGGTCAATAAAAAAAAGTACCAGTCTAGTACTGGGGTCCATTCTTCCACTATATCTCTTTCTCACTTCCATTCTATCACTCTCTCTCTCTCTATCCTTCTCTGGAAGAAAAATGCTGTATTCAGACCTGGAGAGGATTGGGCTCTGCCAGGTTTGAAAATTCCCTAAAAACACTGTATGTCATTACAGCACACCTACGACTCCCTCAGGAGTTACGGGACCATGCATGCATCATACATAAACATACAAAGGGCGGTTGGATTGGTAGTATGAGTAGACTGTCAGATAACATGCTTTATGGCATATATTAATAGTTTATGTTCTGAGTTCAAATCTCTCCAAGGTTAGCTTGGCCTTTCATCCATTCAAGGACGATAAAATAAAGTATCAGTAACGTACTGAGGTTGATTTAATCAACTTTCCTTTCCCAAAAAGTTGTTGGCCTTATTCCTAAATCAGAAACCATTATACATAAGCATATTCCCTGTGACATCACCAAAATTGATTGCTACTCTAAGGTCTGCTGCTTTTTCAAGTAAGATTATGATTTCGGGGAAGATATGGACTCTACAAGCTGTAGTGAAGGCAACCCATCTAGGAGGGCAGTGACTCTGATTAAAAACAACTACACAGGGAAGGTATGGACTCCATAAGCTGTAATGAATGCAACACATCTAGGAGGGCAGTGACTCCGATTAAATATGGCTGCATAGGGCAGATGTGGACTCTATAAGCTGTAGTGAAGGCAACCCATCTTGGAGGGCAGTGACTCCAAATAAAAACTGATATAGAGTGGAGAGGATTCTTGAGTCCAGTAAGACAACCTCTCTAGTGCTGGTGGCATGAATAATGCACCCAGTCCATGCTGTGAAGTAGTTGGTGATAGCCAGAAAAACTTGCCAAAATATGACAAGCACTAATACGATTTTTACTAATTGCATGTACATGGCTAACACTAGTCATGTGTGTGCTGCGCATGGTAGTGGGGTGGCTTGAGTAGCCATGTGTGAGAACCCCTCGACCTTCAACAAACAATCGCAGAGCCTTTTTTTCTTTCAGGTACATAGAACCTCTACCCAAGGAAGTAACAACTGTCAAGGTACAAATCTCAAGACTGCCACCCTCAATGCTGGCTCTCTGAAAGATAAATCAGGTGAAATTGTGGAACTGTTAGAGAGAAGAGAAGTAGATGTATGTTGTATACAAAAAGTGAGATGTCCCCCCTTCCATACGCATGCACACATGTGTATATTATGACTCATGTACTGTTCATTTTCCTGACGTTTGTACATTACCCTATGTACTATACATACACTTTTGATGAGTTGTAGTGCACCTGAGCACTGTACACAATATTTTCATTATTATTATTATTATTATCATCATTTTACGTCCGCTTTTCCCTGCTTGCAAGAGTGGGACGGGAACTGATTCTGGTTTGATTTCTACAGCTGGATGCCCTTCCTAACACCAACCTCATTTATAGTGGCACCTACACGTCCACTTTACAGTGATATATATATATATATATATATCACTGTAAAGTGGACGTGTTAGGAAGGGCATCCAGCTGTAGAAATCAAACCAGAATCAGTTCCCGTCCCACCCTTGCAAGCAGGGAAAAGCGGACGTAAAATGATGATAATAATAATAATAATGAAATATTGTACAGTGCTCAGGTGCACTACAACTCATCAAAAAGTGTATGTATAGTACATAGGGTAATGTACAAACGTTAGGAAAATGAACAGTGCATGTGTATGGAAAGGGTACATCAGGTGTAGTTTTGGTGTATTTCGGGAAGCATGAGGGTTTTAAAGGATGCAGTGTCTCGGCAGCTAACAACTGACGCAGGCAGTTTGTTCCATGCTTCAGCAACTCTGAGCGTGAAAAAATGTTTCCAAAAGTCATGGGAGCTGTGCTGTTTTCTGACTTTGTAAGCATGTCCACGTGTGTTAGACACATGGAGATCAAAAAGGCGATGATGATGATGATATATATAAATGACTTCTACAGGTCTAGAACTGTTTCATTTCATTCAAAAGAAATCATCAGAAAAGCCAACTCTCATTGTAATAACTACCATATTACAATGATGATTTATTTTGAATGAAACAATTCTAGTCCTGTAGAAGCCATTTCTATATTAAATATTGTATATACTCTACTAATGTATTGAGTACTTTACTTACTGTGGTTACCCACAGTTGTACCCAGGACTCACATATATATATATATTTGTTTTGCAAGGTTATATGTGTGCGTGCGTGCGTGCGTGCGTGCGTGCGTGTGTATGTGTGTGTTTACAGTATTAAATCATTCTTTACGCTTTTTTTACTATTTCAACTGAGTATATAATTTATACACTATATTCATAGGCAATATACAGGATTTCAAATAACCTTCTAGCGTAGAAAATTCTCACTTTGTTTAAAAATATGCCTGTGAAAAATATTACCTTTATCCTTTAGAATATATTTAAAGCTTTAAAAGTATTGACTTTGACGCCAAAAAATACGGTAATTAAGTTTCAAGGAATCCAATAATATATGTAAATAGTTTTCCCAAAAATTTAGAATCAAGGGACAAAACTCATGCTTACACCTTAAGCGTTCAAGGGAGACTACAACAAGACAAACCAGAATAACCACCTTAAACGAATATTTATTTTGTATATGGTCTATTGATACATATGGTTTTACTGTGTACACAGTACCCCAGGAGATGGGGGAAAATAATAACATATCGGCAGGTGTGTGGGTCAATTCATACAGAAGTCATTTAACCCAACTTTTTCAGTTATTATTTATAGCTATCAACAGTGTGGCATCTACTCAAATTAATTGTTTCTACTTTTGGCACAAGGCCAGAAATTAGCCAGTACATTACTGGTACTTTATTTTATCGACCCCGTAAGGATGAAAGGCAAAGTTAACCTCGGCGGGATTTGAACTCAGAATGACAAGGGCCGTAACTGTATGCGTCAAAGCATGGCGGCCGACACTCTACCGATACTGCCAATCCACCTCAAATTAATGAAATATAAAATATGAAAAATAGCATCCTGTCTTTGTGATCATTCATGTATATATATATATATATATATATATATATATATATATATATATATATAGAGAGAGAGAGAGAGAGAGAGAGAGAGAGATTATGTATGTGAAGAGAAAATATAGACAAAATATACCTAATTTTTTCTTCATATATTTGTATATATACAAGGAAATCCCAGTGGAAAGAAGCTGCAATAGAGGCCTGGACAGAGGTTGTGAGAGTGAACCTCAAATCGTTAAGACTGACAGAAGAGATGATGAAGGAATGTGACAAGTAAAGAGATGCTATGTTAAGAAATACCTGTCCAACCCATGCAAGCATGGAAAAGCAGACGTAAAAACGATGATGATGATGATGATATATATATATGTATATATATATATATATATGAGAGACGTAAAATAAGAAAATTATAAAATTAACTTACTTACTTAAATTTCACTCCCAACTAATTAGTTTCTGAAAGGGATTAAACGTACTATCCGAAGAACGCACGGAGTCTATTCTCAGCTAAGTTTCCAGGCAATACGTGGACATAGGGAACTTATACAAAAATAATTCAGTGGATGGAAAAAGCAAAGCGAGGACTAATTCCAAGCCATTGATAAAATCACTGCCTACTGCGTCGGTGGCAAATTCAAAAGAATCAATCACGTGACATCGAGGTCAATCAGTGGATAGTGGTTTCTTATATATATATATATATATATTTGTATATATATATATATATATATATATATATATATATATATATATATATATATATATATTTGTATATATATATATATATATATATATATATATATATATATTTGTATATATATATATATATATATATATATATATATATATATATATATATATATATCAAGATAGAACCAGTTTTAAACTAGTTACACCATTACTCAACAGAGTACTCGGTACTTGGGAAGTAGAGTATGGCTATATTAACAAGAATCAGCACCCAACGGCTGAGCTCTTGCTGTTTCAACAGTTAGTTCCAGACCTGTTGCTAGATATTTAAGATTTAAGTTAAATTAAATTTAGGTATATGTATATTTACTTACAGTTTTTTTAATTAAAAGTTCACTGTAAAAATAATGATTTCTGATTTAAGCACAAGGCCAACAATTTTGGGGTGAGGGAAAAGTCGATTAGATCGACCCCAGTGCATTACTGGTGCTTTATTTATCGACCCTGTAAGCATGAAAGTCAAAGCTAATCTCAGAAAAATTTGAACACAGAGCGTAAAGGGCCGTAACTCAATGCCACAAAGCATGTTGGCTGGCGCACAGGTACTGCCAATCCAATGAAGTGCTAACACACATTCTATTATTCCCTGTGTACACAGAAATACACAAGAGAATGTCCCCTGTGTGCACAGAAATACACAAGAGAATGTCTTAACATGTTTCAGAAGGTAACTGCTGCTATGATCCTGTCTATAGAGCAATCTTATACCAGTCTCTATTTATGTGAAACAGGATAAACATGTTTTTCTATGTACACAGAGAAAGTGTGTTTTATACTTCATTTTTTACAGCAAGGCATCTAATTACAAAACCGTAGCTATATCTACATTAAATTTATCTTAAATCTATTATATGCTATTTTCATCATCATTATTGTTTGGATTGGCAGTATCGGGAGAGGGTCGGACGCCATGCTTTCCAGCATAGTTACGTTCCTTTACGGTCTGAGTTCAAATCCCGCCGAGGTTGACTTTGCCTTTTATCCTTACGGGGTCGATAAAATAAAGTACCAGTAATACACTGGGGTAATTTCTGGCCTTGTGCCAAAAGTAGAAATTATTATTGTTTTTACATTCACTTTTCCATGCTGGCATGGGTTTGACGGGATTTTTTGAGACAATGTTTTACAGATGAATGCCCTTCCTGACACCAACCATTTTAGTCACTTCTTACAACACTCAGGGATATGGTGACCCTATTCAACATAAATATTTATCATAAATAGTGCTCAATGGTGTTCTGGATAAATAGTGCTCAATGGTATTCTGGTATAAAACGGTATAAAAACTATTACTAAATTAAGGTACTCAATATATCCAGTATAGAAATTGATTCCTCTTACAAAACTAGTTCTGTTTTTTTTTTCCAATCAAGCAATCATCAAAGAGTACTTAGAGTAACTCAGCCAATTCTTTACTTATAATAATTGTTTCTACTTTTGGCACAAGGCCAACAATTATCCCAGTGCATTACTGGTACTTTATTTTATCGACCCCATAAGGATGAAAGGCAAAGTTAACCTCGGTAGGATTAATGAAATTATTGTGTACAGTGCTCAGGTGCACTACAACTCATCAAAGGTGAATGTATGATACATAGAATAATATACAAATGTCAGGAAAATGAGTCATAATATACAAGTGTGTATGTGTGTGTATAAAGGGAGAATATCAGGTGTAGAGTTGTCGAATTTCAGGAAGCATGGAGGTTTTAAAGGATGCAGTGTCTCGGCAGCTAACAACTGATGCAGGTAGTTTGTTCCATGCTGCAGCAACTCTGAGCGTGAAAAAATGTTTCTGAAAGTCATGGGAGTTGTGCTGTTTTCTGACTTTGTAGGCATGCCCATGGTTGTTAGAGACATGGAAATCAAAAAGGTGCTCAGGGTTGTTGTTGGCAAGATGGTTAATGATTTTGTGGGTGTTTACCAAATCAGTTGCCAGACGTCGGAGTTTCAATGTATCCATGCCCAGGGAAGCAAAGCATTCAGAGTATGATAGATGCCTGATGGAGGGTATTCGCTTGGTTGCACGTCTCTGAACAGTTTCCAGGAGGTCAATATTCTGAGCAAGATAGGGGTTCCAGACTGGCGATGCAAATTCTAAGTAAGTAATTAGTTAAGTTAGGTTTAGATGTGATATATTTATTGACAGTTATAGGAGTGACCAAATGTCAGGTCATATTTACCCATTAAAATGATAATAAAGCTGGAGTGAAAGAGAGAGATGCAAGGTAAGACAGGCTGTTAACATTATATGATAATGTTAACATTATCATAAAAGGATAAAACTAATAAGTTGATTGTGGCCATTACTCTAATCCATTTATCATAAATATTAAGGCAACATGGTTCAGCTAACATTCCAAATTAACCTTATCTATTTAATATATGTACCATATGAGACAGCTTATAAACGATAAAGGGAATTTTATTTAAGGGGATAGACATAATTTAGACAACACAAACACATATAATATATACAAATATAAGTGCATAAAAGAGGGATTAAAAAAACATTAAAAAGAGTAAAAAAAGGGGCAATTCACCACCAAGTACAACAATCGGCCGCGCATCACACCATAAGGGTTAACTTTGAAGCAAGCCAATATACTCACAGCATTACCATAGATGATGGCGAGGCTAAGGTGCTGAAACAACCAAGCACCCGCATAAATATCACCTGATATCTCAGTGAGCCACCAGGAATGACAAGAACTTTGCTGTCAGCGGCCCAACTCCACCAAACATCTCGAACACCACAGGGTGATGCACCTCAATTTGGACAGGCATTTAAAAAACTTAATAAATGGGTTTAAACTACAAATATCAGGTGAAGGTTATAAAGTTTGTACATCGTAGTTTTTTATTATCATTCTACATTGTTAAAGGCGGTGGTTTGGCAGTATCGGTAGAGGGTCGGATGCCATGCTTTGACGCATAGAGTTACGGCCCTTGCCATTCTGAGTTCAAATCCTACCGAGGTTAACTTTGCCTTTCATCCTTACGGGGTCGATAAAATAAAGTACCGGTAATGCACTGGGTATATGCTGGCCTTGTGCCAAAAGTAGAAACAATAAGGGTGGTGGATTGGCAGTATCGGTAGAGGGTCGGCTGCCATGTTTTCAGCCTAGATTTACGCCCCTTTATGATCTTAGTTCAAATTCCGACGAGGTTAACTTTGCCTTTCATCCTTACGGGGTCAATAAAATAAAGTACCAGTCACGCACTGGGGTCGATTTAATCGACTTTCCCCTCTCCCAAAATTGCTGGCCTTGTGCCTATATAAAAAACCATTATCATTCTACATTGTAATTCTAGTTGTAATATTTTAGTACATTTTTAAAACATAAAAATGTGTAAAAATAAATTTACTTTATTTTCTACATCATATTTTTTGTTGAAATATTTAGTACATTTTTAAAACAAAAGAAAGTGAAAATAAATTTATTTTATTCATCATAAAATTGTAGCTTTTATTTTAGAAAAGAGTTGCCATTTTTGGTGTAGAAGTGATCACATCTTGTTTACATTTGCGCAGATGTTTGTGGTTTGATTTAAAGACCACTGCAGCACTAGAACTCCACTTGGCAGTAACCCAAACTGACACTTGCCTTTATAAGATGTAGAGTGATTTTTATTAAAACAAGTGCATCTTATAAGCCATCAAAAGTGGTAATTTTAGTGCATAAGTCCAAAAACATATACACAAGAGTTACATTTCAGAGATATACACTGATGATCCAGTAGAGATGCTGAGTTTTGTTTGTCATGTTTGCTGTAGATCTTGTAAATCACTGACACATGATGCTGAATGGAATTTGATTGAACATTGATTAATGAGGTGTTAGCATCTGAAAAGATGAAGCAATAATCATCTATTAATGTAATTTACGGTGTGAAATCCGTTTTGTCTTGCTCCTTTAAAATGCCCAAAAACATTCTCATTGAATTAAATAAGCTTGGGCTCTCATGAAACAAGCTTTATCAAATGTTCAGAAGAGTCCCTAGAAGTAGTTGACAGTTGTTTCTGTTAACTGGGTGACCAAATTAGCAGTAGAGTTAGGTATTCTGAAAATACAGTAGCCTGGGTGAGAACAAGGTAGACAAAATTCAGGTAGCTACTACTACTACTACCAGCTACAAAAAGTTTTTCCTCAAAATGAATGCTACATGAAAATGAGGCCTAGGTTCTATGTGCAGAGGACCTATAAAGATTAGATAGAAATGAGGCCTGCACACTCTGATGGATGTGTAATGGTAGTGTACATTAATGACAAAGCTTCAATGAACTAAGTCATAAAGGGGTTAGATGCAGTGTGCAGGAAAGGAGATTGTGGTGGTATGTGCATGGAGGATGACTGCTGTATGAAAAGGTGCAGAGCACTCAAAGTAGATGTAAACTGAGGAAGACTGAGGAAAACTTGGAATGATGTGGTAAAAGATGACCTCATGCAATTGAACCTCCCAAAGGAAATGATGCAGGAGTAAGTTCTTGGGCATTATGTCATACTATAGAAGACCCCACTTCCTGTGCATACAGGATGAAACAAACATGAAGAAGACCCCCTCTACACCTTCGCTAACTTAATACTTACTCATCTCCTGCCTCTCATTATCTAAGTATCTCACCTTAGTCCTTCCCCTCTCACTTTCTCTATCCTTATCCCACCTGCACATCCAACAACTCCAGCGTGGAAATATAGTTCCCCCTGCCTACTTGTCCAACTCCTTCCAGCATGAAAAGCAGCCATCACCTTTATCCACCCTCACTCATACCAACATACAAAGATTGATGCCCCCTCCATCCAAAAATATCCCACTTTGTAGCATGATAAAATAATTGATTAGGGTTCAGAAAGACATCAGACCAGGGAGGCCATGCCAAAACAAAAATGGAATGTATGAACTAGACATGGTCTCTCATCTCGAAGCATGACAGCCTTTCTGGCCCAGGCGGGCATGGAAATTAGATGTTTAACAATGATACACCTTTTCTCTCCAATCCATGCATGCACATGCTCCACACCTTCTCTCCAACAGTAGTGCTGCTATGATAAAAAGCACCTAGTCTACCCTGTTAGGTGATCGTACTAGTGCCACAGTAAAAAGTATCTAGTCCACCCTGTAAACTGGTAGTGGTGGTGCCATGAAAAAAGCTCCCAGTAAATGCTGTAATGGGATTAGTATTAGAAAAAGCATCCAGCTGTAGAAACCAAGTCTGAAACAGATCAATATGAACAAGATATGATCACCTGACCTGGCTAACCACATAACATGACAACCCATCTAACGCATGCAAGTATGGAAAATAGATGTATGTACTAGTGTGAAGGTATTTGACTTAGTGGTTAGAGTGTTGAGTTTACAATCATAAGGTTGTGAGTTTGAATCCTGGACCAGGCAGTGTGTTGTGTTCTTGAGCAAAACACTTTATTTCACATTGCTCCAGTACACTCAGCTGTAGAAATGAGTTTCACCATCCCTGGTACCAAACTGTATCGGCCATTGCCTCTCTCTTTGACAACACAGGTGGTGTGGAGAAGGGAGACTGGTATTCATGGACAACTGCTGGTCTTCCACAAACACATCTTGCCTGGGCTTGTGCCATGGAGGGGAACTTTTTAGGTGCAAAACCATGGTCATTCGTGACCGAAGAGAGCCTCATGTTTCTTACTAGTGCAAACACACTATCTTGAAGAGAATGTGTATTGCATTAATATCATTGTATTATATTACACTATAATATATATAGAGGGAGAGACTGAAACTGCAGTGGCAATTGCAGTAGATTGAGGTTCCTAATTTGTTAAAGCAATTAAATATGGGGGTAATCAATGGAAGACCCCCACCATCTATTATATGCATACATGCTCTTAATGGATTATGATTTATTTATTTAGTGCTTTTTACGCCTGGGATGTAAAAGCTAAAGCCTGAATTATAAACCCTAATATTTGTTCTAAAATTGACAACCTTATCAGTAGTTTGATTTAACAGTTCTTTAAGGTTAGGAAGTGAAAGAAAACTACAGTTTCTTACTTGGAAAAAAGTTTATTTCACATGATCACAAACTGCTTGCATACATATTCTCAAACAGAATAGGTGTATTTAAACATTAGCTAGTTAGGCCATTTTGTTATCACATTTGACTTCAAAGTTCAATATCTAAAGAGTAGTAATATCTCACATGTTGATGCGTTGTGATGCTTAAAGTTGTAAGGTTAAATGATGATGATGATAAGCCAAACTAAAGAATTCCATATTATAAAGTTGTCAAAATTGTTTAATTTCTAACACTGGGCCAGAATTTGTTCAGCTCACTGAATGGTTGAATAATATGGAATGTAAGAAGATTGAAGCAACTACATACAAACCGTCGTTAATTGGAGCAGCCGAAGGAGCAAATTCAAGCCATAAAGCATGCTGTTAGTATCATATTAAAATCATACCAATTTGATTACTATAAACAGAAGATATTATTTAACACCAGAGAATGTCAGATCTTTCCTGCAGAAAGGTTTCTTGGCAGACAATTAAGAATTGCAGTAAGCCCATATTATGAAATTGGAATAGAGATTAGAAATTCCACATTAAAGGAGGTTGAATGAGTTAAATATTTTGTACATACCAAAAGAAATACTGCATGGACATGCAGAAATAATAACAAGGTACAAATGGAATCAACACAATAGAATGTTACACCATGATTTGAAGAAGGGGATTGACTGTCATATAATTTGAATATAGGTTGTTACATTTACTCTATTTCTTATTAATACTATAGATTTGATATTATATTTATGTTTACTCTATTTCTTTTAACTCCTGATTTGCCTTATACTGAATAATATTCAAGGTACACTCAAGAAGTTTTCAGACTTTTTCTTTTCAAACACTTTTAATTGATCTATGTAACTGTCATTCTAATACATCCTTGATATGGTTATAATAAGCTAACATTCCAATCCCCCCCCCCCCCCAGTTAAAGGTTCAGGCGACTACAACATTTTAAACACTACCTGTCATACATGTCTTGTCATGGCTGACTGGTTCTGCTATGCAGTGAGGACAACTTGGAGGCTCGATATGCAATAAAGTTTTGTGTCAGGCTCAGCAAAAACCTATGAAATGGTCAAAACTGTTTACGAGCTAACTTCCATGAGCCAGGGGACTGTTTTCTGCTGGTACAAGAGGTTCCAGGGAGCAGGTGAAGGGTGACGAGAGGTGTGGCAGGGAGAAGGATATCAGGACACCAAAATTGGTCGAAAACAATTTTAAGTGGCTGAGGGCACTATGCATTGAGTCATTCATGACAATCTGAACATGTACAAAGTTTGTGCAAAGTTTGTTCCCAGGGTGCTCAATAAAGATCAAAGGCAGAGGTGCATTGATGACAGCAGGGAGATGGTCGAAGGTGTGTTGATTTGAATACAAGTGTCCTTGAGTCTCTATGACTCATACACTGTTCATTTTCCTGACACTTTATTATTCTATGTACTATACATGCACCTTTGATGAGTTGTAGTGCACCTGAGCACTGTACACAATAATTTCATTATTATTATTATTATTAAGAGCTGCATCTACTGTTATGATCCAGAGACCAAGAGATAGAGTGCCCAGTGGAAACATTCTGACTCTCCAAGACCCAAGAAGGCCAAGCAAAGCAGGTCCACTGGGAAGTTCATGATGATCCCATTCTTCGACAGCAAGGGCATCATCTATATCCATTGGGACCCTCATGGCCAGGCAGTCAACAAAGAGTACTATGTAGAGATTTTGAGGCAGTTCAGAAAGAAATTTAATTGCCAGAGACCAGAACTCTTTTTGTCTGGTCAGTGGCACCTGTACCAGGACAATGCCCCCTGCCACAAACCCATCCTGGGGACCAACTATTTAGCTGATATAGGGATCAAGACTGTCCCTCATCTTCCCTACAGTCCAGACTTTGCCACATGTGACTTCTGGATATTCCCGAAGCTGAAGGAGAAGCTCCGAGGTATCCACTTTGAGGATGTGGAGGAGATGAAGGAGGCTGTGACAAGTACCCTGGACACCTCCACCTTGGAAGATTACTATGGAGCCTTCCAGAGTGGCTGGAGCACTACAACAAGTGCATTGAAGTTGGAAGATCCTACTTTGAGGGATACTAGAGTTTTTGTGTTGATCTGAGTTAAATAAATGTTTCTCTGATAAGTCTCAAAAATATGTTTGTGTATGTGTGTGGGTTTTTATTATTTTTTTTTTTATTTATCTTTTAATGTATCTAATTTATTTAAATATTCAGTTCTAATGAATGAAGAACGAATACTTATGAGATTTGTATGGCTGATTTATAACATTATTATTTATTATGTATTTATATTTGCATAATGATTCAAGTATTTGACTAATAAAATGAAAATATAACTCAACTAGAAATATTTTCATTTTTTTATTTTTTTATAAAATGTTCTGCCCGCTTTACATTATGAGAGTATTACAGTATTATTTTTATTGATAGCATTATTGCAAATATACACATGAGAATACTGTTTCTTTTTATCTTAGTATTCATTTCATTATTTTGTAAAAACATGTTGAAATTATTTTACCTGTGTAACATTACTTTGATGTTACCCACAATCATAAAGATATTTCTAGTTGAATAACATTATAAATATGTTTTAAATATATACATAAATAACATTACAAATATGTAAATAACATTATAAATAAAAGAAATATATTAATACAATGCTTACAGAGCGAAAGCACAAACAAATATAATTTAAAGGAGAGGAAAAAGAAAAAACAAAGAAAGAGAAAGGGAAAAAAAGAAAAAACACAGAAGCGGTTAGCACACACATCTAGGACCACATACAACAAAAGGCAGGCAAAAGGGGTGGACAACCGAGCTGCTACCAGAGTAAAAGATAACAGTATCGCGGGGAGCACTAGGAAACCTCTCTAATAATTTTTGAGGCACGCCTGCACCCTCACGGCGTTATCTCAGGTGATGGCAAGGCTGATGCGTCCTCACGAGCTTCAGCCGCCAATGAAGATAGGAAACTCGCAATCAGTAGCCCGACTCCCCCAAACGTCAAACATATTTCTCATAAAGATATACTTCCGAAATACCCATCATACGATGGGTCACGCTCATTGTTCAGTAAAATTTTACAACAGAATTCTAGGATTAAAGAATATTCTAATTCTAGAGAATATATATACCGACTATTTCAGCATTAATGTCGAGTCCTCCTTTTTCTTTCCTAAGATTTTCTTCTATACAAAAAACAGAGACAGGTTTAGAAATCGAATGTTTTGCAATTTTCCTGGTTAAAAAACATGGATTATTTCCCTTACACTACATACTATTTGATCAATGTTGCAGGGGAGGTAATCGTAGAGGCTGTGTTCTTATAAACATTGATGTTTTCCCTTAAGTGTGTAAACATTTCCACAAACTGCGACTGTTAGAAAGAAAAAAACATTCAGTCCTGTTTCATGTAAATAACAGATTATCTCCCTGGTAGCAGACGATGTTATTCCCCCTCCTTCACATAGACAACTGAACGGCAACAAATCAATGTTTATGTTTTGCTATATGTCGCTTATATAATTTTTAAATCTCTACGGAAACTTTCGATACTGCAGAGAACCCAGGACTACATTATAGGTAGAGCGTCAGACACCATGCTTTGCAGCATAGAGTTATGGACCTTTACATTCTGAGTTCAAATCTCGCCGGGGTTAACTTTGCCTTTCATCCTTACGAGGTTGATAACATAAAGCACCAGTAATGCACTGGGGTAATTGCTGACCTAGTGCCAAAAGTAGAAATAATTATTTAATGTGTCCTTAGACGCTAGTGTGGTTTGGGGAAGATTTGGCTGCTATTTCTAACAGGTTGAGTGACTATGTAGAGGCTTCCTTGCTCACAAATCATCGTTTATGCTTTTTGGTGAAGTCAGACGATTGTGGATTAAATATATACTACTATTTAATATGGATTATTACAGTGGTGGCAGTTGTCTGGTCTTTGCAAAGCCTGACCATTACTTACACCGATAATTTCTCTTTTTAAGGTGAGATCTTTCAGTATTGGCTCCATTTCCTGTTAGTTTATTGTGAATATTCAAGTACTGCTTCAATCTTCCACACGACTTGCAGGTTTTTTTACAAATATGTCATAAAAACTGGTCATCTAGAATGAAATTCCAATAAACCACGTTTCTTACTTGCATGGGCATTCTGGTGCAATCTTAGACCAGCATACTTTAGTGCAGAAGAAATATTTAAAGAATGAGAATCACTCTCAACGATATTGTTATTAATCTCATTTTTATGTACTTTTCTTTTCAACCTGCTTAACTCTATCAAACTCAGAATCTTTAACACTGCTCCAAATCATAGCTCACCACACTTCCTCATCTGTTGCAAGTAATACAAGACTTCAGCAAAATTCTTTAAGGCATTTCAAATTTAATTTTAAAGAGTCTTTGTAACTTTTCTTTGACTTAGTATTTTTTCTCTTTCTGAGCATAAGCTCACCATATGTATTTATGTGTGTGTGTCTATCTATATATATGTATGCATATATGAGACTGTGGGCTATGTCTCAATTATTCTTTCTGCATTGTTGTATATACATGCATAGGAATGCATTCATCAACCTTCAGATGAAATCTGTGGTTCAAGCAGGTCTCTAAGGAGAAAGAGAATGACTTGGTGGTAGAATAGTAGGGTAGATGAGAAAATGAAGGCCAAAAGACAGGCATGGAAAGAATGGCAGAATGGAGGTTTACCAGAATGCTAGGAGAGAAGCTAAGTGACAAGTATACCTTGCAAGAAGGGAAGCAGAAAATAAAAAATTTAGGCATGTTTTGTAGTGTGTGGTCTTCAGGATTGTAAGGCAGTGTGTCAGAGAAATGTGTGATGTTGATGAGGAGAAGTGTGTCCAAGATGATAATGGCAAACTTTCCGTTACTGATGCTGAAAAGAAGGTAGCTTGGAAGCACCACTATGAAAGATTACTGAATGAGAAGAAGAGAGTTTTCCCCAAATTGACCCAACAGAGGAACCGGCTGTACAAGTCAGCAGTAGTATAGTAAGTAAGGTAGTCAAGAATTTGAAGAGAGGGCAAGGCACCTGGATCTTTGGGGATAGTTGGCGAGATGCTGAAAGCATCAGGAATGGTGGGTCATGCCATTGACAATCAATCGACTTCTGTCAAATCGGACCGAGGAAACAACATTTCCATTGGTCTTTCCAATTGCTAATACTATCTATCGGTCGCAACTCCAGGTAGAAGGAGCAGCATGAAATAAAGTGTCTTGCCCAAGGACATAACGAATCACCCAGTCCGGAAATTGAACTCACAACCTCACAATTGCAAATCCAAATCTCTAACCACTCAGCCACGTGCCTTCATGCCATAGTCACCAATATTTGTTTTTACTTTTTGGCACAAGGCCAGCAATTATCCCAGTGTATTACTGGTACTTTATTTTATCGACCCCGTAAGGATGAAAGACAAAGTTAACTTCGGCAGGATTTGAACTCAGATCATAAAGGACCGTAACTCTTTGCTGTAAAGCATGGCGTCCGACCCTCTACCGATACTGCCAATCCACCGCCATAGTCACCAATATTGTAAACCAAATAATGCAAAATGATCTCATATGACTAACATAGCAGCAGCATCGTCAACTGCTACAAGGGCAAAGGAGATGATCTCGACAGAGAAAACTATAGAGGCATTAAGTTGGTTGACCAGGTTATGAAGGTAAGAAGAGTTATAGCACATGTGATTAGGGACCAAAATAACCTAGATGAGATGCAGTTTGGATTTGTGCTAGGTAAAAGTACCACAGATACCCTCTTCCTTGTGAGGCAACTGCATGAGAAGTACCTAGCTAAAAGTAAACCCCTCTACTTGGTTTTTGTTGACCTGGAGAAAGCTTTTGATAAAGTCCCCCATTACTAAAAGTAGACAAGTGGCTTATGAGGGCAGTTCAAGCCATGAGGGCAGTTCTTAGCCCTCTCCTGTTTATTATTGTCCTGCAGGCTATAACAGGGGAGTTTAAAACTGGCTGCCCATGGGGACTTATGTATGCTGATGACCTAACCCTTATAGCTGAACCTATGGCAGAATTAGAGAAGAAATTTCAAACTTGGAAGCATGGCCTAGAATCAAAAAGTCTTAAGGTTAACTTGTAAAGATCAAAGTTCTAATATATAGAAAGGAAAACAGAGCCCAGATTCCTTCAGGGAAATGGCCATGCTCAGTATGCAGAAAAGAAGTAGGTAGAAATTCTATCCTATGCCCCAAATGCAAACTATAGGTACACAGGAGATGCAATTGGATCTCAGACAGGCTAGCAAAGAACTTAGGTTTTACATGTGGTCGATGCACTGGTGCAGTAAGTAGCAAGAGCTCACAGAATACTAGCTCATTCAAAAGCCCAGAAGGCTCTGTAGAAGTAGTAGCTTTTCTGTTACCTGGATGACCAAATTAGCAGTGGAGGAGGATGTTCCAAAAGCGCAGTAGTCTGAGTGAGAACGGGTTGGAGAAAGTTCAGGGAGCTACTACTACTGCTAGCTACAAAAGCTTCTTCCCTCAAAATGAAGGCAGATTGTATGATGTATGTATTTGAACATCAATGTTGCATGGTGGTGAGACCTAGGCACCGTTTGCAGAGGACCTGTGAAGATTGGAAAGCAATGAAGCTTCTATGCTTTGGTGAATGTGTAATAATAATATACATGAATGGCAAAACATAAATGAACTGAGAGAGAAACTGGGTGTAAGAGGAGTCAGATGCAGTAAGCAAGAGAGGAGAATGCACTGCGATGGATATGTGAAGTACATATGAAGGATGACAGCTGTATAAAAAGATGCAAGTAGCTCAAGGTTAATGGAAGCTACAGTGTAGGAAGACCTAGGAAGACTTGGGATGAGGCCATAAAAGCTGACCATGCACAAATGCACCTCTCAAAGGCAATGACACAGCACTGTGATCTCTGGCGTTATGCAGTGATACGGAAGACCCGCTTTCCCATGTGCATGGGTTGAGGCATACATCTAGTATGCGCCACCTTCCCTTTCCATACATCTCCCATGTTGTAACACCCGATCCACGTCCTAACACCCCACCCCTGCCCCTAGATCTACCTCACCAATCTCCATGCATCTCCCCCACCCAAGTCCCCAGCCCACACTGAAAAGTGGTCATGTAGGTATGCAATTTTTGGGACACCCAATTATATATATATATATATATATATATATATATATATATATATATATATATATATATATATATATATATATATATATATATAGAGAGAGAGAGAGAGAGAGAGGCACAAGGCTTAGGGGTTAGAGCATTGGCCTTGCAATCGAAAGGTTGTGAGTTCAATTCTCAGACCATGTGATGTGTTGTTTCCTTGAGCAAGACACTTTATTTCACATTGCTCCAGTTTACTCAGCTCTAGAAATTAGATGATAGGGACTGGGGTCCTTATCATTCCACAGCAAAATGGTCGTGGAGGTGCCACGGCAAAAAAGCACCCACCACTCACTGTAAATGAGGTTGGTGTTAGGAAGGGCATCCAGCTGTAGAAATCAAGCCAGAATCAGTTCCCATCCCACCCTTGCAAGCAGGGAAAAGCAGACGTAAAATGATGATGATGATATATACATATATATGTCATTATTGAGTAAAATGAGAGGAGGCTGGACTGGCGAAATTCCTTCAAAGTTTTATTTCTGCAAACACTATATACATTTCAATGGCCAGGTTATGTAGGATCCTGGTGACATCATCAGGTGTATATTGCATAATAGTTATATAATAAAGGAATAATGGTAAACACAATCCAAGAGGCTATAAGGAGAGAAAACAGAGAAAAAAAATTTGACTCGAAGGTGATAAGTGGGCTGGTTGTTGATAGTTTGGCTGACTGACTAGCACATTGATTGCTTTAGAGTCAAATTGTTTTTCTCTTCTTTCTTTCCTTATAGCCTCTTGGATTGTGTTTACCATTATTCCTTTATTATAGTCTGACCTCCTGTCATTTTACTCAATAATTATTAACTCCATTTCCACACTACGAACAGGATTCTACAACAAAGATGGATGAGTTGCATAATGTTGAGTGCTTTTCCTACTATATCATGGTTAACTATACAGAATGACAAGTTCTATCCAGTGGTGAACCACCAAACTTAAATATATATATATATATATATATATATATATATATAAACATTGTTACTTCGAAAATTGAAACAAAGCATGAGAATAATTTGGAAACTCCAACAGAAGGAATACCTGTTAAAAACAACAGTATGTAAGGTGGGTAAAAAATACCTCAAATGACAGGAATAAGTGGCCAGTGATTGGTAAAGAGGGACGTAAAGTTGTGAGGTGAGTGACAGGAAGATGAAACATAGAAAAAAATTGAGTGAGGAGAGGTATTATAAGAAAGAAAGGAAGACAATGTAACCCAATCTCCATTTGTCTTTCTTTCTTCTTATCACTTTTACATGCCAATACACTTTTCCTCTCTCAATCTTTTCTGTTTTCATCTTTCTGTCACTCACTTCACAACTTGTACTTTCCTCTTTACCAACCACTGGCCACTGATTTCTGTCGTTTAAGATATTTTACCTGACTTACATGCTGTTGTCATTAACAACATTCAGCTGTTTTAACAACTGTTCCTAGCATTTGAGTTTTCAAATTATTTTGATGAATATATATATATATATATATATATATATAAGATTGCGTATCCCAAAACCTCAAAGAAAATTTGGAAGGGAGAAAAACATGACAATTGGAATCTGGTACATCACAACACATACAAGTAAGGAGCAGGAATTAGTGGAGGAGGCTAGATGCTACCGGCTAGATAAAGTCGGGGTTTCCTCAACGAAGTTCTGTGGAACCAGAAATTACTGCACAAGTGGGAATGGGGATACTCACAAGCCCCCAGCTGTCAGAATGTATTATGGACTAGATTCCATTAGGAGGGAGGATTTGTCTCTTGAAGCTTAGGCTAAAAAATAGGTCTCTGCGGTTGGTGCAGGTTTATGCACAAAACAAGGAGTCCAAATACAGATCCTTCCTTGATGAAGTCACTACAGCATTAGATGTAGTTAAGACTGAGTCATATATCCTGATAGAAGACTTCAATGCACATGTTGGCACTGACCACCTGACATGAAAAGGAACGATTGGAAAGAACGGCAACCCCGATCTAAATATGAATGGAGATGCCTTATTAGACTTCTGTTCTAGCAATGGACTCTCTATTATGAACATCTTCCAGCACAGATATCCATAAATATACGAAGAATCAGGGACAGAGATCAATAATTGATTTTGTTATTGTCTCTGATCTCTTTGATTCTGTGATGGATGTTTATTTTAAAAGAGTGGCTGAACTGTCAACTGATCACCATCTAGTTATCTGTAACTTGAAACTACCTAAAGCCAAAGAAGCCCACAAAACAGTCAGGTCCAAGGTGACCTACAGGGCAAAGTGGGAAGTGTTGGTGGATAAGGAAGTCAGGACCAGGTATGCAGATACTATTGCATCCAAATTCAGAGATGCCATCTATGCAAAGAAGGAGACCTACAAAGCTTGGCTTAGAAATAGGCCCTCCTTCTTGTACTTGCGGTACAAGCAGGTACAAAGAATCACAGCAGAGACAGTAAAGGCATCCAAAGTTAAGACATAGGAAGACTTTGGGGTTAAACTGGAATCTGACTTCAGACCATCTGTCAACTTCCTAAGAGGACCTCCTCCACACCTGCTAACAGGAACGCATCTGGGGTTCTCCTCTCTTCAGAGAGGTGCATTCTCACGAGGTGGAGAGAATACTTTGTTGATCTCCTAAACCCGATCTTCTGATGTACATGAGGTGCATTTGGGAGCAGTGACTAATCTTACAGAGGCTGAAGTCACAAGAGCAGTTAAAGAGCTCAAATGTGGCAAGGCCATAGGAGAAGATGAAATCCAGCCCGAGATCTTAAAAGCCTTAAATAGAAAAGGTATTCTTTGGCTAACTCATGTGTACCAGGTGGCCTGGATCTCTAAAGGCACCTAAGCAATCATGTGTGATAATCCCAATTTTCAAAAAGGGAGACAAGAGAGATTGTTCCAATTACAGAGGGATCTCCTTGTTAAGCCTCCCCAGTAAAGTCAATGCTCTAAATGTCTGACAAAGAGATGTAGGGAGATTGTTGAGTACAAGCTGGCTGATGAACAGTGAGGTTTTCACCCTGGACGCAGCACAGCCAACCAAATATTCACACTAGCAGCAGGTCTTTGAGAAATCGTGAAAGTATTGCCAAGATGTATATTCTTGTTTTGTAGACCTCAAAAAGGGATATGACCGCGTTCCTCAGGACCTGCTGTGGAAGGTTCCGCAGGAGTATGGGATCAATGGACTGCTTCTTGTTGCCCTGAGATATATGAATGCCTGAGTATTTGTGTTCAGATAAATGGTGCTAAATCAAAACCATTCAATGTGAATCGAACTCCACTGAGGGTGCGTACTGTCCCCTCTCCTGTTCATTATTATATATTGACATGCGGAGCTGGGTTGGAAGTGGTATCATGATTGGCAGGTGTAAAATCAGTCAGCTGGAGTTTGCAGACAACTTGGTGTTACTTAACTCGACAGAAAATTATCTCCGACTTGCACTTGATAGGTTTGATGCCGAGTGCTGCATGGCTGGAATGAAAATCGTGCTGTGAAAACTGAGACAGTCATCTTCTCAAGGAAGCCTGCGCAGTGCACTCTACATGTGAATGGAGTTCCACTGAAGCCAGTGGAAAAGTTCAAGTATCTTGGGTCCGTGTTCACAAGTGATGGAAGGCAGGGGGCTGAATTAAGTGCGAAAATTGCAACAGCTGGTGCAGTAATGTGCCAGCTTCAGCATTCGGAAATTAGAAGAAGGTGGTAGGTGTAAAAGCCAAACTCGCTATCTTCAATTCAGTATTAGTGTCAATCCTTAACAACTATGGTCGTGAACCTTGGGTAATGACCAAAAGAATATGATTGCAAATATAAGCGGCTGAAATGGGTTTCCTCCGAAGGGTCTTTGGAGTAACGTTACTCAATATAGTGCAATATTTAGAGATCAGAGTCACTCCAGGTAAAACCACTACTTCTCCAAATTGAGAGATCACAGCTTGATACTACAGGCATGTGGTTAGAATGTCTCAAGAAAGAATTGGACAGATTTTACAGGCTAAACCAACTGGCAGGAGATCCACAGGGAGACACAGAGCTAGATGGTTGGATGACACCCATGACCTTAGCTGATTTTGCTTGGGTATCCAGCCAGGTCAATTGGAGACGATTGCTTTAGACAGGATCCAGTGGAAGGAGTGTTTGAGGATTCTGCCCCTATGACCCTCTCAGGAAGTGGGCAAAGAAGAGAAGAGAAAAGAAAATATATATACAAATATATATATATATATATATATATTAGTGGTTAGAGCATTGGCCTTGCAATCGAAAGGTTGTGAGTTCAATTCTCAGACCGGGTGATGTGTTGTTTCCTTGAGCAAGACACTTTATTTCACATTGCTCCAGTTTACTCAGCTGTAGAAATGAGATGATAGGGACTGGGGTCCCTATCATTCCACTGCAAAGTGGTCGTGGAGGTGCCACGGCAAAAAAGCACCCAGCACTCACTGTAAATGAGGTTGGTATTAGGAAGGGCATCCAGCTGTAGAAATCAAGCCAGAATCAGTTCCCGTCCCACCCTTGCAAGCAGGGAAAAGTGGACGTAAAATGAAATGATATATATATATATATATGTCTGTATGTGTGTGTGTGTATGTATTATATATATATATATATATATATATATATATATATACTATATTTAGAGTTATAAACTCAAACAGTCTTTTACAATTAATTAGCTCAAAGAAAGAAGCATTTCTGAGCCGTGAAATACAAGTTAATATAAATTAATATATGATAAACACTAATATAAATATATAAGCATTTGTATTGTAAATGACCAAGTTAGCTAGATTGAAAAATACTAATTAGATTAATACAGTTTGCCTGTCTCGATTAAAAATAATAAATCAATAAAAACAAACCCATATTGGCAATAGCCGTGATACCTGGTAAAATTTAAATTTCAAAATCCAAACCTGTTCCGCAGACAAATTTTAATTTCAAAACCCAAATAAGTTTCGCAACGATAATTTAAAAAAGTGAAAAATTCCAATTCCTGTGGTCATCGGCAGGTATCCAGAAATTAGCATGTTTCACTTCGAAATATTTAGGAGGACTGGTAGTCAAGTGTTAACGCACGTGGTTTTCCAGCTCCTAGCTATCCCCATACGCATGCTGTTAGAAATAACAGCCTTCTATATGGGATTAAAATTTAGCTCAACAAAAGGAGCCGTTATATACTATATTTAGAGTTATAAACTCAAACAGTCTTTTACAATTAATTAGCTCAAAGAAAGAAGCATTTCTGAGCCGTGAAATACAAGTTAATATAAATTAATATATGATAAACACTAATATAAACATATAAGCGTTTATATTGTAAATGACCAAGTTAGCTAGATTGAAAAATACTAATTAGATTAATACAGTTTGTCTGTCTCGATTTAAAATAATAAATCATCATCATCATCAACGTTTAACGTCCGTGTTCCACGCTTGCATGGGTTTGGACGGGGGTATTCCCACTTGAGGCAAGAGTGATTGTCTTGCTCGCATAGGACTGTCTGGCAGGTTTTCTAGTTGGATGCCCTTCCTAACACCAACCACATTTAGTGTGGGTCTGGGAGGTTTTTACCGTGTTGCCTACATGGCCACATTACAGCGTGGACTGTGTGTTTTTTTGTCGTGACACCTACACGATCTCATTTGTTTCGGCCTGGATGGTGTGGCACCAACATAACTTTACATAGAAGGGGGTGGTGTGGATGGGGTGGGGGTGGTGGGACGGGGTGTATTTTGTTAGAGATGCCTACTGGCTGTAGTAGGTTTTACTATGTATTTAGGTAAGGCGGGTCTTCTCTATTACTGAGTACCGCCAAAGGTCTCGGTCCAGTGACATTGTCTTGGAGAGGTGTAAGTGTGTGAGGTCGGAGTTTATCAGCTCGTCCCAGGTTTTTCTAGGTCTGCCTATTCCGTGGCTACCGTCTATCTTTATTGCCCTGCACTTTGTTATACAGCTATCGACTTTCATGCGCATCACGTGTCCATACCAACGTAGCCTTCTCTCGAGTAAACAACATCTGATCCCTCTTATCTCTAATTTTTTCCTTAGTTCGTTTATGCTTTGCCGTTCACGTATATTACTATTACACATCCAGCGGAGCATGCAAGCTTCGTTCCTCTCTAGTCTGCGTATATCCTCTGCACACCATGCCCCATATTGGCAATAGCCGTGATACCTGGACAAATTTAAATTTCAAAACCCAAATAAGTTTCGCAACGATAATTTAAAAAAGTGAAAAATTCCAATTCCTGTGGTCATCGGCAGGTATCCAGAAATTAACATGTTTCACCTCAAAATATTTAGGAGGACTGGTAGTCAAGTCAAGTGTTAACGCACGTGGTTTACAATACAAACGCTTATATGTTTATATTAGTGTTTATCATATATGAATTTATATTAACTTGTATTTAACGGCTCCTTTTGTTGAGCTAAATTTTAATCCCATATAGAAGGCTGTTATTTCTAACAGCATGCGTATGGGGATAGCTAGGAGCTGGAAAACCACGTGCGTTAACACTTGACTACCAGTCCTCCTAAATATTTCGAGGTGAAACATGCTAATTTCTGGATACCTGCCGATGACCACAGGAATTGGAATTTTTCACTTTTTTAAATTATCGTTGCGAAACTTATTTGGGTTTTGAAATTTAAATTTGTCTGCGGAACAGGTTTGGATTTTGAAACTAACAAAGTCAATCTTTGATATATATTTATCCTTATCGAGCCCTCTTTGGATTTTAGTCTTCAAATTTATTATTATTACTATATATATAAATGGAATAGAATGAAACGAAATTTCATTTCTCACTCTTAGTACGGCACTTACTTAAATGTAAGTATGTATGTATACGTACAGACATATATGTATACAAACGTACAGTCGCATATATATATATATATATATATACACATACATACAGAAAGGTATACGATAGGCATCTCTAACAAAATACACCCAGCGGAGCATGCAAGCTTCGTTCCTCTCTAGTCTGCGTATATCCTCTGCACACAATGCCCAGGTCTCACTGCCATGCAGCATTGCTGTTCGTATGCAGGCATCGTATAACCTGCCTTTCATTTTTAGGGAGAACCCTCTAGCGGCTAATAGTGGTATAAGCTCTCTGAACTTTTTCCATCCAGTTCTGACTCTAGCTACTGTACTTTCAGAGCACCCTCCCCCACTGCTGATTTTGTCACCCAGGTAACGGAAGCTGTCCACTATTTCTATAGAACCCTCTGCGCAGTTGAAGGAGCTAGTATTTTGTGGGCACTTGCTGCTACTTATTGCACCAGAGCACCGGCCACATGTAAAATCTATGTTCTTAGTTAGCTTACCTGTGATACCACTACATCTTTTATGCACCCATACTTTGCATTTGGGACATAAAATGGAGTTTCTACCTACGCCTTTCCTACACACTGAGCATGGCCATTTCCCAGATGGGACTGCCGCCTTATTTTCTTTCCTACAAACTAGAACTTTAGTCTTAGCCAGGTTAATTTTAAGGCCTTTTGATTCTAGGCCGTGCTTCATTGTATGTATATATATATATATATATATATATATATATATATATATATATATATATACATACAATGTCCGTTGTCTTGTCCTTCCTTGTTAATTTTCTTAAGTTTATCTTCTAATGTGGCAAACGTGTTCTCTTCTCCCCCATTTGTTGTAATGGCTTACATTTTCTAACAAAATATCTTACTTTCTTCTTCTTACTTTCTTCTTTGTTCCACATTCTCTAAGAGGTACCAGGCATTTTCCCTAACATTACACAAAATTGTATGTTTTGTATCTTAATGGCTATAAATTACTGTTTGCCTTTCATCTCTTACTCCTTTGGACAGTGTTTCACTTATGTCAGATGCTGTATCCCCAGATGGACCAGCAGTACCGTTGGCAGAGGTTGAAACTGCCTAAGTCCATCTCAACAGCCAATGACCATGGTGTTCTGTGTCCTTCATTTGTATATTTATTTTTATAAATTAATTTTTTAAGGTTTTCCCTTAAAAAATTAAAGTTGATGGAAGCTCTGAAGAGGAACACCTAGAAAATATATATATTTCCAATGGATACCAGATTACAGAGCAATCTGTGACACATGATAGATTAGTAGAGAGAATTCAGTCATGAGAACAGATTTTGTAATTTTTTTTAAAAGAGTTTGATTAAAGACATAAATAATAGACTTTATAAGCACCAATTTGAAAGAAAAAATGCAGCAATAGGACTACTGATGAGAGTAAAACCATGCATTTATTGCTTGCTAGGCAATCACGTTATCAATTGCATTGAGAACACTTACCATACTACCTCCTCAAATCAGATACTATAATTTATTTCTGCTATTTTAATTGAAATAATTTATTTCCACAAGATAATCTGTCGTTCTCTTAGCATTAGCACGATAGGTTGTTTCATTATTGTCCAAATTAATATACAACAAATTGTACTATATTAAAATCTTAGTAGTTAATTCATAAAGAAAAACTCTTTGGTTAAGCAAATTCACCTTTGTCTTTTTGTTGTTTTGTTAGGATTTTCTCTCTTTTTTTATTTTAAGTAAGAGGAAATTTATTTTCAACCTTAAATCGTGTTTGTTTTTTGTCTTCTTTTTTTTTTTGTTTTTGTATTTTTTGTGTACTGGTTATGTTTAGATTATTATTTCAAATTGTGATGGCAATAATGATTTATTCTGACTAGGCACAATTCTAATTTTGGTTACAAGAGTATAGATTGCTATTGATGCTTAGTTTATCAAATTTGGAGGAATGACATGGAAAGTTAATTCCTGTGAAAATAGTGAGACACCAAACTAAATATATGTATAGTATCCACTTGGCAATTTTACAGTTTTGACTACTCCATCACACTTCTTGGCAATGATACTAACACTGTTGATGATAATAATGATGACAACAATGACAATGTGATGTAATGATAATGCTGGAGCTGATGGTGATACAAAAGAAAAAAAGCTGCAATAGTATACTTAGATGCCTGTATATGTGACATCACAGCTAATTCAGAATAACGACTCAAGTTTTTCATCAAATCTTTTCGTAGGCATTAATAAAAATGACTGTTTAAAAAGCTAGGGATTATATTCCCAAAACTTTAATGGGTTACACTGAAAATAATGTCTTGACTTACATAGAGTTACTGGATAAGGAGGAATCAACATATTTCTATAGAACTGTTTGGCAATTTGAATAGATGGTTGTTTTAAGGCATTCCTGGACATTGTAGAGTTTAGTCTAATTACTGAACTAGTAAAACACAATCACCACTGGTAGAGGAAATATTACGAAAGAGAATAAAGTGAAAGATGAAGAGGGTGAGTGTGTGCATCATTCAGATGGATGAGACTGGCTCAAAGACAGCATGTCTTTTCTATGGTCAGACACAGTAGTTGAAGCTAAAGAAACAACAAGCTGCATACACAAAAAATATATCTAGTTAAATCTAATTACAAACTCCCATCTAAATGGAATCATCTAGAAAGGAGATGTGTACAGATAATAAACAAATCTTAGTAGCTTTACACATTAGGGACCTAATTGAATAATTAGAGTCTAACAAAGCAAAATATAAGCACTGCACTTTGGCAAGTGTTCTGTAATGGCAAATGCAACAGTAACAGCGAATATAAATTGTTCCATACAAACATGTGCAAGCACTGAGAAGAATGGTCATATTGTTTTTGTATATGGGGGGGAAAGTATTTTTTTTAAATCAGTGAATACAAGCACTGAATAGTCCTTTATAATATATTCATATTTATGGTAAGTTGAATGGATCAAACTTAATCTAACAGTAATTATATTAATGATAATAATAATGATGATGATTTCTTACATTGGCACAAGGCTATGAATTTGTAGGAAATGGATATAATAGAATTCATCAAACCCAGTATATCACTGGCACTTAGTTTATCGACCCACCCCAGAGCAGGTGAAATTTAATAAACTCCAGGTGAGATTTAAACAAAGAGAACCAATCTAAATACTGTAGCTAGATTTAGTTTTGTGAGTAGAAAATGAGAAGTTCATGATTTCCCATGATTCCAAAGAACTACAATAATCACGGACTGAATTACTAACAACTTACTGCCACACCACAGTGTCTTTCACAAATAATTATAGTATTATTACTATTACTACTATTATCACTGGTGTTATTAGATTCATTACTAGCAGTGAGGGCTGTAATAATAGCAATAGTAATAACAACTAGCACTGGCATAATACTAAATATTTAGTTGGAAAACATACATTGTAGTCAACTGAAATGATCCTACAGAAAACCAAATGATAAATAACGAAACATAGTAATGTTGTTTTTGTTGTTGCTTATCCCTAGACCAGTCCTGATAAAGCAGAACTATGATCAAAGGTGTTACAACCATAACCATCCATGTCGTTTACTCAGACACAGTATATCTAGGACTACATTAAATAATGTGTCCAACTTCTTTTAAGCTTTTAAGAAGATAGGGTTTGATTTGAAAGTGATCTGGCTGTTCTTTCTGACAGATCAAGCAACCATATAGAGACTACCTCATTGCATTGTCAAAACACAAGTGCTTTGAAACACTGGTGGGAGTAAAAACTAGGAAACAAAAACAATATTTTCCCTATCAGAATGAACAGATATGTTCCGATAGAATAGATAAACTTAAAACATTATGTGTGAATATTTACTGTCGCAATGGAGAGAAATTTAATGAATCTGGCACATTTTGATTGACATTATTAGCAATATTTAGACATGGCTGATAGAATTGTATTTCTCTTTCAATACTCCCAACAGATGGAAGCGGTGACATGGAACGGATGGTATTGTTGCTTTGTGAGTAGTACAATTTGTAATTATTGATGGGTGAAGAAAGCTCACTTGTCAATGCTTCTGATATAGCATGACGGTTAGCAGATGTCACATAACTGGCTTCCTGAGGAGCAAGGCTTGTGGCTTGAGGGAAAGTTTGAATTTGTTCATGAATATCTCCATACCGTGAGTGTTGCTGTTGTTGGAGGTGCCGTTGCTGTTGTCGATGTTGCTGCTGCTGCTGCTGCTGTTGGTGATGATGATGATGCTGATGAGATATACTGGATTGATGCTGACTTACCCCTCCTTGTTCATGATGAGTAGTTGTTGAAGGGGAGCTGTGGTTGTCTGATAGAGAAATAACTGGACTGTTGTTGTTACTGGCACTGTTATGATTGCTTATGTGTGATGATATGTCCTCACTGGAAGGAGTGTAACCACTGTAAGGAGACCCATTATATGGTGAGTGGCGCGAGTTGCCACTGGCTTCCAAATCAATAACTACAGGTTGTCTACTACTATCTTTAACATGTTTTAATATTTTGTCTGATCCTTTACATTCAGACATGACTTTGTAGAGAATTCCTTCAGAGCCGCCTTTTCGATGGTCGCTGTTTCCGACCTGATGAATGGGCACCATAATGGGCGATCTGTATAGGCTGCTAACTGGTTTGGTTTTACGTTTGTGAAATTCGTTAGCAGCTTCTGATGTATCATTGATGGGGAATAGAGATTTGATGTGAACATGCATCTGAAAAAGAAATCCATATGTGAATTAATGGCTAACATCACAACTATTAACTAAATATACTGTATCTCATCAAAACAAATATGAAACTGTTTTATAATAGTGGCTATAGTGCATAAGAAAAAAGGTCTTGACATTAAATATTCTATGCAATTCATGGGAGTTCAATATCTCTAATAGCAGTTACAGTGTACTGTACATTGCAAGCCTTCAGATATCAGTTTAATATTAGAATTCCTCACATAAGCAGCATGCTGGAACAGGTAACAATATGGGTGCCAGTTTTATGTAAACAATACAATAGAATAGGTAACAGCAACTCTTGATTAAGTCCCATACAAATATGAGTTTGCCTACGTATTTGTGTGGATGACGCTAAACTTAAGAACTAAAATCATATAGATGCATACATCCACGTGTGCACACCAATATACTGTCTGTGATCAATAAAGTTTAGTAGATCAGAAATGAGAAGTGTCTTAGAGTTCACAGTCAGTTAATTCAATGAGAATTGTAAAACAATATAAAATGTCACAGTCAATGGATTTAAGGCCTTCCATCATTAGGTCACAAATCAATTCTGTCATTAAGGGCTGATCATAAAAAGTATAGTAGTTTTGGACCACAATCAGAGAAGTGAATGATATAACAATCTATGTAGTGAATAGTAGCTTGACATTAACAATCGTTTTTATAGTTACTACAGGTCTTCTTCAAGCTACTACTATTAAGATATTCAACATAAATAAAATCAATCTCCTGTCAATGATGAAGAAGATTATTAAAACTAACAGGTGCATGAATCATATCACTCTCAAGTATAATTAAATATCTTTCTTATATTAATAACTTCAAATATAATGTCAAATTTAGAAGGTTTTTATGAACTTCTTTTTGAAAATAACAATGAAATGACCATCTTCCTGTTCCACAGTGATAAAACCCTCATCTGGGTTGCTACATGCAGCAACACATTCTCCAGCAGCAACCTGGTGCAGGCTGCGACTAACCCAGGCTCTGCTGCACTTCAGGCTGAGGAGGGTAAACTCTCCAAATATCGGTCACTCTCTGACAAGTTTGCGGTCAAGCCTGTAACAATGGAGACTTCTGGAGTCCTTGGCCCTTGGACCACCTCCCTACTCACCACTATCGGCACAGAGTTGGCTACTTACAGGTGTAAGCCTCGCGAGCTGGAATGGCTCTTCCAGCACGTCTCTCTCACCATCCTACAGGGAAACGTCTTCTCTATTCTGTCCACCGGGGCTGTAGGGTAGCCAGCGCATGGGCCCCCATTTGCTCATAATAGTAAGAGATGCGGAAAGTGGGAGAGACGGAGGCAGTGACAGTGGGAATTTGGTACCATTGTGTTCGGACCTGGTGTATATGTATATATTTATTTACCACACCACATTTTATTCACTGTTGTATATATATAATTATTATAGCAGTTTATAAAAAATATTGATTTTTACATATAATCCAAAACAATACTTTACTGCCTTTTATATAACAATGAAATTATGTCAGATGTGTATTCTTTTAATATTCTAATTAATCATGTCTTTTCAATATTTTAGTCAACTAACCTCATGAAGTGTGAAATAACAGCTTTCAAATCTGGCTTAAGTAAATTATGTTTGATTAGATAACAAAATGTAAGCAGAACAGAGAGTAGATACATTGTCTAGTAGCAATGATTATAATGTGAGAATTTGCAATGTGGTCACAGAAATCATTTGAACAACATCAGTGGTTGAAAATCAAAATTTTACTTGGTGTACAACAGCATAGACATCACCAAGGTAGACAAAAACCACATAATACAAAATGAAAGGGTTGAACATTTAGCTGCTTACAAAGCTACCAAAAGTTAAAATCAATTAACAAAAACCATTTCTACAATATTTTGTAAATATAATGTTAATACCAACAAAATGTCAAAACATATATCAAAATATCTTAAAGGTTTTTAGGCTATATAAATAATTGATGATTTAGATATGGTACATGTAAAAATATATATTTATTTTATGGATTAAAAACAATATTGTTTCAGACTGAAATAATAGAATAGAGTTTAACAATATGTTAACCTTAGTGTCTTACAAGTGGAGAGTTTTATAAGTATTTGGGAAAAACATTCTTGGAAAATACAGAAATGGAATGGAAAGAAAGACTTATAGAATTGGCCGAACTTATTAAACTTACCATAGGCAACATATTTTAAAAAGTTCAAATATTTTACGATGTGGACATAAAAGAGCCCCGATGGGTACACTAAAAACAAAATAGAATACATGGTAAGTAGTAAAATACATAAAGTGTATGATAGCAATATAGTATACACTAAATTTGGAATAATATGAAACCAAATGTTAGCTTGATGAAGTGTTATAAATACAAGCAATGTATCAGAAAAAATAATAAGGTGATATCACCCACACTTGTATTTTTGTAAATAAGCTGAAGTTGATAAAATGGCTTGGAAATTAATAAATGTATATAAACTTTCACACTCATGTTTTCAAATATAAATAATATTGGATT
>OZ024743.1:146124845-146167345 GCA_964016885.1 Eledone cirrhosa | reverse complement strand
TAAAACACCCAAGAAACTTCTAGTGAGATGCAACCTTGTAGCAGGCCAGCCAAACCTGTATATGCATGAGCTGTAAATTTCACTTTTCTTCCCTACACTTTGTGGAGGGCCATAGCTGGCCAAATTAGGATTCAAGTTTACTAACCAAAGTTTTAACTTTTTGTATCACCGTCACCAACAAGGCATTTTATCACTGGTGAATATACTAATCCATCTACTTGTAAACTGGTGACATGGAGACAATTACAGTGACACTATTGAAAGAAATAATTGCTGGTCAACTGCCTAACTGCTCAAAGCAATCAAAATGGAGATAAGCACTAGAGCAATGCAACACTTTCCAGTAACCACAATGGATTACAATTGAAATGAAATTGAAGTACTGGGAGTGTTTGAAATTTAAAAGAATGATAGTCCCAAATGCACAAAATAACTGTTAACAACAATCAATATCTATAAATAATAGTTGAGAAAATTTGGCAGATCACACCTATTCCTTTTTTCTGTCTCTAGACGTGATTTATCCAATTTTCTCAACTATTATTTATTGTGATTGGCAGTTGTAAATCATTTTCTGTATTTGGGACTCTCTAAAGAAAATAATTTACAAATGAGTGTTCCTTTTAACAACAATGATAACATCAGAAAAACTATGCAATACACCATAACATACTATAAAACAAATCAGTGAAACATTTACATTTAGTCTTGATGTAAAATATTTTTAGATTTAAAAACTCAATCATCAGGATTGCACATTCTTATTGACTTTCTTCTTGCTTCTTGCCCATACCTTTAACAAAACTGATCATAGTTATTACATTATAACACTTAACATATGGAGACAGTGTGCAACAACAGTGCCAGACCATACTAAAGCCTGACCTAACCTTCAGCTTTGAATTATATAATTTTAAAACAATTCATCATCCTCATCCTCATTTTATGTCCACTTTCCATGCTGCCATGGGTTGGATAGATCATCATGATCCAAGACTAGACGAGTGGAGGACCACATCTCGTTTATGTTATATTCTATTTTCTTATTACCTAATGATTCTTTCACTACTACATTAGCAAGTAATGTTGAATGTTATGTTTTGCAAATGAACAAAAATGAAATATGTCTAAAGTTGTCTCCCACATTTGCTGAAAAAATAAAAATCACATTAGTCAACCTTTTTTTATCAATTCATATATATTTCTAGTTAGCTTTTTAACGCTTCCTGCAATAAATATGTTAAGACTAATATAACTAATGTTTTTCATACAAGTGGTTTCTATGAAATATTTCCTTTGAAAACAATCTCTTTTCCTGCACCATAACATATTTAATGCATAATGGTCTATGCATTAAATATGTTAACACTAACTTAGTTATCCATGAAAATGTCATTTTTGTTCTATAATGGTATGAAAAGATAATACCCATTGCACCTTTCAGGGTTACCATGACTTGTACTAGAAAGAAAAGAAATTATCCACATGCTTACAACAGAGTAGACTCTGCCGAAAGCATGCAAAGGTCATGTGGTATTAAATCAGGCAATGGATTATGTTTACCACATAAGAACAAGAGCAGACCCTCTAACAGACTTCTACATATTTTCCATCTACCAAATTTTACACACAAGGCTTTGGTCGACAGGAAGCTATAGTAAAAAGCATTTGCCCAAGGTGCCAAGCAGTGGGATAGAACCCAAAACCACATAGTTGTATACAGGTAAAATTCTGTTATAATGAATACCATTATAATGAATTTTTCAGTATAACAAAATTTTTTTCAATCCCAGATGTAATAACAAATAAACGCTCAATTTGTTTTGGTCTATCTCGTTATAAAGAATTTTTCATTACAACAAATGTTTTTTTATACCCCATGAATTTCATTATCATGGAATTTTACTGTAGTTGTGAGCAAATTTTTTAACCATACAGCCATACCTGTGCCTGGATTGCTTGGATATATATATTATTCAAAATATTTATTCAATAACTTTGTTTAAACAGTTTGTCAGATTTATTATGGATCATACCACAAATAAATCTAACTGCTAAAGAATAGAGAAATGAAATGTCCCACTGTCTCATAGCTTATAAAATTATTTTACTAGTTTCAATTATTGGACTATGGCCATGTTGGAGTAAAACCTGCAAGGATATAACTGATTAGATTGACCCCAGCACTTATTTTATAAACCCTAGAAGGATGAAAGGCAAAGTCAATCAGAGTGAGATTTGAACTCAGAATGTGAAGAAACATAACCAAATATTCTGAGGTGTTTTGTCAAATGCTCTACCAATTTTGCCAGCCACAAGCTAAATTTATATAAAATTTTCCACAAAATATCAAAAAGTATAAACAATAAATTATATTCAAACTATAAAGTTTCGAAGATAAAATATTAAAAAGTGTACATAAACAAAAATATTCTTAACAGATTTCAACATAGAAAAATATAGTTTTATTTTATAATACAAAACACACTCTATATTTATATATTTGCAGATAAGCTGCCGTCCACACACACACACTTGTGATTTTCTGCCACATGTAGTTTACAGTATTATCTACCTCACAGGCATATTTCTATACATTCTCAACTACAAAAAATAAGCCTATATATATATATATACACACACACACATTATAACTCCACGGAGACTTACTCTCAATTAAGCTTACCTATACACATTTTTTCACAAATATATCTAAACACACATAATCTACAACCCAAAACAGTTTATGAACAAAGTGATGTGGCATTTGATCACACACACACATATACATATACTATTACAGGATAGCACCAAACACAACAATATACTTAGCTAACATCATACACAGGAGACACACACACACATGAAAAGCACCACACATATACATATACTAAAACAATGCACACTGATAACATACACAGTTCACACTCACTCGTACACAGATCACACTGATAACATACACAGTTCACACTCACTCGTACACAGATACAACACAATTACATACTAGAAATATATACAAAATAAATGCCAGACTTATCATGTTCTAAGAGCTAAACAATACACAATAAATGCACATAGTTTGCATAATGAACACAAACATCATAAGAGACCACATTACACATCCCAAAAACACACACACTGTGCCATGTGACACTGCACTACATTACACATCACAACATTACATTACACCAAAGTACACCACATACACAAACAGTACACTACACATTACACACAACATACTACATATAACACCAACCTACTATATTATCTTTTAATACATCCCACACACATCAGCATACTAACACATCATACGACACATTACAATACACTGCACTATACACACTCTATGCTACATATCCCATACATTGCACCATAGTATATTACATTACAGCATACACACATCCAAGCACAGCTACAAGAAATCTCTAACCTGTGTGTATACGATGGTGCTGCTGTAGATGACACAGTTGTTTGAAAGATTTATCACAATAGCTACAGTGGTATTTGCGTGCACCAGTATGTACAAGATTATGCTGAATTAACTGTTGCTTGCTCTTGAAACCTTTAAAGCATGTTGGACAGGGAAATTTACGATAAAGCTTATCAAGATTCTGGTCTCCTCCTTCTCCAACTGTTTGATCTCCAGGGTTCATGGATACAGGGTTATTTGCATCTGATGCTAAAGACAAAGTGACAGACTGGTTTCCAGGTACCATTGATGTCGTTGCTGAGGGCGTAATGAGTGTAGGACATGCATATTTGCGGTAGATTTTATCAACATTTGCATCCATATTCATATGTCTTGTTTCATTTTGCATGTTTGACCTCATGTTCATTGCACTTCCAGGAGCCATCGGCACATGGGTTCCAACTCCAGGAGTCATTGAATTTAACACAGAGCGGGACGAGGAATTAGTTCGATTTTGTTGGCCTCCTTGAGAGTGGCACTCAGATTCTGCCATTCCTCCAGTACATCACTGCAACAACAAAACACAAAAATAAACCAAATTATTATTTGGAAAAAGAAAAATTATTTAAAATAAAATTATATATTTATATGTATGTATATCATCATCATCATCATCATTTTTACATCCACCTTTCCATGCTTACATGGGTTGGACAAGTCCTTTTGAACACAGCATCTCTCCACTCATTGTGTTCTTTTGTCATCTCCTCTATGAGCTTCAGCAATTTGAGATCTGTCACCACCTCCACCCAGGTCTTCCTTGGTCTTCCTCTACTGCAGCTTCCTTCCACTGGGATTTCTTGGCACTTTTTCACTCAGCAATCATCATCCATACACATCACATGTCCATACAAGTGTAGTCTTCTCTCTTGTACACTATATCTAATTCATCTTATACTCAGTTTTATTCAGTTCATCCATGCTTTTTCATTCATGCACATTCATCGAAGCATGCTTGCTTCATTTCTGCCCAGCCTTTGCATATCCTCTGCAGTCACTGCCCATATTTCACTACCATGCAACATTGCACTTCGCACACAAGCATTATACAGCCTTTTATTGTCAGCAGAGGTAGTAACTCCCTAAACTTCTTCCATCCTGTTCTTAACCAAGCTACTATGCATTTGGAGAGCCCTCCTCCACTGCTAATTAGATCACCTAGGTAGCAGAAGCAATCAACCATTTCAATGGATCCTTCATGTGATTGGAAAAGGTTTATGTCTCTGACCCCCTTAGTATCAATTATCTCTGTACAGCTATTACAAATGAAGTGTTCCTCTCCTGTTAGTCTGCCTGCTGTCCCACCACATTTCTTGTGTACTGAAGATTTGTATTGTGTACACTGTATAGAGTTTCTGCCTACGTCTTTTCTGCATATCAAACAAGGCTACTTCCAAGAAGAGATCAAGGCTCTGTCTTCTTTCCTATTTACTTGCATGGGTTAGGCGGGTTATCACATTATGAGACAAGTCAGATCAGGTGACCCATGTCTTGGTCATACGGAACTATTTCTGGTTTAGTTTCTACAGCCAAATGCCCTTCCAAATTCCAACCACATTACAGCATAGACTGGGTGCTTTTTATCATGGCACCAAAATAACCATCTGACAAGGTAGACTAGGTGTGTTTTTATAGTTGTACCAACACAACCACCTTACAAGGTGAACTGGGTGCTTTTGTCGTGTTACCAGCATGACTAGCTTACCGGTTGGACTCGGTGCTTATTGTTGTGTCACCAAAACAACCACCTTGCACGGTAGACTGTGTGCTTTTTGCTGTCATCAGACCAAGAAAATAATGTTTCAATTGCCAATAATCAGTTCTTATTCAGATTTACTGACCCCCATAGATAGGTTGGAGGAAGACATCTTGCCCATACTGGTTTATTTAATGACAAACAATAAGTTGAAACTAATAGTAAATGCTGAAGCATTGACTTTATCTATAGTAGATAGTTACGTGTCAACAGCCTTCTAGTAAATACAATTGCATGGTTGTAACTGGTGGTACAATGGGCTGACATATTCTGGTTAGATAATGTCACATTCTTGCTATGATTCACACGGAAATTTATATCAAATCACTCGTGTATTTATCTTGATCTCCATTCACCTCACATGGGCATTTACATATATATATATATATATATATATATATATATATAGTGTGTGTGTGTGTGTTTTTTTTTAATTGTTTATTATTAGCACGGATTAAAAGTTTAGGCAAACAATTTCTGCTTTCAGCCTAAAGCAGAACCTTCTGAAGCTGAGAAATATCAATCTGTTAACGCACATGTGAATATTTCAAAAAAGAAATTACAGCCAAATATTGTCTTTCTATTTTTCAAAGGCAATATTTGACCAAGACTTTTTGAAAATATTTACATCTGTATCCATGAGTTGATATTTCTCAGTTTCAGAACTTGCTTTAGGGTGAAAGCAGAAATTATTTGCTTAAACTGTTAACTTTTAATCTGTGCTAAAATAAATATTTGCTCTACAAGTTTATATATACTTATCATCATCATCATTTAATGTCCATCTTCCACGCTAGTATGGATTCCAGTCTTTGTATTTATTATTGCAACTATTTTATATATATATATATATATATAGATGGCCTCCACACTCTCCAACATTTTTTAGACTTACACCAGCACTACCCCTTACCCCAGCACTACCACTCTTCTCTGTCTGGCTGAGCTTGTTCTCACCCTCATTGGCTTTTCTGTTTCGGATAAATTCTATCAGCAGATCTCTGGAGTCGTGATGGGAACTAGAATGGGTCCAAACTATGCCAACTTGTTTGTTGGCTACGTCGAAGTCCAGATCTTCTCCCAGTACACTGAGCTATACGGTCGTTATATTGATGACTGTATCAGCGCCACCTCTCTGTCACGTGAACAGCTTGACAGCTTTCTTTCTTTTGTCCAATCTTTCCATCCTGCTCTCAATTTCACCGCCTCCATCTCCGATTCTTCTGTCGCTTTTCTAGATATCTCTCTATCTATTAATCACTCTCACCATACCCCACTCTACTTCCATCTTCATTAAACCAACAGACTCCCAATCTTACTTCGACTTCACCTCCTCCCATCCAACCCACACCAAACACTCCATACCCTATTCCCTATTCCTCCGTCTTCATCGACTCTGTAGCCAGGACGACGATTTTGAAACCCATTCCCTTCGCATGGCTTCCTGCTTCATCCAGCGTGGATATCCCCCCCACTCTGATCCAAGCTGCTCTCACCCGCACCCATGAAACAGACCGCACCACAGCCCTCTCACCACACCCCTGCCCTCCCAACATCCACGTTCCTTTTCCTCTCACCTACCACCCCATCACCCTACCACTCCAGCGACATATCCTCCGTTCCTTCCGCATTCTCCCTTCTGACCCCGTCACTTCTCGCTTTTTCCCAAACCCACCCATTACTGCTTTTAAGTGTACCTGCAACCTCCGCGACCTCCTGGTTCGCAGTTCCCTCTCGTCCTCTCCCACGACTCCACCTGGCTCTCACCCTTGTTCCCGTTCCCGCTGCAACACTTTTCCCTTCGTTTCCACCCTCACCACTCTTACAGGCCCTAACGGGTCTTTCCGTATCCGCCATTCCTTCACCTGCACATCCACCCATGTTGTCTATGCCCTCTACTCTTCTCTTTGCGGGTCTTTATACACCGAACAAATGGGACGCCGTATGGCGGACCGTTTTGCTGAGCATTTGAGAGACATATGACTCAGTTTGGATACTCCTGTCGCCCGTCATTTCTGTTCTCCTGGTCATTCTTCCCTACATGTTTCAGTCCTGGGTGTCCTTTTACATCATGGATCACAGGCCTCGCGCACCAGGACTGAATAAAGTCTGATTCACTGCCTTGGGTCCTATTCCCCTCTTGGACTCAACTCACCTCCCCAATTTCTCTAATACCCCGTCCATTACCACACGCCTAGATTCCTATCGCTTTCTCTTGATCATTAACGTCTTCTCTTACAACTAATACAGGCTGACTATATATGCTCACACCTCTTTTCCCTTCACTGCTCTGTATACACACACACACACCCTTATATTAACATACTTTTGCTCATAGCTTCGTACTTACATGCACACACACTGGTTTACTCACATATACACACACATTTCTTCTTAGCTTCGTACGGACGTATAATAATACACACACACACGTGCACAAGTATAGCTCTTTTTACAAAAGGTTTTTTTTTCCATTTCAGGTAGACGCGCTCCATCATCTACTTTTCTAAAAAATAAATCATACACAAAACGCCAGCACCAACAGTTTTGCAAGAGATGTCAACATGAATGGACCTGTGTTGTTATCTAAAACAATTTTTCCAATTCCAACCCGCCCGTCCACTCAATCTATCTTATTTCTCATTCTTTCTTCTGATGAAGGACTAGCGTCCGAAACATTAATACCCTCTTCCTGCTATATCAAGCGTTAACCTAATATATCCCTTCCATATACTATACCGATTGTGTTGTTATTTCTGTTTACCTTTTACATATATATATATATATACATATATATATATATTTATTTATTTACATACATACATACACTTTCACACACCGCCACACATATATATATGCAGAAAAGATGTAAATAAAAATGATGTACAGTGTACCCAATGTAATGCACAACAAATGTATTGGGATTACAGGCAGGCTGGCAGAAAAGGTAGACTTTATGTGTGGCAGGTACAGAGGAGTAGTTAGCAGTAAAAACATATACAAAATAAATTCCTCTCAAATGCTCAGAAGGTGCACTGGAAATAGTTCACTTCTGTTACCTAGGTGATCTAATCAGTAGTGGGGGTGAATGTACCAAAAGTATAGTAGTAAGAATAAAAACAAAGTGGAAAAAGTTCAAGGAATTGTTATCTCTGCTGACAATAAAAGGTTTTTTTTCTCTGAGAGTAAAGAGCAGATTATATGATGCTTGTATATGAACTATGATGCTGCTTGCAGATCTTCCTTGAATGAGAAAGATCTGCAGTAGCTAGAAAGAAATTAGGCAAGCAAGCTCCAATAAATGCATGACCTATAGAGTGTAAATACGTTAGAAGAAAAACTGGGTATGAAAGGAATCAGATGTAGTATAGAAGAGAGAAAGCTGTGTTGATATAGACATGTGAAACATATAGAGCAGTGGTTCCCAAAGTGGCTTCCGTGGAACCCAAGGGTTCCGCAAACAAGTGTCTGGGGTTCCATGAATAATGGTAGAGGTGTATATTTATATTACGACCATCCACTTACTACTATCCACATTATTACTATCAGTCACCTTTTACTGCTGATCATCATTCTTCCTTCTCCATATGGCTCCATTTCCTCCTGTTGCTATCTATTCAACCTCCTACCAACAGTCAATATCTAGCCCCATTGCTTTCCTCTGTACCACGCACTTCCTATTTCCATTCCTGCCTTAGAACAAGGTGATCCCTCTTATGTCCCGCATTGCCACTATCAACTGTCTATTCTCACCCTTGGTTACATTCACCTAAAACAAGATGCCCTCTCTAGTGTTGGGACAACAATAAAAAAGTACTCAATACACTCTATAAGGTGGGTGTCTTTCGAAAGTAACAACAATGGGTATAGAGGGCTTTTTAATCACATCAAAAACAACAATCTATCTGGTGCTAAGTACAGCCATAGAAACCATGCCAAAAACCGAGGTTATTAAGTGAGGCATGGTTCCCCAAATCATCTAGGACAGTAGCTGTGATTAAGTATTGAACTGGTCGGTAACAACCTGTCCAACCCTTGAGAGTATGGAAAAACAGATGTAAAATAATGATGATGTTGATATATGGTACAAATATAGTCATGTGGTTAAGAAGTTTGCTTCTCAACTATGTGTTTTAATTCCACTGCATTAACATTTTTTTATAGGTCAGAGAATGACAGCTGAGAGACAGCATATACTGTTGGTATGCAGGAAATCCAAGATCAACAAGGATCCTTGATTTTCCTTAGGTGACAGTCTTATTCTAAGGACTTTTAAAAAATGTTGTACACTGTACATACTTCAATTTTCATTTTCTGTTTCAATTCTCATTCAATTTCTACATAAACCCTGCCACATTTTGTAACCTGTACATGTCTTCTTGTGACAAATAAAAGAAATCATCACCACTGTTGCTACCACCAGTAAGAACAACACAATCATCATTAACTATTTCACAACAATGCATATATTTGCCATATTACCAAGTTCACCCCTAATTGCCATGTGTATATATAGGTTCACTTACACTTTAACCCTTTAGCATTGAAACCAGCTGTATCTGGCCAGAATTCTCTCACCTGTTTCTGTTCAAACCGGCCATAACCGGCTGCTCATATTGACATTAAGGTATTGTTTTCAAAATAAATAATATCAAAATTTTGTAGATTCGATATTATGTGAGATAAAGCTTTTACTGTGAAAATACAATATAGAGTAATGTAAATGCTAAAGGGTTAATAATTAATTTTCATTGTGTGTGTAAGTCCTTTTATGTATTTATTACTTTTCACTAATGCAAACATTTTTAAAAATATGTGTGCAAGGTATATACTGGATAATCTTGTTTTTGTGTATATTTATACTATTTTGTTAAAGTTAACACTCCTGTTGTTACATGGATTTTATGAAGTTTCAATTCCTACATTCTATTTATTTCTATTTCTAAGTTTTCTAATTTTACCTGTCATTTTCCCCTACTTAGTTTATCTAGACCAGTGGTCTAGATAAACTTAGTTTGTTGTGAAACCCTTATATGATTTTGAAAGAACTGTGGAAAACAAACTTATATTTTAAAGCATATCTCCAACCTAATTTCAAAGAGACATTAAATGAATAAATATTGTTTTAGAAAGAGAATTTATTCAAATGAAAAAATTAATAATATTTTATTAAATTTTATAAAGAGATACTTTATCTCATAAAAGGTCAGAAATTTTTTGCACTTTGGAAAACACTGCTCTAGACTTTTCAAGATACTATCTTAAACTAAAACTGAAACTACTATTAGTAGACACTTGATCTCAGTGTGATCTTTAATAATATCAATATATTTAAGTACAAATACCAGAACTGAATAAGTGAAAGCTTACTAATCTAAATATAGAGCAATGTTCAAGACACTGTGATGAAACCAAAATGAAGTCCTTAATGAGTAGTAACAGTGTTTTAGTAATAAATCATGAATATAATTAACAAATAAAAATGTTTGTTAATTAATTTGCCATATGTATATATCAACATTAATTTCTCACTTAGCTTAATTTACAATTTGTTTTTTTATAAAGTAAATCAGTATCAACATGGAGGGCAAATTTCAGAAAGAAATCTAAATAAATCCACTTTAAAACTTCATTACATTAATAGCTATGTTAAATAAATTGCCACATCAAGTTCTTCATTAGGTTGTTTTTTCCACCCTAATTGGATTGTTCCAAATGAATACTTTATCAAATCCTAGCTGAGGCAAGTGATTGTTCTCTTTAGTTTAATTAACTACTTTCAATGCTATTCAATAGCAATCCTTTTGATTAAGCTTTTTGTTTTAGCATCTCTGCTGATTTACACTCTACCCTTTACACTTTTTTTAAGTGAAAAAGTGTAAAATGAAATTGAAGGTTAATAATTATTTCATTTCAATTATTTCCTTTCAAATACATTACCATTCATTTTCAAATTAATATTATTTCATCGTTCATGAATTATCCCCCTTGTCTCAATTAATGCTATATTTACGTATAAGTAAATGGTCCAACAAATGGGGTGATTTAACATACTAGCTTGATTTTTATCAGTATATTGTTATTTTTTGCCATGTGTTTGCTGTCTGAATCAGTATGATACAAAGAAACTCTGAGTAACGACATGAATGGCTTCAGCCAAATACATTTTTTATACTCTACAACATGTATTGAATACTCTTTCATCAATTCATTATCACCAATGTACAACATCCTCATCATCATTTTATGTCAATTTCCATGCTGGCATGGGTTGGACAGTCACTACGGTCCTATTCAGAGTTACTGCCCTCCAAGATGTGCCAGAAGACCACATCTCGTACATATGCGTTTACTCTTTTATTTGTTTGTCATTAGACTGCAGCCATGCTGGGGCACTGTCTTGTTCAATTTTTTTGCATGACTTATACGGCAGGCTGCTCTTCCCAACACCAACTACTTCAGAGAGTGTATTGAGTGCATTTATCGAGGCCATAGCACAAGTGAGATTATTTTGTTCCATCAAGGCTAAAACGTCCTCTTCATTCTACATAGTCTCTTTTGTTTTGAAAGACAAATGTAAAGGGGTGATTAGAGTGACAGGATGGTAGGAAATGTATGGGATAATGGTAGCTACATGTAGGTTGTTGGCAGTGGGTAAAAGGTTATTTAGAAAAACAACATGAACAACACAGTAGGATAGCAATAGTGTTAGTGTTATGTCATGGTAGAAGACAGCAGGTGATGTATAACCCAGATAGTGTTCAATGTTATCTCAGACTGGTGGGGCAAGAGGATGATGGTTAATGACACCAATAATGGGTATCATATATGTATATGTGTGTGTATATAATTACACACATATACATATATATCCAATGATGGATAAACATCCAGAAACACGTCTGACATTCTCACGCAGCTACTGAGATAGTTGTGACATGTTCACAGCTTAAAACATACATAGTGAGATTCTTGTAAGTTTATTATACATAAAGATTGTAGACGCCTTCATAAAACAAATAAATGTTATAATATGGCTAACATTTGGATTCATAACATCACTCACATTTAACTACTACAAATATAGAATCAAAGAAAGCAGTGATATGAAACAAAAAAAAAGAAAAGAAATTGAGAAACAGAGTATAAATTTTTCTGAATGTATATTCCATTCTTCAAAATGACAGAATGCAAGGAAAATGTTACTTTTTACAAACGCTATAAGCATCTACTCTTCATTCATAAGTTCCTATATTTCTATATTTTAAAAAAATCTATTAAACAATTTGCATTCTCCGCTCTCTCTCTATATATATATATATAAAACGGAAGATGTCTGTCTGTGTGAGTGTGTATGATTTTTATGCATTTCCACATTTCTCTACTGATTTTGATGATTTTTTTTTTCCAATGTGCTCCAAATTTACCAACGATGGTCAACGCGTAATAAACTTTGCCAAAAATTTCCAGCTTCTATGAAAAAAAAATCGATAAAACTAAATACCTCTTCCTTACACGCTTATTCACTCTCTCTACTACCCAACAGCGACAAAACTTCGTTCAGGAACGCGACATAAACTTTGAAAACTAAGCAACACATCATTTTATACAACAAACATAGTCATAACGCTTTCTCCGTCGCTCTTCCCTCTCTCTATAATAGATCATTCCGCCTCTCTATAATTTAACTGCTTTACTCTCTTCATGCTTTGAGGTTTAACACACCTCCCTATAGTTTCTTAGCTTTACTCTCTCCGTCGCTCTTCCCTCTCTCTATAATAGATTATTACCCCTCTCTATAATTTAACTGCTTTACTCTGTTGCTCTTCACTCTCTATATGACAACACTGTTTTACACACCTCCCTATAGTTTCTTAGCTTTACTCTCTCCATCGCTCTTCCCTCTCTCTATAATAGATTATTCCCCCTCTCTATAATTTAACTGCTGGGGGAGTCATTGGAGTTCCGTATTGACATACAACTTTTCTGGGGTATTTTAAATCGGCTTATTGCAAATAACAACCCGCAAAATAACACTTCATATAACAGATTAATGCTATAGACATATGAATCGGAATGTTTAAATTATTTATTTATTACGACTTTCATTGGTTAAATATTAATATGACAACACCCATAGTGTTGTACTTCTGGCAATTCTGCTGAATACACTGCCAAGGATGAACCTTTTCCCCTCGGCGTCAGATATCCCGTTCGATTTCCGGCGATCCCAATTCCCGGTGAGACCATGTTTTGCCATGTCCATTAACAAGTCACAAGGGCAAACATTATCGGTGGCGGGCATCCATTTGGGGGAGCCATGCTTCTCCCATGGCCAACTTTATGTTGCCTGTTCCCTCGTAGGGAGCAGGAATGGACTTTTTGCTTACACTCAAGGGATGACACGCAATATCGTCTACAAAGAGGTGCTAAAGATGTCGGTGCAGGTGTTGGAGGTGTTGGAGCTATGCCGTTTGGAAAACTATTTCCTGGTAGGGTCACCCATGGCGGACAGATCTGACACCTAGCGGCATCAGGGCCACCATCTTGCAACTTTGGTCTGCTAAATTCGCTATTGGAAGATTATTAACCCATCATTGATTGTCCAAAATGCTAATTGGTTCGTAACTTTTAATAACCGGTTCAACTGCTTTATTCACTTAATTGATAAGCTTATTCGCTTTCAAGCCACGTTTACCTGTATGTAACTTTTCATAGCAAATGAACAAACCTGAACAATGCCGGGCTAAACTGCTAGTATATATATATATATATATATATATATATATATATATATATATATATATATATATATATATGTGGAAAGTTATATTTAAATTGTTGGGTTAACAACGAGTAAATATTTATAACTGATATAAAAGCACTCAACAAGTATTTGGAGTATATTTATGATATTAAATTTTACTGCCAAATCAACTTCCCAAATGCAAGTCGATTGAAAGGTATGTCATATCTATTTATTTATAAGACTGTTTATATTGTATTTTGTCTGATGAAGGCATAACATATTGTTAATATGATATCCCTGAAATATATATAATGAAATAAATATGGTTTTATAAATATAGTTTCCATTTATTTAATATCATATATATATATATATATATATATAAAGAAAGAGACAGAGAGATGGTCCCTTTCCACTCAATGACATTTAAAATGAACTCATTTTTTCAGAGTGGCAACTTATTTAGAAATGAATGACCATTTAGAAATGACTGACCATGAGCAAACATCATAGACCACATGAAGGTCTTATATAAAAGATAACATGAACAAATATCCAGGGAAAAAGTCATATTTATCTGGACCGTAGTTGTTTCTAATGCACTATCTGTATGTGCAATAGCAATTACAACTGCACTTTAACAACAACTGTGTAAGCAATTTGGACTGGATACATGATCATCAGCAGGCAATTTGACACACAAGTGCTGGTTGAACTGGCTCGTTTGGATTTCACTTGGTTATTGAAGTAGTTGAGTAGCAGTACAGTATCATGTAATCAAATAGAGGTTGGCTGCTCTGCTTAGAATTAAGATCAAACAGTTAAAATATTTATAAATATTTATTCGTCTATGCTTTGCTGTTCGCGTATATTACTATTACACATCCATTGGAGCATGCAAGCTTCATTTCTTTCCAATCTTCATAAATATTCTGCACTCAGCGCCCAAGTCTCACTACCATGCAACATTGTTGTTTGTATGCATGCATCATACAGTCTGCATTTCCTTTTGAGGAAAAGGCCTTTTGTAGCTAGTAGTGGTAGTAGTTCCCTGAACTTCTTCCATCCCATTCTCACTCTGGTTACTGTACTTCTGGAACACCCACCTCCGCTGCTAATTTGGTCACCCATATATATATATATATATATGAAAAGATTCAGGACCCTGACGGCTGAGCTCCGGCTGTTTCGACAACTAGATCTAAACTAAGTTTGGATCTAGCTGTTGAAACTGCCGGAGCTCAACTGTCGGGGTCCTGAATCTTTTCGTATTACCCACTCTACTACCCCAAGTATCAAGTACTCTGGTGGGTTATGGTCTAGTTGGTTTTTACCACATTCCTATCTGATATATATATATATATATATATATATAGAAGTGGTTACGTAATGATTACGAGCTGAGGATCCGCTAAGGTGAAACAATTGTTCTCGGTATGGTGAACTAACTGTTGTGTAACCACTTCTACCTAACTCGTCCCATGGACTAAGTGCTCTACCACTACGGATATTACCTTCCAGTGTTCTACCACTATATATATATATATATATATATATATAAAGGAACGATCGACTTTTTTGTCAAATCGGACCGAAGGAACAATGTTTCCGTTGGTCTTTCCAATTGCTAATACTATCTATCGGTCGCAACTCCAGGTAGAAGGAGCAACGTGAAATAAAGTGTCTTGCTCAAGGACATAACGCATCGCCTTGTCCTTGAGCATATATATATATATATACCGTAAATGGCTTATATTTGAAGTTAATATTTTGAATATGCTCTTCAAAATGATCAAAAACCATTACATAATTGTAATGTGGAACAAAAACTATATTCTAAATGACACTTAAATCATTTTTAATATGAAAATATTCATAAATATATTCTTCACTCATGAGAATTTCAAACCCATCTAAACATATACCTGCCTTGGCTTATAAAAATGGGTTTGGATTTTTGCCTCTTTCTCAGACATAAAATAGGGGATCAGCTTATTTTTAAGTATATACGGTATATGAATTTATTATTTAATTCAGTGAAAATATTTTGGGCATTCCAGAAGTGACACAAAAGCATAATAATGGTGTAAATTATATAAATAGATTATACCAATTAATAATTAATGATAACATTTTCTATTTTATTTATAACACAGACATATATTGATACATATACTTCCTAAACATACTTCTATTTATAAACTTTCTGCACTTTCATTGCAAGAAAGACAAAAGTGTCTCTGTGTATATATACACATTCCTAAACATACTTATATGCATAAACTTTATGCACTTTTACTGTAGGAGAGACAAAGGAGTCACTATGTGGTCACTTAACCTTCTTGAAACAGCAGCCAAATTTCCCTCAAATTATATCCCTCAACATAAAAAACATACATTAGATAATGTAGTCATAGATATCCTTAAAAATATATATCAGCCATACCTGAAATGCATTTGATCATAGGATTTAATTGGAGTTGAAAAGAATGAGAATGTTTCAATTTTGTTTGAATTTCTGAAATGTGAAACTATCATTACTATAAAACAATTTATTCAGACTAATGCCCTCATCTTGGTTGTTATTGTCATGTTTTAGTCATTATGTCATCCAGCCTTCTTTAGATGTGTGGCTGGGAATATTAAATTAAGTCTAGAGGAAAATGATAAAGCTGTAGTCTAGGTGGGACAAAGATAAGGAATGTCACCACAGTAGGCCTAGCACAGATATGAACATCATATAAGGAGCCTTTAATCAAGGAAAATAAGAACACAAATCCTAAGATCATAAAAAAAGCTTAAGTTTAAAGTTCCCAATTTCAATTATATAGTAGTCCTTGGGAACAATATCATAGTTAATAAAATTATTAAATGATAGTGCATTAGCCTACGTGTTGGTTTTGAGTGTAATCTGTAGGTCAGTGTATCTATACATACTCTAGTTTAAGAGGAACAAGCAGGCACTATCACAAATAATTAATACAAAGATCTTCTGGGTGTGGTATAATGAAAGGAGGACTGTCTACCTCAATGGTTCGAATAAAGAGGTTCAAAATTCCAAATTACTGAATCCAACAGAATGTTTCATACACACACAGAGACACACACACATATATATATATATATATATATATATATATATATATATATATATATATATATATCATCATCATCACCGTTTAATGGCCATTTTCCATGCTTGTATGGGTTAGATGAGTCACCCACATCATGAGACAAGTCTGGCCAGATGGAACTGTAATTTGGCTGGGATTTTTAAAGCCGGATGCCCTTCCTATCACCAGCCACGTTTATAGTGTGGAAGTGGAGGGACAGGCCAATTGACCGTGCTGTACCCCGCTCAAATCAGAGCCATGGTTTGGGAGCCAGATGGTCTCACTATGAGGAAGATCGAGCCAGTTGTCGGCATCAAACCTTACTCATAGTGGAGCCATGTTACTGTATGGTCCAGTTATGAACAAACTGTTATCGAGTCCTCTCTGGATTTTGGTATTTTGAATTTATTATTACTATATACACACATTCACATATATATAGCAGTGGCATATATTCTTAAGAAGCAATGTAAGCACTGCTTACCCTATAGACATTATTATTTATTTAATTATCCAAACTTTTTTTTCTGTTTCATAGTTTTGTAGACTACTAAATTAATGGCAATACCATTTTGAAATAATATTAATAAATGTATAAACTTGTATCTAATATATAACCAAGAAGCTATTGTTTTCTACATCAACTAGTGTACATTATTTGTATGTCTAATCAAAGATTCTCTCATCACTATTTTGCCAAGTTCAGTGAAGGTTATGCTTTGCTGAAGAGGTCTAATGAGAGTGAAACATATGTAGAATTGTCTCCTGTGCTTGAAAAAGAATCAATACGTTCATGACTATTGTTTTTTCTTTATCATATAATTTTTTATGCTCCTAATATAAAATGTTAACGTTAATTTAAATCAACATCATCATTATCATCATTGTTGTTTTTTTTGTTCATTTTTCCATGCTGGCATGGGCTGGAGAAGACATTTCCAAGGTAGAATCCTATGGCCAGATACCCTTCCTGATGCCAACCTCTTTGCACATTTAACTGCTTAGTAAGTGGATATTTGTTTATACGAAACATAAACGAACATTTGTACTATCACACACACATACAAGTTTCATACAGTTTCCACATACCAAATTCATTCACAAGTCACTGATTGGTCCAAATTTATAGTGGAAGTCATTTGCCCAAGGTGTTATATGATTGCAAGGGGAACTTAACCACACAGCCATGCCTGCACCTATAACTACATATATATATAAATATATATATATATATACATTTCAAATAGTTAAACAGATGTTATATCATGAAGAAAAGGCAGAAATCTTTGATAAACTAATTTCTCTTCAGTGAAGGGTTCTTGTCTGAAGATATTAAAACTTTATGTATTATTTGGCAATCCAGACCATCACTAGTTTTACCAAATTCTACTGTTTCACTATATGTATATATATATTGGACAATTTGGCAAAGTTTTTAGATATGTTGGATATTTATTCCAGCTCCCCACACTCTGAGTTGAAATACTGCAGCAATCCATTTTGCCTTTTGGCAATAATAAAAAAAAAAAAAGTACCAACCCTCTCCTTTCATCTATCACATCCTTGATATTCCGTTGTATCAAGGAAAGGTATTTGTATCTGCTCACAACAGCATGGCCACTTTTAAAACTCCAAGTGAAGCCATAGTACATACTACCAAGTCATATCAGAATGTGAGTGACAGTCATAGTTTTATATATAGCCTGATTGATTAATGTCAAAATAAAAAAAGAGTGAAACTAAAAAACACTCTACAAATTTTACATTTTTTTATGTAAACATCAAATATCTGATTTATGCAACATAAGGGGAGCAATACCAAATGGGAACTGAAATCAATAAAATACTCCATTCAACCAAGAACTTAACTATCTCATCAGAGTGACTGAATTAATAATAATTGTTTCTACTTTAGGCACAAGGCCAGCAATTACCCAGTACATTACTGGTACTTTATTTTATCGACCCCGTAAGGATGAAAAGCAAAGTTAACCTCGGCGGGATTTGAACTCAGACTGCAAAGGGACGTAACTATGCTAGAAAGCATAGCGTCCGACCCTCTACCGATACTGCCAATCCACCGCCCTTTAATAATACTAATAATAACGGTTTATAATGTAGGCCAGGGTTTCCCAAACTTTTTCAAATGGGGAACCCTTTTTGGCTCAGAAACATTTAGGGGGACCCCAAAGTCTAATACTGTTATATGGTTGTAATATCAATATACTCCTCTACCTTTTTTCACGGAACCCCAGACATTTCTTTGCAGAACCCACTTTGGGAACTACTGATTTAGGCACAATACCAGCAATTAGAGAAGAGTCAATTATATCAAGTAATATTTGTAAGTATTTTTCTGTTTATTTGCGTTCTGAGTTCAGATTCCATCGAGGTCAACCGTACCTTTTATCTTTCTAGGTTTGATAAAATAAAGTATCAGTAAAGTACCTCAGTACTTTACTGATACTTTATTTTATCAAAGTACCTCAGTACTTTACTGATACTTTATTTTATCAAACCTAGAAAGATAAAGGTACGGTTGACCTCGATGGAATCTGAACTCAGAACTCAAATAAACAGAAAAATACTTACAAAGCACTTTTCCCAATGCTCTACCAATTCCATCAATCCAAATATGTATTACCATATATGCACAAAGCCACAATTCAGGGGAGGGTAAATTCAAATATATTGACACTAATATTTGACTAGTATGCAATCTACATGTGAGTGGAGCTCCACAGAAGTAGGTAGAGAAGTTCAAGTATCTCGCAGTCATGTTCATGAGTGATGGAAAGCAGAAGCCTGAATTAAGTGCAAAAATTGCAGAAGCTGGTGCAGTAATGCAGCAGCTTCAGTATTCAGTCCTCAGAAGAGAGGCAGGTGTAAAAGCCAAACTCGGTATTAGTGCCAACCCTTACCTATGCGAATACAAACAGCCGAAAAGGGGTTGAGGACTCTGCCCCACAACTCTCCCAGGAATAAGTAGTAGTAGTAGTAGTAGTGAGGAGGAGACATTAAAGTAGTTGTGACTGCTGCTGTATTTTATTTAGTTGACCATGGCAGGATTTTTATTTTTATTTTTAACAACAACAACAACAACAATTTCTTTGGCTAAAAGACTAATTTTCTAAATTGTAAAGTTGGAAAGTATATTCAACTGAATTATTACTTGAAAATGAAAGATGTTATACACTGCATAAATGTTGAACAAGAATTAAAAGAAAAAATAAGTGCTATCTAATAATCGGTTTTCAGATTTTTTCTGAGTAGATTTAATTGAAAAACAAACTTTGAAAGAAAAGCAAATTAATGATAAAATATTTTCTTTCACAAAATTCTAAACCATGCAGAATACAGTGATGTCAGAAGCCAAAAAGGTTATGGGTTCTATGTAGTGGTTTGACTTGCTAGAAATAACAGCCAAATCTTCAAGTCACCATTTCAAAACGAAAAGGAGACGTGTATTGCAGAAAGGCAGGATGGCCAGTTTTGAACACCTTTGATCATAAATCTGCTCAATCAAGGCTGGCCTAAACTAAACCACAACAATCAAGTCATATAAATAAGAATCCTTAATAAAAGAGCCTTCAGTTACCCAAGTGACAAGTTCAGTAGCTAGTTAGTTAGAACTTCAAAACATTTTATTAAAAACTGAGTCTTAAAATTCAATGTAGGGTTAGGGGAAGAGTGTTATTAAGCTATCTGTAAGGTTTCACTGTAACAAACAAAAAATGCCATTCGTATTCACAAACTCTGATTCAAACAAACAAAACTGCAATGGAGGGGGAGCCTACATCTAGCAATATATTTTTCAGCAATATTTATTCATCTCACATAAGTCTGATAATTGCTTGGATTTTTCTTAATCAAATGCATCCATCAATGGATGGCTAGCCAGTTTCTATTGATTGTATCTAACTATAAAGAATATAACTAGAAATATAAGCCAACATTTCTAGGATAAATTTGAATATTGATGCCAAAATGTCTTTGACTACATTACTCCATGATACTATCCTTTATATTTACCTACAATCTCACATATAAAAGCAAGTATGCACTATTTTGCTTTACAACATTAAAAAAATGTAGTATATAGTGATTATGAGCATCTATGGAAATATAATTAGAATATACTAATAATAACTCAGTATCCTGTAATGGAATAAAAAAGATGAAGACCATATTGTTGCAGCAATGTTGAAAACACATAACGGTTAATAATTATATGGAAAGACTGTTTCCCAGCTATTTTAATCCTACTTCGTTATTGCATGGCATGTAGTGTATCTAATTCTAAAAAGGGCTGACCATAGACAACAGCAGCATCAGTATATATTATATCCCTTCTTACAATTGCTGCTGCTAACATAAAATTTAGCACCACTAATGACAAGTGATTATTCATATTCAACTTACTGTAAATACAATTGAGTTCACCTTAATCTGACTCATGCCCTTGTGGCAAATAAAGTAATTTTCACAGTATCCTCAAGGAAAATTTGCAGTCTTCAAGACATATCAAATGCAGCTTCTTCCTTAAATCAGGAAAATAAAGCTCAGAAAGGAGTCTGGCATTTTAAAAAATATGCATGTTATATAAATATATATATATATATATATATATATATATATATATATATTATATATATATATATATATTATATATATATATATATATAAAGCCTGTTGTAGTCATCTTCAAAATAATGAATATTTGATAGATAATGACTAATGAAATTTTTAATTAACTGACTGATAGCTACAGGTAGTATACAGGAATCATTTAAAGAGAGCTGAATAGAATTTGAAATCATTTTTTTAAGTAAAATATATTTTATTTTGAAAAAGAAAATGTTATGTCAATTGAAATAGTTGTTATATATATATATTTCAGTGTACTATATCATACATTTATGATGAACATATTATTATTGTTGATTAACTTTGCTTTTCATCCTTACGTGGTCAATAAAATAAAGCACCAGTAATGTTCTGGGATAATTGCTGCCCTTGTGCCAAAAGTAGAAACAATTATTATTATTATCCTGGCCTTGTGCCAAAAGTAGAACCAATTATTATTATTATTACCCCTCCCCCACCCCACCCAGATCTATTGAGAATTTCCCCTTTGTTTCCATTTTTTTTTTGTTACATCTTTTGTTTTTGTTACCTTTTTTTACACACACAAACCCATATTTGTACCGTCCTGTGCTGTCCTTAATGTATTTTTTGTAAACCTTTTGTGGGTAATAAAGTAATTATTATTATTATTATTATTAAGCCATTTTAAAAATTACAATTCAGATTTCCATTTCTTAAAAATCTAAGATGCCATATAAGAAAATAATTTTTTAACAAAATGCTGTAGACAATAAGATTAAGAAAAAAAATATTGCCAAGAATGCAAAAACATTCACTCCACAATATAATGAAAATCTATGATTTACTTTAGAATTAAAATATTTAAAAAAAAAAGATTTTATCAAAGTGAATTAGAAAGACAAAAAAAAAATGATAAGAAAAACCAATAAAACTGTGCAAAGATAAATGTAATATGTCTATTTAATCAGCACCGCTTCTTTGAAAGAGAAAAAATATGTGGCACCTATTCCTCATATATAAAAATATGTCGAGTTTAGCCAATAAGATTTTCTATGAAAATAGCTATGAGTGGTCAAGCCAATAGATGGACAAGATCACTTGCAGGCATTGGTCAAGGAGACAAGCGGCCAGTCAGTGCAAGCACAAAATCATGCTACAACACCTGATAATACCAAGGAAAGCAATGGCTTTAAAGAAACAAGCTGCTGAGGTAAAAAAATCTATATATAGCTAAAAAAGTAGAAATACGAGGGAAGGGAGTGGCGAAAAAAAACAAATGGAAGGAAAGGGAGGGAGAAAAAAAAATCAATGGATTTGCAATGAAGAATTGTTCTATACAATCCTAGATACTGACGAATTGGGAATGTAATGTGTAGGTGTAGCAGAGACTGGTTAAAAAGATGACTGTAAGGAGATATTTAGAAGGGAAAAAAAGAATAAATAAATATGGTGAGTGCTGCTAATTCCAATCTATTCCATGTAGTTGGCAGTCATGGAATTTCAGCCAAGTGTTGAAACAAACTGGCAAGCACTTTTCACATCGCTAGTTAATATTGATTATCAATCCAAAGCAAAAGAGAAGCGATTGCCCTGATAGACAAAGAATTGGGTGGCAATCGTTTTTACCAAGAATTTAAAACAACTCCATTATGCTTGCTCGATTTGATAACTTTTCCGTCAGCAATTTTGTAGTTAATCTGACAGTTTTGAAAGATTTCAACAGCAATATGATTTAGTGTATCTTAAACTTAACAAACTATTAATCAATTTAGTGCTTGTTTGGTATTGTTGTTTATACTGTTATTATTATTTTTGCATTTTTTCTTTTGTTATAGAACATTGTTTTAGACCCATTGTAAAAGAGAAAAGAAAATGGTTTTATTTTTCAGAATTTTTTTATGAGAATTTGTAAGAGAAATATACTAAATTCTATATACTAATTCATTATACTAAATTCTATAACACTATATCTAAACAAAAGAAGTGATCATTTCAAAGCAGAGGAACTTATGGTAATATTATCATCATCATCCTCCTTATAATCTTTGTTTTTATTACTGCTTTTGTAGACAAATAGTTTTATAACATTTTACTTTCCTGGTTAATGTAGAAAGTCATTTCAACCTAATCACTCCTCTATGAATTGAAGGTTATCTGCATCAACTATCCAAAAAGATGAGAAATATTAATTTTTCAGGACACCACTTAATTGAAGTGGGTAGGCAAAGTATAAAGGTGTCCCTTATATTTTCTTTCCTACAACTCAAACTTCTGTTTGTATATATTTTTTGACACATTTGTCCGTTGAGGTCTTCTCTTTCCAAGATAGACACACACACACACACACACAATATATGTGTATATATATATCATCATCATCACTGCTTATATACACACACTCAAATATGTGTGTACATATATGTGTGTACATATGTGCTTATATGTATATGTGTGTATATGCATATAATACATAAGTATATATGTATAAACACACATACACACACACACATATATATATATATAAATGTACATATATATATATATTAATTTTACATCTGTTTTCCCATGCTAGTATCGATTTGTGTGTGTGTGTGTGTGTGTGTGTGTGTGTGTGTGTGTGTGTGTGTGTGTGTGTACCTATACATGGATGATAATATACATATGTTAACGTATAAGTATGATAATATATGAGTGTGTGTGTGTAGCAAGAAAAACAAACATTAAAAGATGAAGATGGTGATGATCATTATTATTATTTAACATCCATTTCCCCGACTAGCAAGGGTTGGACATGTCACTGATAAAGTCAGAATTCAATCAAAGCTCCTGACCACTCAGATGAGCCAGGGGCACAATATCACGTTTACATACGTCCCCCAAACTCTACAGGACGGTAGGTGGGTATGTTCTTCTAACACTCAGATGAGCCAGGGGCACAATATCACGTTTACATACGTCCCCCAAACTCTACAGGACGGTAGGTGGGTATGTTCTTCTAACACTCAGATGAGCCAGGGGCACAATATCACGTTTACATACGTCCCCCAAACTCTACAGGGTGGTAGGTGGGTATGTTCTTCTAACACTCAGATGAGCCAGGGGCCCATATCATGTTTACACACACACACACTCTACAGGGAGGTAGGTAGGTGGGTATGTTGTAACACTCAGATGAGCCAGGGGCCCATATCATGTTTACACACACACACACTCTACAGGACGGTAGGTAGGTGGGTATGTTGTAACACTCAGATGAGCCAGGGGCCCATATCATGTTTACACACACACACACTCTACAGGGAGGTAGGTAGGTGGGTATGTTGTAACACTCAGATGAGCCAGGGGCCCATATCATGTTTACACACACACACACTCTACAGGGAGGTAGGTAGGTGGCTATGTTGTAACACTCAGATGAGCCAGGGGCCCATATCATGTTTACACACACACACACTCTACAGGGAGGTAGGTAGGTGGGTATGTTGTAACACTCAGATGAGCCAGGGGCCCATATCATGTTTACACACACACACACTCTACAGGGAGGTAGGTAGGTGGCTATGTTGTAACACTCAGATGAGCCAGGGGCCCATATCATGTTTACACACACACACACTCTACAGGGAGGTAGGTAGGTGGCTATGTTGTAACACTCAGATGAGCCAGGGGCCCATATCATGTTTACACACACACACACTCTACAGGGAGGTAGGTAGGTGGGTATGTTGTAACACTCAGATGAGCCAGGGGCCCATATCATGTTTACACACACACACACACTCTACAGGGAGGTAGGTAGGTGGGTATGTTGTAACACTCAGATGAGCCAGGGGCCCATATCATGTTTACACACACACACACTCTACAGGGAGGTAGGTAGGTGGCTATGTTGTAACACTCAGATGAGCCAGGGGCCCATATCATGTTTACACACACACACACTCTACAGGGAGGTAGGTAGGTGGGTATGTTGTAACACTCAGATGAGCCAGGGGCCCATATCATGTTTACACACACACACACTCTACAGGACGGTAGGTAGGTGGGTATGTTGTAACACTCAGATGAGCCAGGGGCCCATATCATGTTTACACACACACACACTCTACAGGGAGGTAGGTAGGTGGGTATGTTGTAACACTCAGATGAGCCAGGGGCCCATATCATGTTTACACACACACACACTCTACAGGGAGGTAGGTAGGTGGCTATGTTGTAACACTCAGATGAGCCAGGGGCCCATATCATGTTTACACACACACACACTCTACAGGGAGGTAGGTAGGTGGGTATGTTGTAACACTCAGATGAGCCAGGGGCCCATATCATGTTTACACACACACACACTCTACAGGGAGGTAGGTAGGTGGCTATGTTGTAACACTCAGATGAGCCAGGGGCCCATATCATGTTTACACACACACACACTCTACAGGGAGGTAGGTAGGTGGGTATGTTGTAACAGCTCATACCGGCAAAGGTTTACTGACCTCCTAAAATTGATATATGTCATCATCTTGAATCGTCCTTTCATGCAGGCATAGGTTGAACGGGTTGTCACAGACCAAGTGAGTACTTCATTGAAGTCACTAAATCTCTCAGGACTACAGAGGGCACTGTACATTTTAGTCTCTGTGGTAAATAAGTCACACCTCCATTTTTACATACAATATTTACGATGTGTATTTACTGTTTTTTATGCCATATATTTGTGGAGAAAGGTGATATGTGTGTGTGTGTGTGTGTATACATGAATATATACGTGTGTGTGTGTATATATATACATATATTATATGTATATATATATACATATGCATATATATACATATATATTATATAGATATACATATATATGTAACGTGTTGATATCCCCCCTCCATACACATGCACACATGTATATCATGACTCATACACTGTTCACTTTCTTGACATTTGTACATTATTCTATGTACTACACATGCACCTGTGACAAGTTGTAGTGCACCTGAGCACTGTGCACAATAATTTCATTATTATAACATTATCATAAATAAAGTGTCTCAAGGACATAACGCATCACCTGGTCCAGGAGTCGAATTTACAACCTCACGATTGCGAATCCAATTATCTAACACACACACACATATATATATATATATATATATATATATATATATATATATATATATATATATATATGTAAAAGAAATCAAAGAACTCCTACATACTCATACAATTTTTATTTGCTGACAATGTTTCATCCATACCATGGGGCAGGAATCATCAGAGCTTTATAAACAAAAATATAGTGCTGAGTATAAGCTCTACCAAGTTTAGTCACACGAACATTAGATATAGAGTACAGGATAATAATGGGGAGATAGGAAATGGAAAGGATGGAGAGAATGCGTAATGGGGTTGTTATACATTACAGCTACATATGAGGATATAGGCAGATTTACTCACAAGAGGCGGAGGCACGTGAGGGCACACAGAAACAAATAAAGCATTTAACGATAGTTAAAAAATATAATAATAATAAAGTAAAAGAAAAATAATAATACAAAGAGATAAATAAATAATTAAAAAAATAATTAAAAAATTAAAGCACACAAAAGCCAGAGGAAGTTATGCATTGGTCACTATATAGAACAGGTGATTTAGTTTCCCATAACTTAGAGTTATAGAAATACTAAAAGACCACTAAGGTAACTTCAGAAAGTCCAAAGGGGATTTTATTCCTCCCCAGAGCTTATACTCAGCACTATATTTTTGTTTATAAAGCTCTGATGATTCCTGCCCCATGGCATGGATGAAACATTGTCAGCAAATAAAAATTGTATGAGTGTGTAGGAGTTCTTTGATTTCTTTTACATATAACGGCTCCGTTCTTGTACATTGAGCTAATACAATACTGTCACAAATACGACACAGTGCAGGTGCGTTTATGCATATGTTGTCTATGTAAATATAAGCAGGGAAAAGCGGACATAAAATGATGATGATGATATATATATATATTCCAATTCCGCCCTGCCCGCCCCCATAATCTTTCAAATTTCTCATTCTTTCTTCTGATGAAGGACTAACATCCAAATCATTAAGACTTTCTTCCTGTTATTTCAAGCGTTAAACTAATATATTCCTTCCATATACTGTACCACTTGTGTTGTTATTTCTGTTTACCTTTTACATACATATATATATATGTATGTATATATATATATATATACACACACACACACACATAAACACGTATATATTTGTTCATGTAAGTAGTTGCACAGTTTTCCTTAAAAAAAACAGTATGCGGTTAATCAACTAGATTTGTAAATAGGAGTAAATGCTTTGAAAGCTTACTAGAAGTACTAGATGACCTTTACTATCTGAGAGAGCTCTTCAGCAGTGAAGGTGCAAGTACTGAAACTGTTGTAGCCAGAGTGAGAAAAGAGTCGAAGAAGTGCTGGGATCTTTTACTTTTGCTGACAACAAAAAGCCTCTCTCTGAGTGAAGGACAGATTATATGATACTTGTGTTTGAACTGCTATGCTGCATAGCAGCAAGATGTGAGCCCTGAATACTGAAGATTTGTGAAAGCTAAAAAGAAATTAAGCATTTCTGCTTCACTGGATATATAATCTTAGTGTATATGAATGACAGTACACTACTGAGCTGAAAAAAAAGCTAAGCATAAGAGGAATTGAATGTAGTCAACAAGAGAGATAATTGTGCTGGTATGGTGATGTGATGCATAAGAAGAGCAAGAGTTATATAAAAAAAAAAGTGATGAGCACTTGACATGGATCGAACCTGTAGAAGAGGTAAAAGACATGAGATGAAGTTGTGAAGAATTACCTCAAGAAATTGAATCTTACAAAGGAGATGACAAAGGACCAAGATGATTGACAATATACCATAATACAAAAGACTCATCCAACAATACAAACCTTGCAAAAGTAAAAGTAAATATGAGAGATCAGAAACTAAAGTGTTGGTGATCAACAATGACAATTCTCAGTCCATTGTAAAGTTTAGCTTCTTAAAGTTGGTCTTCATTACCCCACCATGTCTTCCTGAGATTTCTTCTTCCATGGGTCCCAGCCACTGAGATTTTATATATATATATATATATGTATACGCAATCTACGGACATACAAGAAATATAGTAGGATTACAGGTAGGTTAACCGAAAACATAAACTTTGTATGTGGCAGATACACAGGAGAAATAAACACAAGTGAAATATATTCCCTCAGTGCCAGGGAGACCTAGGAAATCATGAGATGAAATAGTTGTAAACCCGACCTTAAGAAGCTTGAACCTCACAACAGAGATGACAAAGGACCTTTAGGATTGATGACATACTGTACTGAAGACCTAACAACCGGCATAAAATGTGACCTGATCTATTCCTGTGCATACACCTACCCTGTCAATAATAATTATATTCACTATCACTGTATACCCAACCCCACCCTACTCTCCTCAGGACTGCCTCGTCCCTGTTTAGGTCCTAAAGCATCAGTCATAATTCCTTAGTTCCCATCACCATTGTGCCCTACCCCTATCCAAGACCTCCTCTCCCTCTCATCATCTTGTCAATTCCCACCACACCTATCATATACCAATGACATACTTTTTCACCCCTCTACCACCCCCCACCCCCCACCATATACTCATGACAAACTTGTCATTACTTCATGTTTAAATACCTGTTCTATCTTAATGTCTCACATGTGTACGAACTGAATCAACATACCAACACACAAACATGTGCATGTGTTGGACCTCACTCACTTCCAATGATAAGTGTTCCAATTGTACTAACAATAAAACAGCCTGCCTCTTAAATTAGCATGCAAGTGGCTGAACATTCCACAGACACATGTAGCCTTAATGTAGTTCTCAGGGATTCAGCATGACATACAGTGTGACAAGGCTGGCCTTTTGAATTACAAGTAAAACTTTTTTGTCAGCTAAGTGGACTGGAGCAACATGAAATAATGTCTTGCGCCACTAAGAATCAAAGCCATGAGGGTGAGCTGAACACTCTAACAACTAAGCCATGCACCTATATTCATTTTATTATTCTGGAGTTTCGCCTGTTTATCACAGGGCCATCAGACAAGAACCTTGTCTAATAACCCTGTGATAAACAAGCGAATCTCCAGAATAACAAGACTCACTATTTAGCCGTAATAAAATGAATAAACTCTACTTCGGTATTGAGTACTCTTTTCCCTCAGCAATCAACCACATATGGATATACATATATACATACAAACAGACACACAAACATGTTTATTTATTTTTATATATATATATATATAGAGAGAGAGAGAGAGAGAGAGAGAGAGAGAGAGAGAGAGAGAGAGAGAGAGAGAGAGAGAGAGAGAGAGAGAGAGAGAGAGAGAGAGAGAGAGAGAGAGAGAGAGAGAGAGAGAGAGAGATGAACATATGTATGAATATACAAATAATAAACTAATGAATTCTAATTCCAACACAAAAGCCTGCAATTTATGAGGATAGGAACAGTTAATTACATTGACCCCAGTACATGACTGGTACTTTATCGACCCTGGAAAGATGAAAGGCAAAGTTGACCTCGATATGATTTGAACTCATGGCATAAAGAGCTGAGATCATCATCATCATCACCGTTTTACGTCCGTTCTTCCACGCTAGCATGGGTTAGACGGGTTGTCCTGTTGTGGGCAGTGTCTGGTCGGCTGACCATGCCTTGCTCATACAGGAACTGATTTGGCTTGATTTCTACAGCTGGATGCCCTTCCTAACACCAACCTCATTTACAGTGAGTGCTGGGTGCTTTTTCGTGGCGCCTACACGTCCACTTTACAGTGTGGGCTGGGTGCTTTTTTTCCGTGGCACCTCCACGACCACCTTGCGGTGGGGGGTGTGGGGGCATATTGTCTATATGCTTCAGCTTGTACCCATGGGAGGTCGGGTACTCTGTATTACTGCGTGACGCCAGAAGTCACGGTCGTGTGTCATTGCCTTTGAGAGGTGTAATTGGGTAAGGTCGGCTTTTATCACCTCGATGCTCTAATGATTCTACCAATCTACTGCCCTGATAAAATGTATTATGATTTCTACTATAGGCCCAAGGCCAGCAATTTTGGGAGAGGGGAAAGTTGATTAAATTGAACCCACTGCATTACTGGTGCTTTATTTTATCGACCTCGTAAGGATGAAAAGCAAAACTAACCTCAGCGAGATTTGAACTTAGAACGTAAAGGGCAATAACTCTATGCTGCGAAGCATGTTGTCCAATGCTCAACAGATACTGCCAATCCACCACCCTAAAGTGTATTATAATGAGTCATCTCTAACAATCTAACTAAATCCTTTTTGTTGCTTTTCAATGCAGCCAGAATTCACGGATATATCTGTCATTTATTTGTCTGCTCAAACATTTTTCTCTAATTATCTCTCCTCCCTGTGTTTATATATATATGTATATACTTAGTAATTTTGTCATTCCATGAGAGTATCTTGGTCAGCCTATGAACTTTTCAGCTGACCATTCTCTATGAATGGCTTGTGTGAAGATGCTATCAGCAAAGTGAGACCAAGCAATGAGTTTAGTGAAGAATTCAATGTACAGATGGGTGTTAATCAAGGTTCAGTTCTTAACCCACCCCAGTACTTATAGTCAAAATTTGGACAAATTTAGAGAAGAAATTCCAGACATGGAAACAAAACCTATATTTGAAAGGCTTAGGCACAAACTTAGGAAAGACTAAAATTCTATTGAATAGGAAAGCAAATAACATCCTGCTACCATCTGAGAAATGGCCTTGCTCAATTTGCAGAAAAGGAGTTGATAGAAACTCCATACTGTGAGCCAAGTGTAAACTATAGCTGTGCAAGGTGTAGTGGGAACACTGGCAGGCTATCACAGAATAGAGATTTTAGTAGTACCAGTGATACTGTTGTCAAACCAAGGCAAGCTTAATAGAAGTAGTTGATAGTTTCTGCTACCTAGCTGGCCTCATTAGGAGTGTGGAGTATAGTAGCAAGAACAAAAACGGAGTGGAAAAAGTTCAGAGGGTTACTCCGGCTGGCAACAAAGAGATTTTCTCTTCAAATGAAGAGTAGATTATATAATATCTATGTGTGAAAGTGTGATGCATGGGAGTGAGACATAAGCATTGGATTTAGTGAGTTTCAAGTGGAAGATAGCTGTGGAAGAGGTTGACCAAGGAAGACTTCCTCTAAGACTTGGGCAGAAGTGGTGAGAGCTAATCTTAGGATGCTGAAACTCACAGAGATGACAAAGGAATATAACAGGTGAAAGGAAGCTGTACTGGTGAGGGTCTGTCCAGCCTATACAACTTGGAAAAGTGGACATAATACTGGTGAAGGGGACATATGTGAAGGGGATATCTGCTCAGTTTCTGTTTACCAAATTTTACTCCCAAGGTATTGTCCCTCATAAGGCTGAAGTAGAAGACACTTGACTGAGATGTCATGCAGTGGGATTGAACCAAAAAGCACATGGTTGCAAAGCAAACATCTTAACCACATATACATGCCTGTATCTATACATGTGTGAGAGAGAGAGAGAGAGAGATTTAAATGCTTATTTTTTCTCTCCTGCCTTTTGGTATCTATTAAGGTATAAATCCTATCCCTACCTATATGATAGATACCCAATTTCTTGAAGTGCTCTTGCACACAAAATTAATGACAGTAGAGATTATTCTCTACCCTTTCAGGGAAAGAACAGCAAAAAATACAGATGAAAATATAAAAAGAAATAAAGCAATCCATATTAAGGTTTAGGAGAAACAGCCGTTTTGAATACATTTTGTGCTGGAGAAAAGAAATCAATGAGAGCAGCTGCTGATCAACACAAACACACATACACATACACAGAACAGTTGCTATGTCAGTAAATTATTGAAAGTGAGAGAGAGACAGAAGAAAGATGACATGTTTCCATGTCCAAACAAACTGTCCATAGTAAATTCCATCTTTGTTGTAGCTGGCTGGCAGGCTATATAATGACACCAAACTAGGTGCTAGGCTGCTGATGTCGACTTGTCTAGGTCTAAGGCTTTATTGATCATTTGGCACCAGTCTGTATCAGGGTAAAACACAACCTGAATAACACACTTGCCAATCACTGAACTGGCATTCTTTAATAAAAAACATTAAAAAAATATATTAGTAAATAAAAAATGAAAGCATGGAACAGGAAGTAAGAAAACATGAGTTAATAAAACAAGAATACACGCAAAGAAAAAAAAAAAAACTAACTATAAAGATGGGAATTTATATTGGATTCATGTAAGATAGTTTCCAGGATATGCCCATGGCTAGAACTTGCATGGAAATAAAAAGCAAATTCGTGTGTGTAAGTGGGTGGTAAAGTTCTGTGGAAATTCTTTTGTAAATGGTTTTACAGAGAAGAAATTGCTGGAAAAACAATTTTGTCTATTGTTCAACATCATATATCAGTTGTAACACCAAAACTGTCATAAATAAATATTTACAGATAAGAGAAATACTAGTGTACCTATACCCACAGTAATGACAGTAAATATATTCATGGTACTGAAATATTAAATTAAATGAACTGCAAAAACAAGTGTCATATATAGTTCTACATTTTTAACCACTTAGCATTTAAACTGGCCATATCCTTTCACCTCTTTCTGTTCTATGGTAACTAGCAACTCATACTGATGATAAGGTATTGTTCTCAAAATAAATAATATCAAAATCTCATAGATTCAATATTATGTGAGGTAAAACCTTTACCATGAAAATCTAATAGTAAATGTAGAGTAATATAATTGCTAAAGGGTTAATGTAAGTAATTCATTACACAGTGCTCTCCCAGAATCCTGCTGTCCAAGTCAATAAAAAATATTGTTTTTGTTGATAGTCGTTACCAGTTTGAATATCACTTAGGGTTCTGTGCTAGGCTTTTTAAATTATATCTCTGCTTATCAAGTCAAACATCACTTCAGGAACTGTTTTGTATCCCATCTCTGCTTAATTACAAGAGATTCCATTTTTTACAGAATAAATATCACTGTAAAAAATGATGTTGGTGCAAGATATCTTATTTGCATGTCACAAATATAGTTTTCCCATTTCGTACATATTAATATATACATTAAGAAGCACACACACACACACACACACACACACACATAAAATTATGTGTAAGGTGTTTGGTGTTAGGAAAAGCATCCAAATGTAGAAAGCATGCCAAATATAGAATGTATGTGTAAGTTATGTTCACTCGACTGTTCTATCCTCAGAACATGACAACCTGCCCAACCCAGGCCAGCATTGAGAGCAGAATAAAAGCGATGATGATGATGATGATGATGTGTGTGTGTGTGTGTGTGTGCGCATTTAAGTTTATGAAATATTGTATATGAATTCATATCTGCCTATATTCTGAATCATGCTGTGTTAAAGTTAGCCAAGAAGAATAGCTTGTTTACAAACTCTGTTGTCTTAAAACAATGTTGTTTTACATACTTCAGCATCTGGACATAAATAAGTCAGTGCCAAAGAATAGAAAAGACTGTGAAATACATCCACTACTCCTACTCTGATATTCAGGCTATTATTTGCTATTCTTTAAAAAATGTCAACTTTATAATGACATATGAATAAAATTTAATCAGACTAATTCAAGGTCATAAAATTTATTTTGGTCAAATGAACAAGCTATATATAATCAAAAGGAGACTGAGATGAAAAGGTTTTAAATTTACGACACTTGTGTATGTCTGAACTGTTACCACTGGGCTTGCCACCAATATAAATAAGCAAATATATATATATATATATATAGGAACGAGTAGGACCCCGACGGCTGAGCTCAAGCCGTTTCGACGGCTAATTCTGGACTAAACTTTAGTCCAGAATTAGCCGTCGAAACGGCTTGAGCTCAGCCGTCGGGGTCCTACTCGTTCCTATTACCCACTCTACTACCCTAAGTATTGAGTACTTTGGTGCGTTATGGTCCACCTGGTTCCTTACCACATTTCCTTCGTTATATATATATATATATATATATATATATGTGTGTGTGTGTGTGTGTTATGTATTTCCATAGAAAAGATAAAGGAAAGAAGAGTGCTCTATCTATAGTACAGAGCTATTTAATTATATAATAAACAACACAATGTAATTATTCCATTACCCAAGATTTCACGAAATTAGACGATTCTAACAGAAACGTCTAGTTCGTTCATCAGATGAAATATAGATATTTCATCTGATGAACGGACTAGATGTTTAGATATAGATATTTCATCTGATGAAGGAACTAGATATTTCTGTTAGAATCGTCTAATTTCATGAAACCTTGAGTAATGGAATAATTATATAGTGTTTTTTATTATATAAATTTTTTTAAAAAATATATATATATGCACATAATATATCATCATTGGTGGATTGGCAGTATTGGTAGAGGGTTGGACGCCATGCTTTGACGTATAGAGTTACGGTCCTTGCCTTTCTGAGTTCAAATCCCGCCAAGGTTAACTTTGCCTTTCATCCTTACGGGGTCGATAAAATAAAGTACCAGTAATGCACTGGGTAATTGCTGGCCTTGTGCCTAACGTAGAAATAATTATTTAACATCCATTTTTCATGCTTGCATGGGTTAGATGGGTTGTCATGTGATGAGACAAGTCAAGTCAGGTGACCACATCTTGCTCATAAGGATCTGTATTTTGACTTGATTTCTACAGCTGGGTGTCCTTCCTAATACCAAATACATTATAGCTTATACTGGGTGTTTTTTGTCATGGCACCAACACAGCAATCTAACAAGGTGGACTGGGTACTTTTTCATGTCACCAGCACAACCACCTGACAGTGGACTGGGTGCTTTTTGTTGTGTTACCAACACAACCACTATACAGGGTGGACTGCAAGCTTCTTGTTGTCACCAGCATGACCACCTTACAAATTGGATCGGGTGCTGCCTCTTGTTATGTTACCAGTACGACCACCTTACTGGGTAACTAGGTTATTTTGCTGTTGTACCATCAGATCACCATACAGGGTGAACTAATATGTTTCAAGAATGTGGAATGAGTATGCAAGTTGGACATGTTCAGGGGGGAGTGGGATATTTAACTGGTAAAAACTGGGTATTAAGACTGAGGAGGGTGAATTGGGAAGGTATGGAGAGATTAGTGCAGACTAGTGTCCTCTATATGTTTGTTTCAATCTGTACACATGGGAAAGTGGGTCTTCTGCACTACAGCATAACACCAGAGATGATGATCCTGTGTCATTTCCTCTGAGAGGTTTAACTGTACAAGGTCAGCTTTTATCACTTCCTCCCAAGCTTTCCTAGGTCTTCCTCTTCCATAGTTTCCAACTTTAAGCACCCTGCACCTTTTTATACAGCTGTTGTCCTCCATAAGAATCACATGTCTCATCCTCCATATCCATTACCTGTCTATGCCACTGCAATCTATTCTGCACGATGCATCTGACTCCTCTATGTTCAGTTTCTTATATATATATATATAGTCATTTCTGTTTGCCTTTTGCATACATATATGCACATACATATATATATATATAAATACATACACACATGCACACACAAACTTATGTGTGTATGTGTTGTTTCTATATCATATAATCTTTTCCTTTTCTGTGATATTTTATATACATATGAGAGAGACATAAATAGATAGGTAGGTAGATAGATAGAAAAGTGGGCATAAAAAAATGATGAAACTCTTTCGTTTTTTTACTGATTAGGCTGCAACTATGCTACTTACTGTATAAATTCGAATATAAGCCAAGGAATATGTGAACAAAAAATCAATGGTAAAGTGGGGGTCGACTTCAAATTCTACGTAAATAAGATCCTAAAATATCTGGAGTGATTATTTCACAATGAAACAGTTATTCTACATTTACTACATCGTCATGAGGTTTATTTATGCATTGCCTTGAGAACATTCCCAACAACTTTTTATTATTTGAATTTTTTAACACATAAATATCCCCTACATATATACAAATACACTCACACATATGCACCGACTGTTTTTGTTTGTGACTTAATTATACTTTTTCTTACAAATCTTGTTTTGTTTTATTTCACTTGTTTTCTCTCTCCCTTCTCTTGCTCTCAACCTCTCTTTTTCTTGCTCTGACACTCCTCTCACTTGCAGTCTCTTCCTCACCCTGCTACTCTGAATCCTTACACTGTGTTCTTTTAGTTGACCTCTTTCAACTATTCCCTAATCATTTCAAATGATCTCCATAAATAGTTAAAGAAAAGATTTTTTTTCTAAATAATACCTTAAACTAACAATATTTCTTCATTTCTTTATATTATATTATATTAATTTTGAATTTTCTCATGCTTTTTATTTTCGAATTATAAATAAATAAATTTTTGTGGGGGTTTTGTCCATACCTCGCAGTGATAATCTTGCACATGTTAACAGGTAAAAAAAAGTCATTATGTAGTGGATTTGTAAAACAAAAACCTATACTCTAAACCATATTTAAAACTATTAAAACTTTGTAAATATTTTCTCCACTCATGAGAATTTCAAAACCGTGCCATAATGTATTGATTAGCTGCTTCAACTTATGAGGTTTGGAATTTTGCCCATTTCTCTAACATAAAATAGGGGTTAGCTTATATTCGAGTATATATGGTATTTTTTTCAAACTTGTTACTTATTTTATTGACTTCTATTTCATGAAACCTACACTACAGGGTATAAACACAGGCACAGATGTAAAGATATACATGAACACACACATATATACATACACATACACATGCCGTCTAACCCATGCTAGCGTGGAAGAACGGACATAAAACGATGATGATGATGTGATGACATGCATATACACATATATAAACGACAGTCTCCAGCAATTTTTGTCTAAAAATTCTACTCTCAAGACACAAGTCAACCTATGGCTATAGTTGAAGACACTTGCCCAAGGGGCCATACTGCAGGACTGAATACAGAACCACATGTTTGCAAAGTGAACTCCTTAACAACACAGCCATACCTGCACCGATATATAGTGAATTGGCAGTGTCATTAGAGTGCAAATCAAAATGCCTTGAGGTATTTGTTCCAGCTCTCTGCCCAATGAGATAAAATCCTGCAGAGATTAACTTTTCCTTTCATTTTTTCGGGGTCAATGTAATAAAGTTCCAGTCTAGAGGGTGAACTAGCAGAATTGTTAGAGGATTAAACATGATGCCTTGCAATATTTGTTCTAGATCTTTGCATTCTAACGTAGGAGACTTATTCCATCACTTGGTTTAACACCACCACATGATCCTTGGATGTTTAGTGGAGTTAACTTTGTTGTATGCATCTAGGTCAGGTCTCCAGTTGAGGATAACCTCTTCCCACCAATTTCAAAAGACCGGAAAAAATAAGGACCATGAATGTTGTCCTTCTCTCCATGACTAAGCAGTAAAGAAAAAAAAATACAGCAGTCACTGTATATATATCAGATTGGAGAGAAAGTGTCTGCCATTTTTCAAAAGGAGGTATTTTGGTAGAGTTTTCTGGAAATGTTGATGGTTGCACATCCGCACATATATAAGTGACGTTGGTATGCACAATGTGCATTTCTCATTTTCTGTACGCCATCAAAGAGGAAGCAACAGAGAACTATCCAAATCATTTATTCATGGTTGTTTACCTTGACTTCAAATCTAGCCTAAGCACGGTAGCATCGAGTGTCGCATTAACAGTGCATTGGGATCACACACCATGTCTGAATGCAATTCCAGTGACTGGTTTGCATGCTTCTGTTCCAGTGATTACAGCTTTGAAAATTGACTTCACAGAGGACAAAGCAACTGCATGAGCTGGTGGAAGCCAACCCATGCCAGAGATCACGTCAATTCTTTAACGTGCTTGGGGCAACAAAAAAACCAACTGGTTATGCTCCATTGTCACTGGTGATGAAAAATGATGTTGCTACATTAATGTCAAGTGTAAGCAATTGTGGGTTGATAAAGAAAGTGCAGCAGAACTTGAAAAGCCCTACTGAGCATTTGATAGGACTGGGAAGATGTCATCCACTATGAGCTGCTCCCACCAAACACCAGCATAACCTCTAACATCTATTACTAACAACTTGACAGATTAGTGGCAAAAATCGCACAGGTGCACCCACACCATGGTCCTGTTTGATTCCTTCATGATAAGTCTCAGCTGCATACATCAAGAATAACCCATGAGATGCAGCTAGAGCTATGCTTGGAGGTTCTGCCTCATCCATTGTATTTGCCTGACCTCGCACCTATAGACTATCACCTTTTTTTCTCAATGAGCAATGCAATGCTCAGTCAAAGACCTTTGCTAAGGAAGACCACTTAACTCAGTGGCTGATGAAATTCTTTGCATCAAAGCCATTAAAAAGTTTCCTTATATATAGAAGTAATAGATGCATACAGTATAGAGATAATGAGTTGAAGTAGTAAACATACATGGAGGATAGAAGAGAAGGAAAGTTTTGTTATATAAGTAAACAAAATGTGTAGTGGAAGAAGTGAAGGAAAGATTTACTATGCACTTAGTCAGCCTCATAGTATGTTCTACTGAATTGGCTGTTAAGATGAAGATCATTGATAGAAAGAATTAATAACAATATTACTTCTTACCAGTTTGTATACAAAAATATATACAAATATAAAAATGTGCCCATATAAAATGTATACTTATAATTTACAAATTGTATTTAAATATACTGACGTATGCTTGAAAAACATTTTCCATCTGTATATGCTCATAAATAAATAAAAGCAATCAAAAGAATATAGGAAAACAGGAAAATAAACATCAAAACCATCTTAATCAATTATTTACAGATATGAAAAAAACACATAACATTATCATTATTATTTTGCATCCATTATTCCATGTTGGTATGGATTCGATGGGCCTATGCAATGATGGAAATATTGAAACCAATGTGAAATACAGAATAATAATGTGAAATAAACAATAACATCTGAACCATGAACAGACTGATTACACTACCAACAGCATTACATGTCAGCAAAATGTGAAAGAAAAGAGGGGAAAATAACTTAAAAGTTGGATGTATTTCACCAAAGGGAATGGAAAAGGCCCTTAACTCCTGACAGAGGTGTAGGGGCACCATCTTAGACATTCTAAACATAGTAGAGACCATCTCCCTCCAAGTTGAGATATAGTTGTTTTCTTCTAGAGAAAGAAAACAAGAGAAAGTAACAAAGAGAGATAGAATTGCCAGGCACCTCCCTCCACCTCCCCAGTCCTGAACTGGTACTTTATGAATCATGAAAGGATGAAAGACAAAGTTGACTGTGGTGGGATCTGAACTCAGAGCGCAGTAAGCAGGAACAAAAACCAAGACATTTAACCTGAGGCCCTGACAACTCTGCCAATTTGCTTGAGGGAAATCCTGATAATTTCATTGCATGATCATATCAGAAACAAAGACACTGTAATAGAACAAAGAATGCTGGCTGAAAACTTCCTATAGCATTCAGATCACCAGCGTAACCTTTACCTCATAAACTGTTAAAGAAATAATAAATTATGAAACACAGATCACCTCTATATAATCCAACCTAGAAGTAGTGTATAAACATTAGATAGGCATGAAAGAAGACAAATTTAAACAAAGATTCTATAATCCTGCATACTCCTTTAGCTTTAGATACATAAATAAAAATAATTTTTATTGAAACTAGTAGAAACACTGCCCTGCAGGCAGTTTTCTACTAGCATATGTAGTGTGCATATTGATATCATATGTAAATATATATGCATATAGATATGATACATAATTGAAAAGTAAATTGTCTTCACTGGCAGTTCGCCTGACCAAGGTAACTGGTGATGCTCGTGAAGGGGCTTGGCTGTTCCAGTGCATCAGCCTCGCCATCACATGAGGTAATGCTGTGAGCATGCTGGCTTGCCTAAAAAATTATTAGAGAGGTTTTACAGTGCTCCTCATGATATCGTTATCTTTTGTTCTGGCAGAGGTTCATTTGTCCACCCCTTTCTCTTGCTTTTTGTTGTATGTGGTCCTAGATGTGTGTATTACCTGCTTGTGTGTGTTTTTTTCTTTTTCCTTCCCCTTTTCATTTTTTTTATGTTTGTAAAACAATAAAATAAAACTGCATTTGTAATGTTATTTACAATGAAAACGAAAAAGGAGAAATTGAGATTAGCAACGGAAATATAAACATTATGATATAACAATGGAAATCATTATATGTAACGAACGCTAACGGAAGTTGACATTTAAAAGTTTTAACAAAAGTGAATTTTGAAATAAGCAATACATCATATATAAGATTATTTATGTTTAATCAAGAACTACGAAATTTAATAGATAAATTACATAATATGCATTCATGATTTATTCAAAGTAATCCAACTTATTTTAATAACGTGTTGTGAAAAAATAAACCTGATAGTCTCACAGTTCTCCAATCATTATATATTAGATTGAAAAGGAAATCTTGGAACTACACTATCAAATGGAAAATCCTAGAGAATCAACACCCTACAAATAGGAGGTAAAAGGTGTGATCAGTGCATAGCAAAAGAGGAGTATCCTCAAAAAATACATAATAAAGACCATTATTTAAGGTGGATTGGCAGTATCGGTAGAGGGTCGGACGCCATGCTTTGACGCATTGAGTTACGGCCCTTGCCATTCTGAGTTAAAATCCCGCCGAGGTTAACTTTGCCTTTCATCCTTACGGGGTCGATAAAATAAAGTACCAGTAATACACTGGGTAATTGCTGGCCTTGTGCCAATAGTAGAAACAATTATTTAAATATCAGGTCAGAGGTGTTCCAAAATGCAGACACTTTGAACAGTGCCTATTATACAACAGGGAAACACCACCATCATTCAACTAGATATAGATCTAATTAATATTCATATTCTATTTTAGTCTATGTTGAATTTGAAATTAGCACTATTACAATTTTCTGTTTCAAATTAGATATATTTGTGATTTGCACATATTAGAATAACAGAAAAAATTTGGAGTTAGTACTATTTCAATCTTTGATTTCAAATTCTGCAGTTCTAGTAGGTGCCATTAGACTCATTTGCTTCTGTAGATTTGAGAAGATCACATACAATGCCAAGATAGAATTTGGAGATGGTACCATTATAGTCTTTGACTTGAAATTCTGTAAATTTGGGAGTAGCAAGTAGCAAGATACCAACCTATAATTTGGAGTTGCTACCATTAAAATCTTTTACTTCAAATTCTTTTTGCTTTGTGAATGGATGGTCTACATATTTTGCAGTAAGTGTATTTTAAACCATTTATCCCAGTATTCAAATCCTGCAGTGCTGGAGACTGATTTCCATTCCTCTAATCTAGAGTAGGTAAGATAAAGTAGGTGGCACTAATAAATTTAACTGATACAACTGACTATGGGAAATCATTTATAATCAACATTTTCAGTGATAAATCAAGTGTAATATGCATACCAGGCAGCCATTGAAGAACACTAAACTAGACAAGTTTTATAAATAGTAGCAATTTATAGTCAGTCATATTCAGATGAAGACACACGTGTGAAAATGTGCCTTATAACCCATGCCAGCAGAGAAAAATGGATATAAAATGATGGTGACACTTAAATGAATGTATGGACATACATGTTTATACATATATATTATATACATATATGTTCATACATGTTTATATATATATATATATATATATATAATATCAATAATATTAATAAAATGTGCCTTATAACCCATGCCAGCAGAGAAAAATGGATATAAAAT